>JAPPVO010000059.1:154433103-154524612 GCA_030407325.1 Camellia japonica | reverse complement strand
AGGCAGAGAGGTTTCACTCCTCAGCAGCCTCCAGAGTAGTTTTCTAGATCCACTTTTCCTGTGCCGAGTGCTAGTTCGGGGAAAAGCAGTCAGGAGACATCACTTGTTTCCAAGTGTGGTCAGCTGGGCCACAAGTCTCCAGTTTGTCCTCAGAGGGGAGGAGTTCAGAGAGCAGCATCTTCTTTGGCTCGATCTCAGAGCCAGAGTCAGAGTAGAGGCAGCAGCTCATGCTATTCAGTGTGGTCAGCCAGGGCATATGAAGAGGTTTTGCCCGCAGTTGAGTGGCACACCTGGTGCATCTGGTTCGAGGCAGACTCAGAGTCAGCTGCGCTGCCTCAGTCAGTTCAGGCCTCGAGGGCCAATCAGGGGCTTCTTCGTCCCAGTCTGTGCAGCAGTCTAGGGGTGAACAGGTTGATCAGAGGCCATCTGGGCGCGTGTATGCTGTTACAGCGCAGGATCCCTGTACCGGCTCCATCTGTGTGTGAGAGGTACCTTCTTGTTTTGCAATTCAGTTGCTAGTGTTTGATCGATACGGGTGCATCTCATTCCTTTGTGTCTGCTGCATTTTGCATCATTTTGGGAGTTGGAGTTAGCTCAGTTAGCATCTCCTATTGTGTAGTGTCACCTTTGGGGGTGAATTGATTTTGAAACAAGGTGTTAGGGGTTGTGATATAGAGGTCGATGATCATAGAATCCCTTTCTCTTTTGTAGTTATGCCTGTGAAGGGCTTTGATGTTATTTTGGGTATGGACTGGTTGTTGTCATACTGGGCAGTGATTGATTGCTACCGTCAGAGGGTCACTTGTTGTACCGTGAAACGGGAGTGTTTTCGTTTTCTGGGAGATCGGGTTGGTAGTGTTTTGCCACCGGAGTATGATCCGCGGGGGGGAGTGAGCTAGTGGTTTACTTGCTAGTCTTTCGATTAGTGGAGGGTGATGAGACCAGATTGTGTTGCCGAGGGTGGTTTGTGAGTATTCGGACGTTTTTCCCGAGGATCTTGTTAGTTGCCACCTCAGCGAGAGATTGAGTTCTCTATTGATTTAGTGGCCCGGCACGGCGCCGATTTCTATGGCACCTTATCGTTTTGCCCAGCCGAGTAGTTGAGTTGAAGGTCAACTCCAGGAGTTGCTAGATAGGGCTATATCCGTCCTAGTGTTTCGCCGTGGGGAGCACCGGCCCTCTTTGCTAAGAAGAAAGGTGGTGCTTTGAGATTGTGTATTGATTATTCAACGGAAAATGGAATTCGGGCTACGCGTTAAGAATAAGTATCCTATGCCCCGTATTGATGATTTGTTTGACAGTTGAAGGGTTCCCGTTGTTTCGCTAAGATAGATTTGAGATCGGGTTATCATCAGTTGAGAGTCAGGGAGGAGGATATTCCGAAGACGGAATTCCGTACGCGGTATGGCCACTATGAGTTCTGGTGATGCCGTTTGGGCTCACCAATGCACCGGCAGTGTTTATGGATTTGATGAACCGGATCTTCCGGGAATTCTTAGATCGTTTTGTGGTCGTCTTCGTGGACGACATCCTGATTCTATTCACCTTCGAGGGAGGAGCACGAGGAACACTTGAGAGTGGTGCTTGAGTTACTTAGAGCCCATAAGCTGTATGCTAAGTCGGGAAGTGTGAGTTTGGCTAGAAGAGGTGAAGTTCTTAGGCCATGTCGTTTCTGGGGAAGGGGTGTCTGTTGATACATCTAAGACTGAGGCAGTGCAAGATTGGGCACAGCCTAAGAGTGTATTTGAGATCCGCAGTTTTCTGGGATTAGCTGGGTATTATCGTCGATTTGTGAAGGATTTCTCCAGGTTAGCTTCACCTTTGACTAGATTGACTCGGAAGGGAGTCAAATTTGTATGGAGTGAGACTTGTGAAAAGTCGTTTCAGGAGTTGAAGGTTAGACTGACCACCGCTCCAGTCTTGATTATTCCGGAGAGAGGGTTGGGTTATGCAGTCTATTGTGATGCCTCACGAGAGGGTCTGGGTTGTGTGTTGATGCAAGAGGGGAAAGTGGTCGCCTATGGCTCACGTCAGTTGAAAATTCATGAGAAGAATTACCCTACGCATGACTTAGAATTAGCAGCCGTGATTTTTGCCTTGAAGATTTGGAGGCATTATCTTTATGGTGAGAGGTTCGAGGTATTCTCGGATCATAAGAGTCTGAAATATCTGTTTACACAGAAAGACTTGAATTTGAGGCAGAGGAGGTGGATGGAGTTCATTGAGGATTATGACTTCGAGTTGCACTATCATCCGGGGAAGGCCAATGTTGTGGCCGATGCCCTTAGTAGGAAATATGTTGGTGACTTAGCTAGTATAGCCATCCGGGAGTGGGAGATGTTGGGTGCAGTTGGGGAGTTTTATTTGCTCTGGGCGAATCCGTAGAGGCTGCGGCCTTGTTTTTCTGTTGTTGCACAACCTACACTTGTGACTCGAGTGTTAGAGGCTCAGAGGGGTGATTTGAGGTAGAATCTCTCCGAGAGAAGATTCCAATGGGAAGGTTGAGAAGGGTTTGACGGTGTATCCCGACTTGAGTGTGAGATACCGAGACCGTCTGTTTGTGCCGGAGTCTTGCCGAGAGGAGGTACTCCGAGAGTTTCATCATTCACGCCTTGCGGTGCATCGGGAGGTACTAAGATGTATCGGGATTTGGGCTGCCAGTTTTGGTGGCGGGTATGAAGAGAGATGTGGCAGCTTTCGTATCTAGGTGCCTTTTGTCAGCAAGTGAAGGCCGAGCATCAGAGGCCAGCGGGTTTGTTACAACCCTTGCCTATTGCCGAGTGGAAGTGGGAGCATGTCACTATGGACTTCGTTGTGGGTCTTCCGAGGACTCAGCGGGGTAGTGATGCTATTTGGGTGGTTGTAGACGGTTGACGAAGTCGGCGCACTTCATTCCTATGCGTGTTAGAGATTCGGTAGATCACTTGCCGACTTATATATCCGGGACATAGTGAGGTTGCACGGGGTCCCAGTGACGATCGTCTCAGATAGAGATCCTCGTTTTACTGCCAGGTTGTGGCAGAGTTTGCAGAGTGCTTTAGGCACTAAGTTGACCCTTAGCACGGCTTATCATCCTCAGACTGACGGGCAGTCTGAGCGTACTATTCAGATCCTTGAGGATATGCTTCGGGGTTGTGTTCTTAATTTCAGTGGGTCGTGGGAGAGGCACTTGCCTTTGGTGGAGTTTTCCTACAACAACAGTTTCCAGTCTAGTATTGGTATGGCACCGTTTGAGGCCTTGTATGGCCGGCCGTGTAGGTCTCCTGTTTGTTGGGCCGAGGTGGGTGATGCACCTCTGTTGGGTCCGAAGTTGGTGAGGGAAACAACGGAGAAAGTTGAGCTTATCCGTAAGAGGCTTGTTACAGCACAGAGTCGTCAGAAATCTTATGCCGACCGTAGGAGGAGACCTTTAGCGTTTGAGGTGGGTGATCATGTCTTTCTGAAGATATCACCTAGACGGGGAATGATGAGGTTTGGGAAGAGCGGGAAGTTGTCCCCTCGGTTCATAGGTCCTTTTGAGATCCTTGAGAGGATTGGCGAGGCTGCTTATCGTTTAGCTTTGCCACCGCAGTTGTCCGGAGTACATGACGTGTTTCATGTGAGTATGCTTCGGAAGTATGAGCCGGATCCATCACATGTGTTGGATTGGACCGACTTAGTTGTTAACGAGGATGTTTCGTATGAGGAGAGACTGATACGAGTCTTGGATAGGCGGGATCAAGTTTTGCGAGGCAAAACCATCCCTTTGGTGAAAGTTTTGTGGAAGCATCACGGAGTGGAGGAAGCCACTTGGGAACGTGAATTGGAAGTCCGTGAGAAATATCCGGACATGTTTAGTGATTAGAAATCTTATATATAGATTTTTGTAATATTGTTGAACTTGAGAATTTTATATATGTCTTAAGTTGGAAAACATTGAGAATGTTTTGGATTTAATGTTAGCATTTTGAACTTGCCTTTTTATGGAAGTGGAATATAACATTTATATATTGAATGTGTTGTTTATATCATGAGATTGAATATGATATGGAATTTGTTAACATTGAAAGGAATAATGCATAATATTGATGCAAGTTGAATATATGTTGATTTATACATATTGTGAGATGCCTCTTGATAAGAGATGAAGTGACCGGTATTGGGTCAAGTTATTGTTTATTGTTTTATAATATCAATGGGAATTGAGAAAAACTTGTTTTTACAAACTTATGCTTAATTTCGGGGACGAAATTCTTTTAAGGGGGGGAGGTTATAGCGACCCCGGTCTTTTCCCATTCGATGTTTGTATCCGGACTTAGGTTCCGTAGATTCTATCTTTGTGTAATGGTTGTTGTCGTCCTATATTTTCTTATTTGGAGTTATAGGATGTGTTGGGCGGGTTTGGAACAGGTTGGTTGAGCTTAGGAACCAAAACTAGTTGCCCAGATTTTGGCTTGTCCGCTCGAGCGGGGGTTTTGGCGCTCGAGCGGGAAAAACACCCATCCAGTATTTCTTGTGCAGGTTAGACGCTTGAGCGGGAGTTGGCCGCTCGAGCGGGAGTGTGTGAGTGCCGCTCGAGCGGGGATTTGGACGCTCGAGCGGGGACCTGGTTTGTCGAGATGCTGGGAGTGTGCATCCGCCGCTCGAGCGTGGATTGTCGCTCGAGCGGCGAGTCTGTGAGTGTGTATCTACCCTAGTTCCTTCATTAAAAAGGTAGAGGAGAGTGAGGGCTACATTTTAATCTGAGAAATTGTTGGTTGGAGCACTTTGGAGTTTTGGGCATCATCTTCATCTTCTCCTTTTTGAGTTATTTCTTTCGAGGTAGGGATTTCCTACTCCATTTATACGCTTTAATCCTAAGTGTTGGTATTTTGGTATGTGGGGGTAGTTTGGTAATTTTGGGAGAAACCTTAGGGTTTGGCTTAGATTAATTTGTATAATTAATTTAAGGGAAAAATGTGGAATTGGGTTTAATTCATGAAGTTGGGGAAATTATGAGATTAATGATATAGTTGGGTAGTTTAAATACTTACCTATGTGAATGTTGATTTTACATTCATTGTTGTATTTATTTCTTGTTTAGAAATAACTGTTTTGGGCTATCGGTGGAGGATAGTCGTGATTGTTGTAGACCTTGCATGTGGCTTAGGTATAACTGGAATTAATTCACTTATATTGACTGCTGAATTAATACAGAACATTACTTGTATTGATTATGTGTTGTATATGGCAATTGTGTGTTTCATTGCATATGCATGTTGTTTGGAGAAGATAGGGGATGAACTCCACGGTTTAGAGGAAGATAGGGGATGTACCTCTAAACCGGATTTGTTGGGAGGAGATAGGGGATGGACTCCAGTAGCATCACTCATATGTGTGCTTATTGATAATAGCAATATTGCTATTTGTTGTTGATATGATACATCATTATAATGTGTATCAGTTGGAAGTATGGAAGTTTTGTGGTTTGAGCTTTAGTCTCATTTATTTTGTGACATCTGGATCACTATTATAGTTGGCCAGGTTCTGAGCCATAATGATATAATTGGAAAGTTGAATAAATATTGGAAAGTGAAAGGTGTCATAGACAATATGTCATAGACAATGTAGACATTCGTGTCATGAAATTGGAAATTGATTATCTTGTGTTAACCATGTATCGAATGCTAATGCTTTAGTTAATTCTTATGCTTGGTTTAGTATTTTTCTACTGGGCTGTGGCTCACCCTATATGGGAACTTCATTTTCAGGTTCAGGTGGTTCACTACCTCCAAGGACTTAGCTTGTGAGGATTTGGACTCGAAGACTTGCTTTATTTTATTTGTTTTACTTGAACAACTTGTAAACTTTCAAGCCTAGGGCTTTATTTGTTTTTGAGTTAGAACTCATGGAATTGTGTCCAAGTGTTGGCTTGGCAAGATGTAAGCCCATAGGGCACTTATTATGTTTTTATTTCATGGTACTCTGATGAATGGAATAAGATACTTTATTTCCTTATAATTCCGCATGTTAATATTATGTATTATGGGTTTTTTTGAGGGCGTTACATTTACCCAAAAGTGGCATAACACACCACAAACATTTGTAACTTTCACCACAAAACTTTCTTATTGTGAGGCCTTTTTTAGGGGTGCACGCTATACATTTCTCCAACATATGTAAAGGTTCAATTATTTATTTATTTATTTTATTCATATATGATATTACATTGAAACTCAATCAATTACAATCACAATAATATGTATCAAATACAACACCATCAATACAAAGAAACTCCCAAAGTGGGACAGAGAACAAGACCCACCTGTAGGTGGGGAGATTCAAACCATTGACCTCCTAGTGAGTTCAACATCACAACCAAAGCTAACAATATTAGGTGCATATATATAATGTGGCAAATATCAAACTAGCAAAGTTATTAGAAACCCCAAAAATATATGGTGGAATCTAAAATGTGAGAAATTAGAGATTAAATGTTTGAAGAAGCAGTATGATTTCGAAGTGACACTAATAATATGTGGAGTACAATTGAAGAAATGCATTAAAAATAGATCGAACCAATTATTTATACCAGAGATTGGATTCACAGCCTTACATTGTAGAAATATTACTCAATTAATTTATGCACTGACTATTTAAAAAAAATATTTTGGGTCATTACACATAACCTTACATTGTAGAAATTATTCCCAGTTAAATTAGACAACCACACATAGAAATAGCTTCTCATAACCAAGTAAAGGACATACATCTAATGCTTTGATTGCTAAAAGACTTGGGCCTAAATATAAATAAAAAAAAATTTGTAGATATTGAAACTTTGAATGTCAAATCTTCTGTCATTTGGAAACCAAGAAAAGACAATATTCAGGAGTGGAGATCATTTCAATTCTCAATATAAGAAACAACAAAACACATTTTTTTTATATATATTTCATTTTTGGTTCTTCCCCTTTTATCAGCGATCAACCCCCATAATAAATGAGGTGCAAGGATGCATTGGAAAAACTAAGAACATATATTGGAGCTCTCTTATGCATATATCATTAAAAATCTTTCAACAAGGGAGCATTCGCCAAATGATCTCCTTTTTAAAAAATGCTTTTTAATTTAATGTTTTAAAAATACTTTTTATATTGCATCTCAAAAATTATATATGTCACTCGATCCATAAATTCAAATTTAAATTTTGTTTGGCAAAAAATTCACACTTTAAAATACCTTGTCTATAAAGATAAGGTTAGACAAAATGACCAAAATACTCACGTATATATATAGTATCACTTTCTCTCACCGCTCATCTCTCTCTCTTCTTCGTCGCCGATCGATCGACCATTCGGATTTGATTTCTCTCTCTCTCTCTCTCTCTCTCTCACTCCGCATCTCCACATCCGACTCATTGTCGTCTTCCATCGGCCTCTGCCACTATTGCAACCTAGGGTTTTGACTTAGGATTTTTCAGCGGTGTTGAATCCCTCTACTTCGCTAGATGTGACAGTGGTGCAACTGGCTCCCATTGTCCGCTGTAGTGATCGCAGTTTTGCCACTTTGCTGAGTATGTCGAGGATCGAGCTGCCTGGTCAGCTCGCGAGGGTCTAGGGGGCAACGTCCCTTGTCGGGTCCAAGGGCAGCGCCCTGGCAGGGATGGTCAGCTCACAAGGGTCCAGGGGGCAGCGCCCCTTGGCGGGTCCTAGGGCAGTGCCCTGGCGGGGTTGATGGGCAGTGCCCCCGAAGCAAAAATGCAAAATGCATTAGAAGTTGCTTGTCTGCTCGAGCAGTCGTTTATGCGCTCGAGCGGAGAATGTTTGGTTTCAGAAGTTTGACCTATCTGCAAAAGTACTGGGAAAGTGTATTTGACGCTTGAGTGGGGCTTTCCACGCTCGAGCAGACCATGTTATATCAGTTCGTGAATCTGATATTTCAGATCACTTTTGTATATCTCTCTCTAAAAACCTTTTCCCCTCCTTTCTCTCTACATTTCCCTACGCCAAATTGGATCAAAACCTTGATTTCTCAAGATCCATTAGAGTTTTGCCACAAGTTCTTCATCAAAGTTGGTTAACTTCTCGAGGGCTTCGTTCTGTGCCGTGAAGATCGAGTTTCGACACCGTTGATTTTGGGGGTTTCATCTCATTTCTTCTTCAAAACTTGAGGTAGGGATTTTCTTAGAGTTATATATATCTTTTTGCAAGATCTATACGATTTTCGAAATCATCTTTCGATAGCTTTGAAAATTCATTGTTGATTCAAGAAGTTGAGCGATTTTGAAAGTGGGTTTGTCTCTTGTTCTTTTAAAATGATCTTATGGGTTTTGATCTTCGTTGATTGAAGAAAAGATGATTTTGGAAAGTTTTCTTTGAAAAGATTTGAGTTGTATAGTTTTAGTGAGAAAACCTAGAATTTAGAGATTTTTTTTTAAGAGACTGAAAATCCATGAATGATATTGTTATATTTATTTTGTGTATCAAAATAAATAGATGTTTGGAAAATTTTTATTTATATTTATATAAATGATGAATTTCAGGGAATACGAGAATTGTTGTTCATTTTGGAAATTATTGTTCAAAACGTTGAAATAGTCTTGAAATGACTAATTGTTGAGGATACTTGAGAAGAAGGAATTGTGTTATTCCTTGGATGATGAATTGGAATAAAAGTATTTATATTCATCTTGTGTTATTGGAATATCAATTCATTTGATTACATTAAACTTTGAAAGTTGATTTGAAAACTTGCATTGAGAAAAGAATGTTGAGAAACAAGTTTTCATAGAATGGTTTTGGGGTAAATATGTTGGTAAGTCTTGATAGGTGGTGTAGATGATCTTGAATAAGTTGGCTTGAGAGTCTAGGGTGAAAGACCGAAAACCCGCGCAGATAGGTATCGAGCCTTCCGGTTAATACCGGTAAAAATGACAAATTGATAGTACTTGTATAGTCTACTTGCAAACACCGACTTAGGGATTACCATAGTCGTATTTACCGCTCTTGAAATGAATTGTTAAGTTTTGAAGAATTGAAATTGCATGACATCATTGAGCATGATGGTTTTCAAAGATGAAGATGTGATTTTCTTTCAAAAGGGCATAGCATGACTGTAGACACCCCATTTTTGACCGTCCTTAAGACTTGGACGTCATCGTTTGAACACTCGATGATTATCCATGTTCGTTTCGTTTTGAGTACCTGAAGTTCTTGGCGAAGTGCCTTGCCTTTGGGCCTTTTAACTTGTCTGTTTTGTGCTTGGTTGTGTACCAAGAGCTTGTGATTTTGTTTTTCAGGGAAAAGGGTGGCCTCTCGGCTAGCCCTACAACCCATCGGCCAAGACTTATGTCCATCGGCCATCAGTGGTGGCCGGTCGGCTCCACTGATGGCCGGTCAGCCTCTTTAATGGCCAGTCGGCCACTTGTGTTGGCTGAAGGCTCTTTTTCTGCTTTTTCAGATATTTTGTGTGCCAGCTGTGCCAGCTGTGGGGCACTGAAGCCATCCTCCATACACGTGTATGGAGGGATGGAAACAAGCTTCTAGTTTGTCAAGGAAGCTTTGGATGGCATTGCTCTATATAAGGGGAGGCCCTTCCCCTTTCCAGAGGTTTAGGAAATTTAGAGACAAATTTCAGCCTCTCTCTCTAGAATCCTCTCTCTCTTCCTATTTTGGGCTTGAAAGTGAGATTTCTCTACAAATTTGCCAAGAGACCCTTAGTCAAATGCCTTCATCTTGGAGCTGAGGTCCTTGGAGGTCCTATTTGAGGTCTAAAGCTTGGTTTTAGCTCAAAATTGGACTATTTTGCTGCTGTGCTTCAAGGGTAAGAGCTTGTCCCTTTTAAGCTTTGTTTTTGTTTGAGTGTTTGGCCATCTTTTACACTATTTTGAGGCTGGTTTTAACCTTCAAAAACCTCTGATTTTAAGGCTTTAAAATGTTGGTTTGAGCCTGGTGTGGTTAGGGGGTGGTTCCCTCCATTTGCTCTTTGGCTTGTAAGCCTTTTGAGCCTTTTTTAAGAGCTTTTGAGTCCATCTTTTTTGGCCTTAAAACCACTGAATTCCAGAGGAATTTTAGTGGTAGAAAGTATGTTTTGAGGTCCAAAATAGGAGGGGGTGGCCTGCCCTCATTATCTCTCTATGCCATGCCTTGTTAGCACTATAAAGTAGCATCTTTTTGTGGCCTGTGTTGGCTCATTTCAAGCATGTTTTTGTGATTTCTTAGACCTTCTATAACTCTGTTTTTCATTGGTTTGGTCACTTGTTGCTTGCATCTTGCACTTGTAGTGTAATTTTGCTTACTAGCTTAACATGCCTAATGAGTTAGTCCATCATTCTAGCATGTGTTAGCTTGGCTCCAGCACATTTTTGCTCATTTTTAGCATGCTTTAACTCTGATTTGGATGGTCTTGGTCATATATGCTTTGCTTTGTATAGCTATAGTGTAGTTGGCCTTCACTAGCTTTGTGTTTTGAGACTCCTAGCATGCTTTACTTGTAATGTTTCCATGGTATAGTCTCATTTTGCATGTGATTTTAGAGCATATAGTGTTGTCACACTCTCACATATTCCACTCTTTCAATGCTTTTGAGGGTTGTGCTTTCATGCCTTGTTTGTGAGCCATTGCATGAGCATGTTTTTCTTGCCTTCCATGCCTTAATCTCAACATAATTTGGCCACTGTTTTGGCATGTTGTAGCTCTGTTTTGGGCTGGTTTGGTCATTTGGGCATTGTATAGCATGGTTCTAGTATCGCGTCCTTCACTAGTTTCAATGCTTGGATCTCTTAGTATGTTATGCATTCGTTGTTTGCATATTAGAGTCTTGTGTTTCACGCCAAGATAACACATGTTCTTTGCATTGCATTGTGTTTGGATCAGACGTTAATCCAAACACAAAAAATATGGGACGTTTCATACTTGAAGTGATGAAACGGGTCATGTTTCTTGGTCGCTAACACCCTTGAATCAAGCATGATAGGGTGGAGGCTCCTTGTGTGTTGTCTGTGCATTCACTAACATTGTGCAAGCTTGGCTCTTTGGCCATCATGCATTGAGATGCGTGATTGGTGGCTTGAGAGCCGAGTACTACACTCCTTTGAGCTTGAGATATGATAAGGAGGGTAGTTGCACACACATTTCCTTGTAAATGCACTACCATGCTTCTGTTGGTGCTCTATTGCAGCAAAATAAGGAATTTCAGGGAAGGAGTGGTCGATTGGCCACATGCCCTAGCCGACCGGCCACCTAATCCAGCCGACCGGCCACCAGAAGTGGCCGATGGCCACCCTTTATGGCCGATGATCCCTCAGCATATTGTTGAGATCAAACAGAAGCAATCTGGAGGTTGGCACAATTTTTAGAGGTTCAAAGATGTGCAAACAGAGGCATTTAGAGGCAAGGTAGTGGATTTTCGAGGCGAAACGAAACGAGCATGGATATCCCCCACTTCCCAAGGCCGTTCATCTAAATGATTAGCTGCTTAGTTCAGTAGTTTAATCGTTTTGTTGTAATTAATTAGTTAAGTGTTTAATTAATTAATTCGGTTTGTAACTAATTAGCTTAGTGTATCTAGTTATTTCAATTGTGTTGTAATTAATTAGCTAGAATAGTTGATTAGTTGGTTTGTAATAAGTAGCTTAGCTTAGATTAGCTTAGCTTATTTATTTGGACCCTCCGTCGAGAGGGCAAATGTTGTAATAAGTGTGCGTGTGTGTGTGCATGTCTTCCAACCCCATGTCTTTCTCCCTTTTATTTAACGGCTTTTGATGGTTAGTTTAGGGCACGTTTTGTTTAGCATACCTTATGCTTGCATGTTTGCATCCATTCATTTGTCTTGCATACACCGGACTCAGCGCATCATTCAAACTGCATCGTATTTCAATACCTATTTGAATGCATGTATCGAAGTGTTGCATTCATATGCCATCTTAGATAGCCGAGCCTATTTAGTTGCATTTTGCATGTGTTGCATTAGGCATCTTGTATAGTTAGGATCATACATTGTTCTCTAACTAGTTTTCTGTTTTGGCTCGGAGTACACTATAAGTGTTTATGCTTTAGCATCCTTGCATGAGTGTGAGTGTTGCCATGACAGCATGCTTGTCATGAGGCTATTTGCTTAAGTGATTTAACTGCATGAATGCCTGTGGGTGGAGGCTTGATTGCCTGAATTGGAACAATTCATCAAAATGTGAGTTTTAAGCGCACTTGAGAGTTGCAAATCATGTTGTTTCAAGCCCACCTTGTTTGGTGGCAAATCTGCGCTTCAACCTACTCGAGAGTAGCAATTCCAAACCATTTTTGAAAAACAAACATGAGATGTTTTGTTCCAAATCGAGCGATTTAGTCTATACTTGTGTGTTGTGCGCATCACATAGTAAAGTTAGCTAATAATCGGAATAAGAACACATGTGTTTTCAAAAACAACATATCATGGTAGTAGAGGCCGATCTTTGATCGGGCGAGCAGGGGTGCTCATTTCAAGACCTTCCCCTCTCGTACCCAAGTTCCCGAGCCGAGGAAACTTTGGTGATGACGGACACGTGGCCTTTGGCACGAGTCAGGGTTTCCTAAATTTCCCAAAATAAAATATTTAGGTGGCGACTCTAAAATCTGGCAAAGCAGTCCATGTTTGGCGCTTTTTGATTAAAATCGATTTTCCAGAACGATTTTCCGGATTTGGACTCTTTGGTGATTTATCAGTCTTACATTGCACTTTGTGAGATTAGATTTAGAACCGTGATAGGAGTCCGAACTGTAGTAGCTAGAACCCAGTTCACGCCCTCTCCGAAAAGGGGGGCGCGAGGAAGAAGTTCGGGCAGTCTACAGTTTCTGGCGACTCTGCTGGGGATTTTAGAGAACTTGACTCGAACATCATGATATGTTGTTTTGTTTACACTTATGTGTTTCTTTGCATTGCATTTGCATTGGTGCGCTTAAGTCATAGTGTTTGCCATCTGCTATTCCTGAACGGTTTGTCGGAGGCTTGCTTGGAAAAGCGTGCCAGAAGGCTGACCGGTTACGGGCTCTGCCACGATGGAAACACAAACCTCAGTTTTTACCGAGGCACCCTTTTTGACCAATCGACCTAGTTGCATATCGGAAGCCATAGAGACCATTCCAAACTAGGACAGGTTGCTTACCCAAATGTAGGTTGTTTGAAACCACATGTGTGCGTAGTGAACCCCTAGTTCCTGACGAAATTAGGACAGGGAAACCCTACCCCATCATAGGGGTGTTTTTGGCTCTTACTTGCTTGATACGTGCTTTAGAGTGAAACTCAGCAGGAATGTATGAATCAGTTGCAAGTCTGTGTATCGGCCTGAGGGTATCAGTTTACAGGCAGAACTTTGGGGCAGAATTCAGTAGAGAGCACAGTCCTTCAGCTATGCTCATATCTGTTCTGGTGAAATCAGGCTGAGATGCTGTCTGTTTTCTCTTTTGCTAGGGAAGTCTTGGAACCATAGCTTCAGAAGGGTCCAATATCCCCTGGGTACATTGGACTTGTGTTCATAGACTTTGTCAGGTCAGAGATTCAGTTCAAGGACAATCAGTGTTTCCTTCGCTGAGGCAAGGCAAAGAAAGGCCAGTCAAGGCTCACCGGTTCAACTGATACGGCAGTCACTAGTCAGATCACCTTTTGTCACACCAGGCTCTATAAAGTCTATCTGCACTGGATCAGGGAACTTGGGGGATAATGTGATTATGTGATTGAGAGATGAACCACCTGCTGATGGTGCTCCGTTTACTCCAGATGTGGTGGATAGGCATGCACCGTTTTGAGCATTTACGAATGCTGTTTACTTTACTTTCTAACTTGGGTATTGGGTCAGTTTTGTTGTGTTGTATTGAGTCAGTCTTTTTGTACTGAGTTAGTCGAGTCTGTCTTGTTGTATCGAGTCAATCCTGTTGTGTTAAAGTCGGATGATTTCAGGTGTGTTAACTCGGACATCACTGTCTCGTTTTGTGTTTATCTTTTACACTCTTTCTTTTGCGTCTGTTTCTGCCATTGAGCCAGTTGTGCCAGAAGATCTGAATGAAATAGCAGTGATTTTCATGCTTTTGTGTTTGTTTCTGCCTTGAGCCAATTGTGCCAGCAGATTTGAATGAAACAGCAGAGCTTTTCACCTACTTTTCTGTGCCTTTAAATCATTGCATTGACCTAAGTTTTTCAAAACTTTTCGAACACTGTGATGAAAACAAAGAGGAAGGAATTCCTCGGGATTTGCAAAAGTTTGATCAACTGAGAGAAAGAGAGGCGTGCTAAGCCCTTAATGAATGAGATCATGTTTGTTAATGTGAGTACTGAGAAGGATCCTGGCTTGATCTGGATTGGTTCTACATTGTCTTCACAAGCGATTAGTCGCTTTCTTAAAAGATTTCAAAAAAAATTTTGCGTGGTTCTGCAAAGACCTGTGTGCAATCTGTTGAGATTGTGCAACATAGGATCATTCTCAGCCTTAAGACTCGTCCCCTTTTGCTTTCAAACTTTGAACCTTGACTCAGGATGTTCAAACAAACAACCGCAATGTGAGGCTTGTATGGCCAGATTTGAAACAGCCCGTGAACTAGGGGCAAGAAGGTCAGATATGATTAAAAGAAGCTTGCAAAGCTGGATGAGAAACAGCCCTTGAACTAGGGGCAAAAAAATGTCAGATGTGCTCGAAGAGTCAAAACTTGGGACATTTCTCAAGCTAACGAAGATCGGCAAGAATGCCAAATCCCAGAAGGGAGAAAAGAAGAAAGTATTGCTGAAGGACAATCGAGTTCCTATCCACAACACTAGGGGCAAATTCAGCCCCCATTGGATGGACTCCTACATCATTAGCGAACAGCAGCCATTCTCCTGGATTTAGGTGGCTTCAAGATCTCAACACCGACCATTCAACATGGACAAAGTTAAACCTTTTTATCCTTGATAGGCTCGTTGGGCCGAAAACCCGGAAGGGCGACCCAGGTAAAAGTTAGAGTAAGAGAAAAAGAAAAAGAAAAGAAAAGAACAAAAATGAAAAAAGAAGAAAAGAACAAAATAAAAAAAAGAAAAAAAATGAAAAGAAAAGAAAAACAGAGCTCGCAAGGTTGAAAACCCGGAAGGGCGGCCTTGGCAAAAGTTAGAGCGTAAAAGGAGAGGTTAATACCCGAGTGTACCTTAACCTGAAACTACGTCAGGCTTGATTCCCATCTTCGCGATACGTAGGCAACGTCATTCTGAAGTCCAGCCATAAACACTTCCAAATCGACTCTGTCCATGTAATGGTTTTGATTATCTTTGTCTTCTCTGTATCCGAGAGTCTGGTTGTGATCGTCACTTTGAGGACTGATTACAGTGCGTTGTGGTGCCATTCAGACAAGGGGCAACTTTCCATTTCTGCGCGGTGCCATTTAGACAAGGGGCAATTTTCCATTGTTCTGGATCTGAGGTTGTGCACCTCAAGAGTAAATTCTGTGTTGGTCGAGCAGTGGCCATTTGCAAAAACAATTTTTGAGAATTTTTAATAAGGTTGACTAATTCTCTAAAAAATTATTCCATTTTCCAAAACTGGACCATTTATTGGACCCAAAAAAGAAAAAATTTCAGTGCTTGCAACCTGACTTGCATGATTTCGAATCTGAAAATCGAACAAGCATGTTAATCTAACTCTCATATTGGTCAAAATTGTTTTAGTTGAAAACGAAAACAAAAAATGGTCAAAATGATGAACTAGGGGCACAATCAAGTCAGGTTTTCTGTCTTTTCCCCCTTGTCAACATACTTGCCAGAAAGGGCACCATACTTGCCAGAAAGGGCACTCTACTTGCCAGACAAGGACACAACTAAAGCTAACTGCAAAAGGCAGAAAGCTCTCACATCCTCCAAGCAGCGAGGTATCAAGCTAAGTGTGAAGCACGAACTGGAACTGGAGCGGGATATTTGGTTCCCTCGTCTAGATGATCAAATCAAAAATTGGCGTCTGACTTGGAATGGGGACGTAGAAAATGCGATGTCTGAGACCAATCAATTGTATGCCTGGCTAGTGGGACATGCTATAGCTCACCTCAATCAAGCTAAGCCAAGGGCATCGTCAACCGATATCAGTTGCAGATCTGTTGCACACCCAGTCGTAGCACAATCCCTCTGTGGGAAAGGCTCACTAGTTGTGAGCAAAAGAAGGAGCATCTAGTAGAATACTAGGGGCAAGAGCCCACAACTTCCTATTTATCCATCAACCACCCAGGGGAGGGATAAAAAATAAGAGAGAGTAAATAATAGAGAGATGTGCGTTAAGAGAAAAAGTGAGAAAAGGGCTTTTTTAGAAAACAAGAGATTGAATGCCAGAGTGATGTGAGACTCACAAACGAGAAAGGGTGGGAAACACTACCCGGAGAAATAGGCTCCTCGTGAACCGAGAGGTCTCTCGCCTTTGTAACACATCTGAGTGTTATGTGTGTGTTTTTGTTTGTCTCGATTCTTGTTTTGAGTCGTTTTAAGTGTCAGCAGATGTGTTTAGGTTGTTTTACTTTGTCTTTCCCTTTGTTAAGTCATTTTGCTGTGGTCAGTCGTAGGCTCAATACCCAGTTAAGAACTCGTTTCTCAATTTCAATTTCAATTTAAATCGTTTTGTGCTTAGAGTGCTGTGCCGTTCTTCGCATTTATACAAAACGGATTTTTTTCTTTCATAAAACTACAGGGTTCAACCCAGGTCATGTGAGAACAGTAAAACCAGGACCTATCCGAAGCAATATAGGTTCTGGACTGCAAAGCAAAAGAAAAGAGGGAAAATTTGGAGCATCTTAGTGTGTTTCAACTCCGGCAGATTCTGAGATTGCATTCCAGGTGCACCTTCTCAGGCCTCGCCTTTCTTAGGAGTAGGAGTGTATCTCGACCCCAAGTGTAAGCCTACTTCAAGTCAGAATAGCAGTCTAAGCAGCACCCGAGGGTTTTACATGCAGATGTTATCTATCGCCAATATGAACAGGGTGTGCCCTTTTTGAGCTGAGCATGTTGCAAAGTCCTTTGAGAGGTAAATTGGAGGCACCAAAGTACATATTTGATGCCCCTTCTATTGCATAGAATGTGCACTTTTATATACACTTCTGTTGCATGCGTGCCGCACATCATTTATGATTCTTGCATAGAATATGCTTTCAATGTTGCATAGAATATGCTTGTCTCTTGCATAGAATATGCTTTCCATGTTGCATAGAAAATGCCCCCATACTTGCATAGAAAATGCTCGTATCTTTTGCATAGAAAATGCACTCTTCCATAGTTGCATAGAAAATGCATTTTATCGCACTTTTTTGTGCACCTCACTTACATAGAAAATGCATTTTATCACACTTTTTTGTGCACCTCACTTGCATAGAAAATGCATTTTATCGCACTTTTTTGTGCACCTTACTCGCACGTTCTTGTGCATTTTAACTCACTCGCACTTTCTTGTGCATTGTATCTCACTCGCACCGCCTTGTGCACTTACACTTTGTGTCGCATTGCACTGTTTTGTGTAGTTCACACTCACGCTTTTTTGCGCATCGCACTGTTTTGTGCAGTTTACACTCGCGCTTTCTTGCGCATCGCACTGTTTTGTGTAGTTTACACTTGTGTTTTTCTGCGCATCGCACTGTTTTGTGCAGTTTACACTCGCGTTTTCTTGTGCATCGCACTATTTTGTGCAGTTTACACTCGCGTTTTCTGGCGCATCGCACTGTTTTGTGCAGTTTACATTCGCGCTTTCTTGCGCATCGCACTATCCTGTGCACCCCTCCCGGTCAAGGAGACCTTAAAACTTGCATTTACATTCGCGCTTTCTTGCGCATCGCACTATCCTGTGCACCCCTCCCAGTTTAGGAGACCTTAAATCCTGCATTTACATTCGCACTTTCTTGCGCATCGCACTGTCTTGTGCACCTGTATAGCACTGTTTTGTGCATTTACGTTGCTTCGTACTGTCTTGTGCACTCCCTGGTCTAGGAAACTTTAGATCCTCTGAAGGTGAATTTCCTTTGGTGTTTGTCGTGCCCGAACGACTTCCGGTGGTCTGGTATAGCCACCTGCCTGTGTTTGCGGTGAGTTCCTAGGAGATCAACTGAGACGGTGGAAACTAGAGTTCGAGTGGCCAAGTCCTAGAACGCAAAGGTTCGGAATTTCTAAGACAAAAGACTGGTTTAAATACCCAGGGGTGTATCCTTGGCTTGAAATCTGTATTGCAGCCCCATAGGTTGAGGTAGCGATTATGCGCCTAAATTCTGGATACTGAACCAACCTAGTTTGTCACCCTGTTGGAGAATAGGGAAAGCTGCGACCATAGTCAGGGAGAAAAGTAGTACCTCTGGTTCAATTAAGATGTAGAAGCGGAAGATCCCCAGCAACATAAAGTGAGTCATCACCAATTGCCCCTGTAAGGTACTTTGGAGAGCATCGTTTCCTAGCTGCATCATCGTATCTATCATAAGTGTTGCATAGCATTTATCGCATACATCTATTGCATTATCCATTGTATCGCCTGCATCCTTTCTATGTTAAGCTTAGTTTGGCATGTGCTCATACATTTCCTTCGTTGAAGCATGGTTCTGTGATAATGTGTACGTGCCTATTCCACTAAGAGAATTGTGGTCTGAGGGTGTCGGCACCTTTTTTGTGTTAGACGTGGTCTAGTTTTTTGTTCATACCTTTTCTGGGTAGAAATGTGGTTTGGCTTGCGCCTTATTCACTACATCTATTGCATCCATTGCATTGTACTTTGTTTTGTTGCATTCAGCATTTAGGATTATGATCTTTCCTCAGCAGATCATTCCACACTTATATCATGCCACCCAATTACTTGTATTCTTTTTGCGAAACACATAGTTCTACCGATGCACACACCTATCCCACTAAAGAGAATTGTGGTTTGAGGGTTCCGACACCTTTTCTATATTAAACGTAGTTTGATTTTGCATATCCATCCCTTTATGATATTTGTGTGGTTTTGCACTGCTTGTGGTTTGATTATTTCATTGCATTGTATATCATTTACATTGTTTTGTTATATTATTGCATATCATTATGCATTCTACGCTAGTTTCATTCCTTGCAAAGGGATACGTAGGCAGCCTGCGGGCGCAACCATTTATTTATCTGTATTTTGTTTGTTTGTCCAAGTCTTCGGCCATGTCAAAAATGGGTCGTCTCTGGGCTTTGACATTCACTCCAGTCATTTCATGACTTCTGAGCTCGGTCAAAGAGGGGCAACTGTAGACACCCCATTTTGACCGTCCTCAAGACTTGGACGTCATCGTTTGAACACTCGATGATTATCCATGTTCATGTTCATTTTGAGTACCGGAAGTTCTTGGCAGAGTGCCTCGCCTTCGGGCCTCTTAACTTGTCTGTTTTGTGCTTGGTTGTGTACCAAGAGCTTGTTGTTTTGTTTCTGAGGGAAAAGGGTGGCCTCTCGGCCAGCCCTACAACCCATCGGCCAGGACTTATGTCCATCGGCCATCAGTGGTGGCCGGTCGGCTACACTGATGGCCGATCAGCGTCTTTAATGGCCGGTCGGCCACTTGTGTTGCTGAAGGCCCTTTTTCTGCTTTTTCAGATATTTTGTGTGCCAGCTGTGCCAGCTGTGGGGCACTGAAGCCATCCTCCATACATGTGTATGGAGGGATGGAAACAAGCTTCTAGTTTGTCAAGGAAGCTTTGGATGGCATTGCTCTATATAAGGGGAGGCCCCTCCCCCTTTCCAAAGGTTTAGAAAATTTAGAGACAAATTTTAGCCTCTCTCTCTCTAGAATCCTCTCTCTCTTCCTATTTTGGGCTTGAAAGTGAGATTTCTCTACAAATTTGCCAAGAGACCCTTAGTCAAATACCTTCATCTTGGAGCTGAGGTCCTTGGAGGTCATCTTTGAGGTCTAAAGCTTGGTTTTAGCCCAGAATTTGGATTGTTTTGCTGCTGTGCTTCAAGGGTAAGAACTTGTCCCTTTTACGCTTTGTTTTTGTTTGAGTATTTGGCCATCTTTTACACTATTTTGAGGCTAGTTTTAACCTTCAAAAAAACTCTGATTTTAAGGCTTTAAAATGTTGGCTTGAGCCTTGTGTGGTTAGGGGGTGGTTCCCTCCATTTGCTCTTTGGCTTGTAAGCTTTTTGAGCCTTCTTTTAAGAGCCTTTGAGTCCATCTTTTTTGGCCTTAAAACCACTAATGTCTGTTTTGGGGTCCAAAATAGGAGGGGGTGGCCTCCTCTCCTTATCTCTCTATGCCATGCCTTGTTAGCACTACAAAGTAGCATCTTTTTGTGGCTTGTGTTGACTCATTTCAAGCATGTTTTTGTGATTTCTTAGACCTGCTATAACTCTATTTTTGGTTGGTTTGGTAACTTGTTGCTTGCATCTTGCACTTGTAGTGTAATTTTGCTTACTAGCTTAACATGCCTAATGAGTTAGTCCATCATTCTAGCATGTGTTAGCTTGGCTCTAGCACATTTTTGCTCATGTTTTAGCATGCTTTAACTCTGATTTGGATGGTCTTGGTCATATGTGCTTTGCTTTGTATAGCTATAGTGTAGTTGGCCTTCACTAGCTTTGTGTTTTGAGACTCCTAGCATGCTTTACTTGTGATGTTTCCATGGTATAGTCTCATTTTGCATGTGATTTCAGAGCATATAGTGTTGTCCCACTCTCACATATTCCACTCTTTCAATGCTTTTGAGGGTTGTGCTTTGATGCCTTGTTTGTGAGCCATTGCATGAGCATGTTTTTCTTGCCTTCCATGCCTTAATCTCAGCATATTTTGGCCACTGTTTTGGCATGTTGTAGCTCTGTTTTGGGCTGGTTTGGTCATTTGGGCATTGTATAGCATGGTTCTAGTATCGTGTCCTTCACTAGTTTCAATGCTTGGGTCTCTTAGTATGTTATACATGCGTTGTTTGCATATTAGAGTCTTGTGTTTCACGCCAAGATAACACATGTTGTTTGCATTGCATTGTGTTTGGATCGGACGTTAATCCAAACACAAGAAATATGGGACGTTTCATACTTGAAGTGATGAAACATGTCATGTTTCTTGGTCGTTAACACCCTTGAATCAAGCATGATAGGGTGGAGGCTCTTTGTGTGTTTTGTGTGCATTCACTAACATTGTGCAAGCTTGGCTCTTTGGCCATCATGCGTTGAGATGAGTGATTAGTGGCTTGAGAGCCGAGTACTACACTCCTTTGAGCTTGAGATATGATAAGGAGGGTAGTTGTACACACATTTCCTTGTAAATGCACTACCATGCCTCTGCTGGTGCTTTGTTGCAGCAAAAGGAGGAATTTCAGGGAAGGAGTGGCCGACCGGCCACATGCCCTAGCTGACCGACCACCTAATCCAGCCGACCGGCCACCAGAACTGGCCGATGGCCACCCTTTATGGCCGATGATCCCTCAGCATATTCTTAAGATCAAATAGAAGCAATCTAGAGGTTGGCACAATTTTCAGAGGTTCAAAGATGTGCAAACAGAGGCCTTTAGAGGCAAGGTAGTGGATTTTCGAGGCGAAACAAAACGAGCATGGATATCCCCCCACTTCCCAAGGCCGTTCATCTAAATTGATTAGCTGCTTAGTTCAGTAGTTTAATCGTTTTGTTGTAATTAATTAGTTAAGTGTTTAATTAATTAATTCGGTTTGTAACTAATTAGCTTAGTGTATCTAGTTATTTCAATTGTGTTGTAATTAATTAGCTAGAATAGTTGATTAGTTGGTTTGTAATAAGTAGCTTAGCTTAGATTAGCTTAGCTTATTTATTTGGACCCTCCGTCGAGAGGGCAAATGTTGTAATAAGTGTGCGTGTGTGTGTGCATGTCTTCCAACCCCACGTCTTTCTCCCTTTTATTTAACGGCTTTTGATGGTTAGTTTAGGGCACGTTTTGTTTAGCATACCTTTTGCTTGCATGCTTGCATCCATTCATTTGTCTTGCATACACCGGGCTCGGCGCATCATTCAAACTGCATCGCATTTCAATACCTATTTGAATACATGTATCAAAGTGTTACATTCATATGTCGTCTTAGATAGCCGAGCCTATTTAGTTGCATTTTGCATGTGTTACATTAGGCATCTTGTATAGTTAGGATCATGCACTGTTCTCTAACTAGTTTTCTATTTCGGCTTAGAGTACACTATAAGTGTTTATGCTTTAGCATCCTTGCATGAGTGTGAGTGTTGCCATGACAGCATGCTTGCCGTGAGGCTATTTGCTTAAGTGATTTAATTGCATGAATGCCTATGGGTGGAGGCTTGATTGCCTGAATTGGAACAATTCATCAAAATGTGAGTTTTAAGCCCACTTGAGAGTGGCAAATCATGTTGTTTCAAGCCCACCTTGTTTGGTGACAAATCCGCGCTTTAGCCTACTTGAGGGTAGCAATTCCAAACCATTTTCGAAAAACAAACATGAGATGTTTTGTTCCAAATCGAGCGATTTAGTCTATACTTGTGTGTTGTGCGCATCGCATAGTAAAGTTAGCTAATAATCGGAATAAGAACACGTGTTTTCAAAAACAACATATCATGGTAGTAGAGGCCGATCTTTGATCGGGCGAGCGGGGGTGCTCATTTCAAGACCTTCCCCTCTCGTACCCAAGTTCCCGAGCCGAGGAAACTTTGGTGATGACGGACACATGGCCTTTGGCACGACTCAGGGTTTCCTAAATTTTTCAAAATAAAATATTTAGGTGGCGACTCTGAAATCTGGCAAAGCAGCCCATGTTTGGCGCTTTTTGATTAAAATCAATTTTCCAAAATGATTTGCCGGATTTGGACTATTTGGTGATTTATCAGTCTTATATTGCACTTTGTGAGATTAGATTTAGAACCGTGACAGGAGTCCGAGCTGTAGTAGCTAGAACCCAATTCGCGTCCTCTCCGAAAAGGGGGGCGTGCAGAGGAAGTTCGGGCGGTCTACAATGACATGTGCATTTCATCTCTTAAGACTTGTATAAAATGTATATACTTTGTTAAGGATTTCCTACTGGGCTTTATGCTCACCCTACGGGATTTTTGCGCAGGAAAAGATGTGGTGATGCCACCTAACTAAAGGCAAAGAAATGTGTGTTGAGAGTACGAGACTCTCATTTTGCTGTGACTCTGTGTGTAAGCCAAGGGTTGTATGTGTGTGGGTTTGAATAACCGTTTTGTGTAACTAGGCTCAAGCCTTGGAAACTTGTAAACCCTTGGGGGTATTTATTTGTTTATTTACTTATTGTCGGATTAATGTATTGTTGCATAAAGAACTATTGTATCATGTAATGTAAATTTGGAGATTTATATTCGGTTTTCCTTGAAAGAGCCATGATTGTTGTATTATCATTTGGGCTAGAAATTTGGGGCGTTACATCCGCCGCCGTGAAGGCTTGAAGAAGAAGTAGATCAAAATCTTGAACAAATAATCGGTGGCTTCACGGAGGATTTGACTTCATGGAGGGTCAGATCTAAGTGCATTCGGTGGGATCCGACTCTGACTCTTCCTCTTCCATCGATGCCTCCATCATTCCGCCGCTACGAAGCCACCACTAATCGTTTACATCCACGGTGGCGACGTCATTGAGTATCGACTCGTGCCAAAGCATCAGCTTTCAGCGGCCTACGACAATGCCATGGACGTGCTATACTGGATTAGAGCTTCTGAAGATGTGTGGTTGTGTAAGCGTTCTTTGTTCTATGTGTTTGTTAAACAAATAAGAAAGCTTTGATCTATTTGATCTGTTTGCTTGTGTGTGTGTGTGTGTGTGTATGTGTGTGTGTTTTGTTTTTTTTTTTTTTGTTAATGGTGGTTGTTGGTTGGTTATTGATGACGAAACAGATTGCAACAGATAGAAATGAACACACTTTTTTTCTGTGTGGGGGACTCTCAATGGTAACCTAAATGAACTGATAGAAAATAATTTGAACAAATAAAAAAAAATAACATATAAGAATTTCTGAACATATAAATTTCAATAGATATATTTTATTTAGATAGATATTTTAATAGATAAGGGAAATTTGAATTGAAAAGATTTAAAAAATAAACAGGTAGGGTTAAAAAATTGAATAGATAGGGGAAAAATTTGAACAAATAAGGAAAAAAATTGAACATATAGACATAAATTTGAACAGATAGTCAAAAAAGTAAACAGACAAAAAAATCGACATAAAAATTAAGTGATAAAATTGGAAACAAAATGTCCTTCAGAATAATAAAATGTACTTCTGAGCATAATATTTCATAAAAGATGGATTTCTCACCAAAGAAAAATACTCATGGGACCTAATGCCTTATACCCCCTTAGATTCGAATTTTCAAAAAATTTCTGAATTATATATATGTCCTTTTTATTGTTTCTTTTTTCTAAAAAATAAATTTGACACACAATTGATTAAAGCAAGCACATCAAATTTATTATTTATTTGCTTCGCAAATAAATTGAAGAAAGCAATTCCTTTTATTATATACTTCGTTAGCATTTTCAATTTTATGTTAGTTTCTTATAGCTTGAGATTTTATTGATTTAAATGTTAGGATGGTTTCTAGTATAAATCATACGTATGATGTTAAAATAATTTTTAAATTTTGATAATTAATTTTTTACACCAAACCAAATTAAACTAAGTCATGCGTCTCAAATTAATAAGACTAAATAATTAGTCTTAGTCTTATCCCTCCTTAGTTAAAATCTTATTCTTGTCCCTAAATAATTATAACAGAGAATCATACACAAAATGCGAAAGAGAAGTTGATGTAGAGTTTGAAGTAAATGGTAGTAGAGGTTTGCTACTCAATAGTCTCTGAGAAAGCGAACACATCGTGTCCCACTTTAATGTGAAATTTTAGTGTTTTAAGGTTACCTTTCACAATTTTCATAAATTTTGCTTGGGATCAATAATGAGGATTTTGAGTTTAGTGGTGGTTGTAAAATTTCACTTTTTGAAAATATTACCTGTAAAATTGTATTGTACTATATTAATCTTAATTATTATTATTTTTAGATTGAATATGTTAATCTTAATTTGGACAGTAAAATTTCAGTATGTTTTATTTAGAATTTCATAAGTAGTTTTAATAGATTTCGATAAAAGAATTCTAACCAAATCCATTTAAAACCGACATTTACATCAACGTTACGAGGTTTGAAAGTTTAAAATAAATTAAGAATATTTTGGTGTACTAGTTTGTACTTTGTTGTTGGTGCAACAAAGTTAGGATCTTCCACCATAAGTATAATTTATTGAACACAAACATGCAAATGAGTGTTCGTGCCCATCCTACAAACTTAATCTATACTAATGATACATAATTTACAACAATATGTTATTTATAAATGTAATAAACATGCCGACAATGGTAATGTTATAATACACACTCCTCAAGAAGAGATGTATCATATGCAAGTTACGATATTTTATGGTGTTAATATCACAAAGTGTCATAACCAAATGCTTTTCTGTCATAATTTAATGAATCATAACCAAACACTTTTTAGGCATAACTAAAACCTATTCGGTCATAACCAAAATTACTACCATAATAGGTCATAACTAAATCATAACTAACACCTCAATGTATCATAACTAAGTCGTGAATAACACCACAATAGATCATAACCAAACATCACTTAAGGTGTAATAAAAATAACAATCACAATAAATCATAACTAGTCATAATTAATACTATACTGAGTTAATTAATACTACAATGAGTCTTAAAGGTCATAATCAACACACAATGAGTCACAACCAATGACCACAAAAGTCGTAACTTAGGCGTATGGTACACCCATTCTTATAGAATTTCCCTGCAAACTAACAAACTGAATCTATGACAAGGACACATAATTTATAACCATATCCATGGTAAGAAACTCCAATATTGTCATCATCCAAACTAACAAACATTCTCAAGAAACTTACAACCAAGGATATGGGTGAGAATCCATGCCTCTTTTGAAATCTACTAATTGTTGCATATATAGAATTTTTTTCAGAAATGAATTAGTAAATCACATTTTCTTTTCTCAATACAACATAAAATTGAGGGATGATTACTTGGAACAGAAAATAGTAGCTTATATATGGAAAAATCACAAGACTTGGCCTAATATACACACAATATGTGCATCAATATTTTGATTTCGTTTCACTTTTCTCTTCCCTTCTTCATAGTCTACTAGACAAGCAACACACCTAAGACCATCCAACAAAAGAAAGAAAAGCCGAGAATTCATCACATGTTGTACACGAAAATGCTTAATAATACTTACCGGGGCACTAACATTTAACGTTCCAAGGTTTTGCTATACATAATAAGGCTTTCTTCAATGTAAGTGTGATGATCTGGTTTGTTAACCATCTCATTTCTTTTGTTTAACCTCGGATTCGCCACGCAAGTGTGTCGGGTTTCACTTGAAGCCTTGTTATTCGTTTGGGTTCGTGGTGTCCGGAGGTTTCTCTCAAAAAAAAAAAAATTTCTTGTTCTCGTTTATTCGGTGTTGATTTTCACTTGTTCTGGAGAGTGCGAGGCCAGATCTGAAGTACCTAGAATTGAGCTGAGGAAAATTCTGGGCTGTGGGAAACTAGGGCCACACGTGCGGGGCCTTGGGCCGAACGTGCGGAATTCAGGGGAAGTTTGGGGCAGCACACTGCAATATATGCAAGTGCTGGAGGAGGTCCGGCATGGGAAGGCCACACGTGAGGGAGGTAGGCTCTGTAGCCATCCCGGTTTCGACCCTTCTTTCATGTTTTGCCACTTCAACTGGGTAGGTTGGGGATCGAGCTGCCCGGTCAGCTCGCGGGGGTAGAGGGGGCCGCGCCCCTTTGCGGGTCCGAGGGCAACGCCCTGGTGGGGTCGAGGGGCAGTGCCCCTGAAGCAAAAATGCAAAATGCATTCGAAGTTGCTTGTCTGCTCAAGCGGGAGAGAAAGCCGCACGTGCGGATTTTATGAGAGAGCAGCTTGCACACTACTAAAAAGGCAGGTGCAGGAGTGAGGTGCGGTGGGTTGGTGAGATCCAAAATTTTTTCCCTTTTCTTCTCTCTATGAGCTGAAGTTGAATCACTTTTGTATATCTCTCTCTCTCTCTAAAAACATTTCCTCTCACTTCTCTCTATATTTCCTACCAAAAACCTCACAAGATCTTTGATTTCTTCAAATCCTTTGGGATTTGGACCTAAGTTCTTCATCAAAGTTGGTTAGCTCCTCGAGGGCTTCGTTGTGTACGGTGAAGATCGTGTTTCGACGTCATTGATTTTGGTGTTTCATCTCTATTCTTCTTCAATACTTGAGGTAGAGATTTTCTTAGAGTTATATATATATATATATTTTTGCAAGATCTAGATGATTTTCAAAATCATCTTTTGATAGCTTTGAAAATTGATTGTTGATCCAAGAAGTTGAGCGATTTTGAAAGTGGGTTTGTCTCTTGTTCTTTTAAAATGATCTTATGGGTTTTGATCTTCGTTGATTGAAGAAAAGATGATTTTGGAAAGTTTTCTTTCAAAAGATTTGAATTGTATAGTTTTGGTGAGACAACCAAGAATTTGGGGATTTTTTTTGAAACAGACTGAAAATCCATGAATGATATTGTTATATTTATTTTGTGTGTCAAAATAAATAAATGTTTGGAAAATTTCTTAATTATATTTATATAAATGACAAATTTCAGGGAATATGAGAATTGTTGTTCATTTGGAAATTATTGTTCAAAACGTTGAAATAGTCTTGAAATGACTAATTGTTGAGGATACTTAAGAAGAGGAAATTGTGTTATTCCTTGGATGATGAATTGAAATAAAACTATTTATATTCATCTTGTGTTATTGGCATATCAATTCATTTGATTACATTAAATTTTGAAAGTTGATTTGAAAACTTGCATTGAGAAAAGAATGTTGAGAAACAAGTTTTCATGGAATGGTTTTGGGGTAAATACGTTGGTAAGTCTTAATAGGTGGTGTAGATGATATTGAATAAGTTGGCCTGAGAGTACAGGGTGAAAGACCGAAAACCCGCGCGGATAGGTGTCGAGCCTTCCGGTTAATACTGGTAAAAATGACAAATCGGTAGTACTTGCATAGTCTACTTGAAGACACCGACCTAGGGATTACCAGAGTCATATTTACCGCTCTTGAAATGAATTGTTAAGTTTTGAAGAATTGAAATTGCATGACATCATTGAGCATGATGGTTTTCAAAGATGAAGATGTGATTTTCTTTCAAAAGGGCATAGCATGGCATGTGCATTTCATCTCTTGAGACTTGTATAAAATGTATATACTTTGTTAAGGATTTCCTACTAGGCTTTATGTTCACCCTATGGGATTTTTGTGCAGGAAAAGATGTGGTGATGCCGCCTAACTAAAGGCGAGAAAATGTGTGTTGAGAGTACGAGACTCTCATTTTTCTATGACTCTGTGGGTAAGCCAAGGGCTGTATTTGTGTGGGTTTGAATAACCATTTTGTGTAACCAGGCCTAAGCCTTGGAAACTTGTAAACCCTTGGGGGTATCTATTTGTTTATGTTATTTTGATTTGAAGTGAATGTATTGTTGCATGAAGAACTATTGTATCATGTAATGTAAGTTTGGAGATTTATATTCGGTTTTTCTTGAAAGAGCCATGATTGTTATATTATCATTTGGGCTAAAATTTGGGGCGTTACAGGCTCCGCACGTGCGGGGGGACGTGCCGCACATGCGGGGCGCATGCATGTAGACACCCCATTTTTGACCGTCCTCAAGACTTGGATGTCATCGTTTGAACACTCGATGATCATCCATGCTCGTGTTCGTTTTGAGTTCTCAGAGGTCTCGGCTATGCGCCTTGCCTCAAGATCTCTCAACTTGTCTGTTTTGTGCTTGGTTGTGGACCAAACACTTGTGTTTTTGCTTTTGAGGGAAGAGGGTGGCTTATTTGCCATCCCCTCAACCCACCGGCCAAGGCATGATGCCATCGGCCCCTTTTTCTTTCTATCGGCCAAGAGTGTCGGCCGATCGGCACTATATTTGGTCGGTCGGCACTTATGTTGGTCGATCGGCCATTTTTGGTGGCCGAACCCTGTTCATCTGCTTTATGTAGATATTTTGTGCCAGCTGGTACAGCTGGCATCCACAATTCACCCCCTCCATACACGTGTATGGAGGGATTTGCCCTTTGCTTGGCTTCTCTTGGAAGTTTTAGAATTTGAACTTCTATAAAGAGGGAGCCCCTCCTTCCTCCTCCCTCCTCCAGGGTTTAGAAAAATTGTTCTTGAGAGGATAGATATAGTATTGTGTCTATTTTTCTTTGTTTAGCTTTGTTTTGTGTCTAAAAGAGTAGTATTGTCTTACTATTGTACACAAACACACACTAGAACACCATCCTTGGTTACTGAGGTGCTAGGAGGTTGATTTCAGTGTTATTGGGTTGGTTTGAACTCAGAAAACCTGCTGGAGCTTCCTTCTTGAAAAGGTTCTACAAGGGTGAGTTCCTTGCTTTAGATACCCTTTTATTGTTTAAGCCTTTAGCCCTTCTTGCTTATTGTTTTAAGCTTAACTTATAACAGATAAAAGTTCTGATTTTTCTTTCTTTAGAACTTTGTTTAAGGTCATTTTGAGGTTTGGGGTTGTTTCCCCCCTCTTAGGCCTTGTTAGGCCTTGTTTTAGGCCATCCCTTTTGGCCATTGTTCTTAGCTTTGCATGACCTCTCTACCACTGAAATCCAGAGGATTTTCAGTGGTGGAGAGGTGGTTTTGGCATCTTAAATAGGAGAGTGTCATCCCCTCTCCATGTTGTCTTTAATGCTTGCATAAATGGCTTATGTTAGTATCATGTTCACTTAGCTTGTTTTAGCTTCATTTCAGTATATATTAGGCTTTGTTTTGCCATGATATAGCACTGTTTCGACTTGGTTTAGACATACCATGCATGTTTTGTATACTTGTCCTGTAATCCCATGATTTGCCTTAACATGCACCATGTTGTAACATGTCTTTTTAGCATGATTTTGGTTCAACTCCATGAAGCTTTTAGCCATGTTGTGACATGCTTAAGCTCTGATTTTGTTCTTCTTGGTCATGCTTGCATTGTTTTGTATAGCTACCATGCAATCTAGCTTGTTAGCTTTGGGTGCTCAAGCCATTAGCATGCTCTATTTCAATCATTTTAGTGGTTTGGCATCACTTGTAATGTTATTTCAGTCCATATTCCATGCTCATATGCTTGCACTTATGACTCCTTTAATGTCTTAAAGAGTTAGTGTCTTATGCCTCATAAATGTGCCATCGTGTACGTCATCATGCTTAGGCATTTGGGATGCCATCTAAGTGGGTTTTTGGACTCATTTTGACATGCCATAACTCTGTTTTTGGTTGCTTGAGTCATGCCATGTTTGGTTTTGATAGGTGTAGTGTAACACCTCTTTTGTGGCCTTGTTTGCTTCGTGCTTTTGGTCCTTTGTTCTAGCATGTTTTGGCTTCATTCCTTGCATGTTTTAGGATCATCTTGACATGATTTAGGACTGTTTTGGATTATGCTCGCCATATGCTCTTTGTTTTGGGTAGCTTTGGTTCAAGTCCCTTGACTAGTCTTAGGCTTTAAGCCTTAAGCATGCCATGCTTGACTTGTTTATGTGATTTGGCATCACTCCTAGCATCATTTCAAAGCATGTAATGTTGTCACATTTGCATGCTTTTCATTCCTTTTAAGTGTGCCTAAAAGTTGTCTTTTATGCCTTAGTCTTTAGGCCAATTGACATGCATGTTTGCATGTGCATTTGTCCTCATTTCCATTGCATCTTGGCCACTGATTTGGGCCTATTTGAGAGCTGTCCATTTTGGTGTAAGTCCATCCTTTGCATGTTGTCACATGCTTGCCTTGTATATTGTCGTATGCTTGTTGCATATTTGGTAAATTGCATGTTGTAGCATGCTAGTTTAATTGTGCCTTGTTGTGTACTTGGTCCATGACATGTTGTTGCATGCTTAAGTTGTAATGCATTTGGCATGCATTCTCTTTTTTTAAGTTGCTTAACATGTTGTTACATGTTTGCCTCACATGTTGTTATATGCTTGAATGTTGTTACATGCCTTGCATATTTGCATGCTTAAGTCGCATTTTGCATGCTTGGTAGCTTGCATTTTGTCATGTGCTTGATATGTTGTCACATATTCTTGCATGTTTGGATGCATGTTGGGTAACATTGCATTGCATTTGTCGTGCTCATGTTACATTGACTTAGCTTGCATGCTTAGGTTGATTACATTGGATTGCATTGCACATGTTGCATTACATTGGTTGCATGCTTTGCATTGTATTTGGTACACTTGCATAGCATTGTGTTTGGTTTGGGGTGTCAAACCAAACACAAGGATCGAGAGGCGTTGTCACACCCCAAACCTGCCCCTAAAAGTTTGGGCATGACCTATGCAGAAACGGACACGTAACCTAGTGTACATAACGCACGAGGCCTTATCGGAAGCATAAAATATTAACATAACATAGATGTAAACATACTCCATTGAGCTATTTCTAATATGTCAGGATCTCATATATCACATACATCATCAAAGGCAGATAAAGTTTAAAACTATATCCCAGGACATCGGTTACAAACACATACATTTACAGTCCCAGCCTGAAGATTGGGCGTAAACAAAAAGAACATGAAAGTTATGTACAACAACCTTAGATGGCACTCAAAAAGTAAACCCACATCTTAACAGTTTCACAAAAATAAATGGCCTGGTATGGTGCCTGGACATGTAAAGGTTGACAAAAGGAAGCAGCGTCATGAGCTAGGACTGACCACCTGATTGGTGACCTACAGAAACAGACATAACGAAGAGTGAGCCGGGCTCAGTGAACAGTAATACATAAATAAAATGATGCTTAACTTGAAACATATTACATATCGATACATTAGTCTGATTCTGTGCTAAGTACATAACGGCCTTAGGCCCAATCTTGTAACATAAGCTTGGTGGCTATAAGCCCTTGAAACATGTGGCACAAGGCCCCTGAAACATGTGGCATGAGGCCCTTGAAACATGTGGCACGAGGCCCTTGAAACTTGTGGCATTAAGCCCTTGAAACATATGGCATTAAGCCCTTGAAGCATATGGCATTAAGCCCTTGAAATGCCCTTGAAACTTGTTTTTCTTTACATACTTTAAACATTAACATAGGTACATTACATGCTTTGAAACGTTAACGCAGTTGCCTTACATGCCTCGAAACATTAATATAATTGTATAACATTTACATAGGTACTACTACTCACAGTGTTGGGATGACGTGTTACTTCCTTCTGGGGTGTGTCCTGCATACATCCAAACTTGCACATTAGTTCTTTCTTTTTCCTTGTTCAAGTAATTCCTGAGTCATTACACTTCCAAGGAATTTATAACCACTTTAAGATCTTCAGGAAAATATTCTAAAAATACCAGAGGGTTGAGCATGCAAAACAGAAGAAAATATATATATATATTTTTTTGGACCTGGGCCGCACGTGCGGCCGGACCCTCCGCTCGAGCGGCCATGCACCGCACGTGCGGTCCTCCCCCTCCGCTCGAGCGGCCGTAGACAGTATGTATTTCCATTTTTTTCCTCTTTGGCCGCACGTGCGGCCATGACCTCCGCACGTACGGTGGTGACCCCTGTTTTGGGGCAGCTCGGTTCCAACCCAAATTTCAACATCACCACTTCATTTTACATGCAATTCAAGATGAAATGAATGCAATATATGGACCCAACTTCACTAAAACATGAATTATCATTTGAATATCACAAGGTAACATAATTAAAAGCTTGATCAAGTCACCATGCTTCCAAATTTCAACCTTTAATTTAAATTCCTTATGCTCATAAAACATAACACATTATATATATATATATATATATTAGCTCATGGAGTTGGCGTAAAACCCAAAGATGGAAGTATAAATTTCACCATAGCATGAATTGAATTGGACTTGAGCATCATAAACTACACATGATTAGAAGCTTCATCAAGTCATAACCTTGCCAAATTCCATCTTTTAATCTAAGTTTTTACATCCATAAAACATGACACAATTCATAAATATAAATTCATGGGGTTGGCATAACAACCAAAGCTTGAAGTATAAATCTCTTACAACACCCAAATTGGTTTCAAACCAACTAATTGATGGAAGCCCCTTTGAAATCAAACATGAATCACACCCACTTCTCAATTACCAACCATAAGTATATAAATATGAACCTAATAAACCCTTCCTCACAAATGAAAAGGGGAATTTCACACATGATCAAGAGAGAGCTTGTATAGAGTAGATTTAACATACCTTAAGTTCAAATTCTACAACCCTCACAAGATTCCTTAACTTTCTTCTTGTGGAACTTCCTTCCAAGCCCTATTCTTCCCTAATTTTTCTCTCTCACGAATTTGTCTTGAAATGGGTCTAAGTCAATACTCAAGAAACATGAGCACTTATATAAAATGTGAATAAAGACAAAATTTTAATCGTTTAATCATCCCAAAATTGAAATTTCGTAAACATGCTTAATATTACTTAAAAATTATGCTAATCACAGACATATAATCAATTTCAGATAATTAAGCCGTTAAGGCTTCCAATTTCTAATTCAAACGTGTTAATAGTGACAGATAGTTTTCTTGTGAAATAGATAGGCATCCTTAAACATGGATTTCACTTACTTAACCGCAATTTTTCATGGGATTTTACAGTAAACATTTTAAAAGCACAAAACAAGGGCTGAAAATATATCAGAAAACATGGACAAGGTTCAGGTTATTACACTCTCCCCCCCTTAAATAAGTTTGGTCCTCCAAACTTGTTTTACCTTAGGATTGAAACAGGTGTGGGTGTTGGTGTTGCATTTCCTCCTCTCTTTCCCACGTTGCGTCGGTTCCATAATGTTCTTGCCACTCAACTTTTACAATTGGAATCTCACGGTTTCGTAATTGTTTTACTTGTCGGTCCAAAATGCGGATTGGCTTTTCCTCGTAAATCAAGTTGTCATCCAACTCAATTTGGTGATAATCAATAACATATGACGGATCCGGAAGGTATCCACGAAGCATAGAGACATGAAACACGTTATGCACTTGACTCATATGTGGCGGAAGGGCAACTCGGTAAGCTACCGGACCCACTCTTTCCAGAATCTGAAAGGGACCGACATACCGGGGTGTCAACTTACCCTTCTTTCCGAATCTTGGGTGTCCTTTCATCGGAGTGACTTTCACGAAGACATGACTATCCACTTCAAATTCCAAATCCCTCCGTCGGTTATCCGCATAACTTTTTTGCCTACTTTGAGCAGTTTTCAATCTTTCCCGAATAACTTGAACTTTTCTGCTGTCAACTGAACAATTTCAGGCCCTAACAAGGATTTATCTCCAACTTCAGCCCAACACACGGGAGAACGACATGGTCTTCCATACAAAGCTTCATAGGGTGCTATGTTTATACTCGAATGGTAGCTATTATTGTATGCAAATTCTATCAACGGTAGATGGGTTTCCCAACTTTCTTGAAAATCTAGCACACACATTCGGAGCATGTCCTCCAGTGTCAGTATCGTTCTCTCGGATTGACCATCGGTCTGATGGTGGAAAGTCGTGCTGAACTTTAATTCTGTACCCATTGCTTCTTGTAAACTCTGCCAGAATCTGGAAACAAACTTAGGATCCCTATCTGACACAATTGAGGCCGGAACACCATGAAGCCTCACAATTTCATTCACATAAATTACCGCCAATTTGTCTGCATTATACTGAGTTTTTACTGGTAGGAAGTGGGCGGACTTAGTTAATCAGTCCACAATGACCCACATTGAATTCATACCTCGAGGAGTCCGTGGCAACCCCATAACAAAATCCATGGTCAAATGTTCCCATTTCCATTCCGGGATGGGAAGAGGTTGCAACAAACCGGCAGGTCTTTGATGCTCTGCTTTTACTTGCTGGCATTGCAAACACTTAGAGACAAACTCCGCGATCTCCTTCTTCATACTTGGCCACCAAAAATTCTGCTTCAAATCTCGGTACATTTTGGTACTCCCTGGATGCATTGAGAACCTTGAGGTATGTGCGTCTTCCATCAGTTTTTGCTTAAGGTTTAACACATTGGGGACACATATTCGGTTTTGAAATTTAAGCACTGAATCTACCAAACTGAATCCCGACTTTGGTTTTGTTCCTAATTCATCACATATCTTCCTTAGAGCTTCATCTTCTATCTGATGCAACTTAATTTCCTCAAGTAAGGTTGGTTGGGCCATCATCACTGCCATTAAGGCTTCCTGTCCATGTAGCACAAAGTCTAATTCCATCTTACCCAATTCAATTGCTAATTCCTTTTGCCTTGTAACCAAACTGGCCAAAGTCCCCATACTTTTCCGACTGAGCACATCTGTAACTGTGTTGGCTTTGCCAGGATGGTAATGAATCTGCAAATCATAATCTTTAAGAAGTTCCAACCACCGTTGTTGCCGCATATTCAACTCTTTTTGAGTAAAAAGGTACTTGAGACTTTTGTGATCAGTGTATACTTCGCAGGTGGTGCCATACAAATAGTGTCTCCATATCTTTAAAGCAAAGACCACTGTTGCTAGCTCCAGATCATGCGTGGGATAATTCTTCTCATGGGGTTTCAGCTGCCGAGAAGCATAAGCGATGACTCTTCCCTTTTGCATAAGTACACAACCCAGCCCTTTGTGTGAAGCATCACTGTAGATTACAAATCCTTCTATACCAGATGGCAAGGCCAAAACTGGTGCTGTTGTCAACCTCGTCTTCAATTCCTGGAAGGCAGATTCCCACTCTTCTGACCATGCAAATGTAACTCCCTTTCGAGTCAGTTGTGTAAGTGGCACAGCAATTTTGGAAAAATCTTGAACAAATCTCCTGTAATAGCCAGCTAACCCCATAAAACTACGCACTTCAGTCACATTAGTGGGAGTCGGCCAATTTACGATTGCCTCAATCTTGTGTGGGTCAACAGAAACTCCTTCCTTCGTGATGATGTGCCCCAGAAATGCCACCTCTAGTAGCCAGAATTCAAATTTCTTCAGCTTTGCATATAGTTTCTTCTCTCGGAGGGTTTGAAGGATCAAGCGAAGATGATTCTCATGAGCTTCTGCATTCTTCGAATAGATGAGAATATCGTCTATAAAGACCACCACAAATTCATCCAAATAGGGCTTGAAAACACGGTTCATCAAATCCATAAAAGCTGCTGGTGCGTTAGTGACTCCAAAGGGCATAACCAAAAATTCATAATGACCGTACCGAGTTCGAAAAGCTGTCTTCTCAACATCCTCGGCCTTGACCTTTAATTGATGGTATCCAGACCGTAGATCAATCTTGGAAAAGACTTGTGCCCCCTGAAGCTGATCAAATAAGTCATCGATTCTTGGCAGTGGATACTTATTCTTGATTGTGACTTTATTAAGTTCCCTGTAATCGATACAAAGCCGGAGTGTTCCATCCTTTTTCTTTACAAACAGAACTGGTGCACCCCACGGAGACACACTCGGACGGATAAATCCCTTGTCCAGTAAGTCTTGCAACTGCATTTTCAATTCCTTCATCTCAACTGGTGACATTCTATACGGAGTCTTCGAAATGGGTTGAGTTCCCGGTGCTACTTCAATGGTAAACTCAATTTCACGGTCTATCAACTGCCCTGGCAATTCTTCAGGAAAGACATCCGGAAATTCACAAACAATTGGGATCATGTCGATATTTCCATTCACCACTTGCCCCTCCAAAACACTGCATAAATACCCCTGACACCCTTTCTGAATTAATTTACAAGCCTTCGCTGCCGAGATCAAATAAGGTGGAGAAGTTACGCCATGTCCCTGTAAGGTAGACTCTAATTGTCCCGGAGGGTGGAAACTGATTTGTTTAGTTAGACAATCTATAGTTGCACCATATTCACCCAACCAGTCCATTCCCAGAATAATATCAAAATAGGCCATGTCGAGAGGTAACAGATTGGCATATACCCGGATATCCCCAAGTTCGAGTTCACAACCAAAGTAGACAGAAGTACAAAGCATAAAGTCTCCCAAAGGTGAAGACACACATAACACATAAGACAGTTTTTCTTCAGTTTTATCTAAGTTGTGTGCAAATAATTTTGACACAAAGGAATGAGTAGAGCCAGAATCAAATAATACACTAGCAGAATGACCGTGAACCATAAATATACCTGATACCACTGTTGCTGCATTCTGCACATATCCTGGAACCAATGCAAACACTCTGCCTTGTCTCGCTGTGTCTTTATTGTTAGTAGGTTTAGCAACTGACTTGGTGTTGGCAGTTGGTGCAGACCCCGCTGAACTGGTAGCAGCCCTATTGCCATTTCATTGATTCCTCTGAGGGCAATCCTTTATCAAATGACCCGTTTTGCCACACTGATAATAGGCTCCAGACTTCCATTGGCATGTCCCACGATGCCTCTTTCCACATTCCGAACAAATAGGAATCGTACCCTGACTAGGGGCAGAAGTATTTGAAGTCCCTGAATTTTGTTTCTTGTTTGGTGGAGTACTTAACCCCTTTGACCATTGGTTATTCTGCCTTTTTCCTTTCCACTCAGAGATCCGATTCTGAGCAGCAAGGTTTCCCTCAGCTATAACAGCCCTCTCCAGCACATCTACATAGGTAGGCAACTTTAACATATTAACTCGGTCCAAGATAGCACCCCGCAAGCCCCCTTCAAATTTTTGTGCCTTCTTATAGTCTGTGTCCACCATGTGCGGTGCAAACCGGGCTAGCTCTGCAAATTGGGCCTCATATTCAGCAATAGTCTTGTTCCCTTGTCTGAGAGTTTCAAATTCAGTCACCTTTTTATCCCGCATGCTTTGAGGAAAGTATTTATCATAAAACAACTCCAGAAATCTGTCCCATGTTAGCCCTGGATGGATTGTTCTCGTAAGCATCCACCACCTCTGTGCCTCGTCCTCAAGAGTGAAGGCGGCCAGTTGCACCTTTTGAGCTGTGGTGCAGGGAAAGACTTCAAATAACTTCTCTATGCCCAACACCCAGGCTTCAGCTTTCATTGGCTCTATTCCTCCTTTGAAAGATGGCGGTTTCATCTTTTTAAACTCCTTCGTAAGAGTAATAGTCCGGTCTTCAGCATGAAAATCTTGTGCTGCCAGTGGAGGTACCGGTGGTGGTGGCGGCTGTTGTTGAGGTTGTTGCTGTTGTTGCCGTAGAGTCTCCGCCATTTCCATAATCATCCTCTCCATCCCATCCAATCGTGCTGCCGTAGCATCTTCCGCATCTTCTGTCCTTGTTCTCACCGTGATCTACACAACAATCAATTATATACAATAGACATAGATCAAAATTGTTAGCATTATCAGAGTACTCTTAATGTTGCCATCGAACTTGTCTTATACTTTTAGGATGTCATGCATGATGCCTAAATCTTTTCTAGACACCCTACAGCTCAATGGATCCGTGTGTGAGATAGCAACTCGTGCTCTGATACCACTTGTCACATCCCAAACCTGCCCCTAAAAGTTTGGGCATGACCTATGCAGAAACGGACACGTAACCTGGTGTACATAATGCACGGGGCCTTATCGGAAGCATAAAATATTAACATAACATAGATGTAAACATACTCCATTGAGCTATTTCTAATATGTCAAGATCTCATATATCACATACATCATCAAAGGCGGATAAAGTTTAAAACTATATCCCTGGACATCGGTTACAAACACATACATTTACAGTCCCAGCCCGAAGATTGGGCGTAAACAAAAAGAACATGAAAGTTATGTACAACAACCTTAGATGGCACTCAAAAAGTAAACCCACATCTTAACAGTTTCACAAAAATAAATGGCCTGGTATGGTGCCCGGATATGTAAAGGTTGACAAAAGGAAGCAGCGTCATGAGCTAGCACTGACCACCTGATTGGTGACCTACAGAAACAGACATAACGGAGAGTGAGCCGGGCTCAATGAACAGTAATACATAAATAAAACAATGCTTAACTTGAAACATATTACATATCGATACATTAGTCTGATTCTGTGCTAAGTACATAAAGGCCTTAGGCCCAATCTTGTAACATAAGCTTGGTGGCTATAAGCCCTTGAAACATGTGGCACAAGGCCCCTGAAACATGTGGCACGAGGCCCTTGAAACATGTGGCACGAGGCCCTTGAAACTTGCGGCATTAAGCCCTTGAAACTTGTGGCATTAAGCCCTTGAAGCATATGGCATTAAGCCCTTGAAATGCCCTTGAAACTTGTTTTTCTTTACATACTTTAAACATTAACATAGGTACATTACATGCTTTGAAACGTTAACACAGTTGCCTTACATGCCTCGAAACATTAACATAATTGTATAACATTTACATAGGTACTACTACTCACAGTGTTGGGATGACGTGTTACTTCCTCCTGGGGTGTGTCCTGCATACATCCAAACTTGCACATTAGTTCTTTCTTTTTCCTTGTTCAAGTAATTCCTGAGTCATTACACTTCCAAGGAATTTATAACCACTTTAAGATCATCAGAAAATATTCTAAAAATATCAAAGGGTTGAGCATGCAAAACAGAAGAAAATATATATATATATATATTTTTTTTTTTGGACCTGGGCCGCACGTGCGGCCGGACCCTCCGCTCGAGCGGCCGTAGACAGTATGTATTTCCAGTTTTTTCCTCTTTGGCCACACGTGAGGCCATGACCTCCGCACGTGCGGTGGTGACCCCTGTTTTGGGGCAGCTCGGTTCCAACCCAAATTTCAACATCACCACTTCATTTTACATGCAATTCAAGATAAAATGAATGCAATATATGGACCCAACTTCACTAAAACATGAATTATCATTTGAATATCACAAGGTAACATAATTAAAAGCTTGACCAAGTCACCATGCTTCCAAATTTCAACCTTTAATTTAAATTCCTTATGTTCATAAAACATAACACATTATATATATATATATATATATATATTAGCTCATGGAGTTGGCATAAAACCCAAAGATGGAAGTATAAATTTCACCATAGCATGAATTGAATTGGACTTGAGCATCATAAACTACACATGATTAGAAGCTTCATCAAGTCATAACCTTGCCAAATTCCATCTTTTAATCTAAGTTTTTACATCCATAAAACATAACACAATTCATAAATATAAATTCATGGGGTTGGCATAACAACCAAAGCTTGAAGTATAAATCTCTTACAACACCCAAATTGGTTTCAAACCAACTGATTGATGGGAAGCCCCTTTGAAATCAAACATGAATCACACCCACTTCTCAATTACCAACCATAAGTATATAAATATGAACCTAATAAACCCTTCCTCACAAATGAAAAGGGGAATTTCACACATGATCAAGAGAGAGCTTGTATAGAGTAGATTTAACATATATTAAGTTCAAATTCTACAACCCTCATAAGATTCCTTAACTTTCTTCTTGTGGAACTTCCTTCCAAGCCCTATTCTTCCCTAATTTTTCTCTCTCACGAATTTGTCTTGAAATGGGTCTAAGTCAATACTCAAGAAACATGAGCACTTATATAAAATGTGAATAAAGACAAAATTTTAATCGTTTAATCATCCCAAAATTGAAATTTCGTAAACATTCTTAATATTACTTAAAAATTATGCTGATCACAGACATATAATCAATTTCAGATAATTAAGCCGTTAAGGCTTCCAATTTCTAATTCAAACGTGTTAATAGTGACAGATAGTTTTCTTGTGAAACAGATAGGCATCCCTAAACATGGATTTCACTTACTTAACCGCAATTTTTCATGGGATTTTACAGTAAACATTTTAAAAGCACAAAACAAGGGCTGAAAATATATCAGAAAACATGGACGAGGGTCGGGTTATTACAGGCGTTTCGTACTTGAAGTGACGAAACGTGTCTCAAACCTTGGTCGCCAACGCTCTTGATCTAACATGATAGAGCGTGAGGCATTCATGTGTTTTGTGCATTCATTGTACATTAATTTGCATGCTTGGCTCCTTTGGCCATCATGCATTGAAATGCGTGATTGATGGCTCGAGGGTCGAGAACCATACTCCTTTGAGTCTCAAACATGATAAGGAGGGTGGTGGTGCCAACATTGCCTTGAAAATGCATTGCCATGCTCTGTCTGTCCTCTGTTGTATCAAAAACAGGATTCTGCAGGAAGAGATGGCCGGTCGGCCATCTTCAGTGCCGGCCGGCTATGCATTGTTGGCCGAGATCCCCACAAATGGCCGATGACCAGTTCCTCTTGGCCGGTGGCCTTGACTTTCAGCCGGTGACATCCCACAGTGCTCAGAAGGTGATTCAGAAGCATCCTTGAGATTTGCACAGTTTTCAAAGGTGCAGAGCAGTGTAAACAGAGGCTACATGACATGGCAATGGATTTTCGAGCGAAGCCGATCGAGCATGCATACATCTCTCTTCCCGAGGCTGTTTTACTACTTTAGTAGCTTGATTAATTTGTTTAATTAGTTAAGTGTTGTGTAATAATTAATTAGCTTGTTAGTTAGTTAATTTGTATTATTCTTTCAGACCCTCCGTCGAGAGGGCGAATTTTGTAATAAGTATGCGTGAGTGTGTGAATGTCTTCCAACCCCACGTCTTTCTTCCTTTTACTTAACTGCTTTCAGTGGTTAGTTCTAGGTCATGTTTCAATTAGCATCCTTATGCTCGCATGTTTGCATCCATTCATTTATATTGCATGCACCGGGCTCGGCGCATCATACTAACTGCATTGTATTTCAATTCCAAGTTGAATACATGTATCGAATTGTCGCATCTCATATGCCATTTTAGATTAGCTGAGCCTATTCTAGTTGCACTTTGCATGCAATGCATTAGCCATTTTAACATGAACTAGGATCATGCATGATTTCTAACTAGTTTCTTGTTTTGGCTCGGAGTACACTGTGAGTGTTTATGCTTTAGCATCTTGCATGAGTGTGAGTTTTTGCCATGACAGCATGCTTGCCATGAAGCTAATTGCTTGTGTGATATAACTGCCTAAATGCCTGTGGGTGAACGTTGGACTACTTGAATTGGAACAATTCATTGAAATCCGCGTTTTAGCCTACTTGCAAGTAGCAAACTTCAAACAATTTCCAAATAAACGGATATGCGATGCTTTGTTCCAAATTAGGCGATCTAGTCTATACTTGTGTGTTGTGCGCATCACATAGTAACTCTAGCTAATTAACCGGAATAAGAACACATATGTTTTCAAAACAAAATATCATGCTTAGTACAGGCCGATCTTCGGATCGGGCGAGCGGGGGTGCTCATAGATAACCTTGCGCAATCGCACCCAAGTTCCCGAGCCAAGGCAACTTTGGTGATGACGGACACGTGGCCTTAGACAACGAGTCAGGGTTTCCTAAATTCCCCCAAAATAAAATATTTAGGTGGCGACTCTGTATCTAGCAACGCAGTCCATGTTTGGCACTTCTTTCTTAAAAATTAGTTTTCCAAAACGATTTGCCGGATTTGGACTCTTTGGTGATTTATCAATCTCGCATTGCAGTTTGCGGGATTAGATTCAGAACCGTGACATTTGAGTCTGAACTGTAGTAGCAAGGCCCTCGGGGCGCGTCTACAAGGCAGTCCGAATCTCTATTTTTTTTTTTCTCTTTTAGGGCAGTGTTTGTATCACTTTTGGCTCTTGTGATGACCGGGAATAATTATTCGCTCCGTTCTCAAAAACCTTGTCTTGTCTTTCGGTGATTGACTTTCACTTGTTCTGGAGAGTGCGGGGTCAGGTCCGAAGTGCCCGAGGATCGAACCAGAAATTTCTGGACTGCAAGGCCAGGGCCGCACGTGCGGGGTTAGGCCGCACATGCGAAGGGTGAGGCCGCACGTGCAGAGAGAGGTGAGGTTATGAGGGTTGCACACTGCCTAAAAGGCAGGTGCCGAATGAGGTGCGGCAGGACCACCGCACGTGCGGGGGTGAGGGCCGCACATGCGGGGAGGGCGCTTCGCATGTGCGGGGATAGGCACCGCACGTGCGGCAATCTAGGCAGTCCGAATCCCTGTTTTTTTTTTCTCTTTTTGGCCGACTTTGTATCACATTTTGGGCATTTCCCTCTCACTCTAAACATCTTTTTCTCCTCATTCTCTCTAAAAACCCTCCTCAAACACTAAAACTCTTTGATTTTCCTTACACTCCCTTGGGCATAAAGTCATCATCTCTCTCAAATCTTGAAGATCAAACTAGAGCTTCACTTTGTGTGGTGGAAATCAAAGATCTCTCCTCTTTTGATTCTAGGGTTTCTTCTCTCAATCTCCTCCAAAACCTTGAGGTAAGAACTTTCTTGTGTTATATAGACATGTTTTGCAAGATTAAATGTTGATTTTATGTTTCTCTTGAATTTATTTTGAGAGTTGGGTTTGTGGCTCAAAAGTGTACAAATTTTTCAAAAGAGGGTTTAAACTTTCAAATGTTTCTAAGTAAATCCTTGAGCGCTTAATCTTATTAATCTAAGAAAGATGTTTTTGGGTGGGGTTTCACCAAGAAATGGGGAGATGTTTTGTTTTTGATAAAGAACCCTAGAAATTTGGGGATTTTGGGACATATGGACATAACCTATGGATTTTCTTTCTTTCTTGTGTTCAATGAATGAAGGAGTGTAGATTTTATCATATGTTTTGTTAAATAGCAATCTTCTTAGTATATGAGCAATAAGAGATTATTTTAACATTATTACTACACACCTGAACATGTATAGTTGAGAAGTGGCAAATTGGTGGGTACCATGGATTGTGGAAATTGTAAATTCTTGGAGATTAATGTTGAAAACATCACATGTAGTCTGGAAGAGACTAAGTTGTTATGAATTGTGCAATGGTAGACAAAGAGGATAAGAAATGTTTTGTTGTATACAAATGCTTATACTTATATATTTACATTAATGAAGAATTTCTTAGCATATGAAACATTGTGGAACATGAAGATGACATCTACATATTGTTATGGTATGAAATGATCAAATGTTGAAAGAACACATAGTATAACTAATTATTGCATTGGCATTACGAACATCTTGCATATCATGAAAATTGGTTTTGAAAATTGGAACTTCCATTGAGAATGAAATATTGTGATTGAAACTATGGAAACGTTATGGGGTAAATACGTTGGTGCAGACTCAACTTTTTTTCGCGCCCCCCCCCCCCTTTCGAAGTGGCTCGAATTGGTCCTACAGTTCGGACTCCTATCATGGTTCTGAATCTAGTCTCACAAAGTGCAATGTGAAACTGAAAAAACACCAAGGAGTCCAATCCGGAAAATCATTTTGGAAAATCAGATTTTGAATCAAATAATGCCAAAACTAGACTGCTTTTCTGGATTACAGAGTCGCCACCTAAATATTTTATTTTGGGAAAATTTAGGAAATCCTGACTCGTGCCAAAGGCCACGTGTCCGTCATCACCAAAGTTGCATCGGCTCGGGAACTTGGGTACGAGAGGGGAAGGTCCTGAAATGAGCGCCCCCGCTCGCCCGATCAAAGATCGGCCTCTACTAAGCATGATATGTTTTTGCATAAACATATGTGTTCTTATTCTGATTTATTTAGCTAACTTTACTGTGTGACGCGCGCGTAAGCAAGTATAGACTGAATCGCAAGAATTGGAACAAAACAACTCATGTTTGTTTTTTTGAAAATGGTTTGAAAGTGCCACCCTCAAGTGGGCTAAACCGCGGATTTGCCACCCTCAAGTAGGCTTAAAACATGATGATTTGCCACTTCACAAACTGGGCTTAAAACTCACATTTATCGAATTGTTCCAATTCAAGTAATAAAGCCTTCATCCACAGGCATTCATGCAGTTAATCAAGTAAGCACATAGCCTCATGGCAAGCATGCTATCATGGCAACACTCACACTCATGCAAGTATGTTAAAGCATAAAACTTACAATGTACTCCAAGCCAAAACAAAAGCTAGTTAGAAACAATGCATGATCCTAACTATGCAATATGCCTAATGCAACGCATGCAATAATGCAACTAAATAGGCTCGGCTATCTAAGATGGCATATGAATGCAACAATTTGAGACATGTATTTAAAGAAGTATTGAAATACGATGCAGTTTGAATGATGCGCCGAGCCCGGTGCATGCAATACAAATGAATGATACAACATGCAATCATAAGGTATGCCAATCAAAACGTGTCCCTAATCTAACCATCGAAGGCGCATAAATAAAAGGGAGAAAGACATGGGGTTGGAAGACATGCACACACACATGCACCCTTATTACAACATTATGCCCTCTCGAAGAAAGGTCCGAATAAATAAGCTAAGCTAATCTAAGCTAAGCTAATCAACTAATCTATTTAAACTCATTAGACTAATTATTACAAACCAATCGAATAACTAGTAAACTACTTACTAATTATTACAACACTTTAATTAATTGACAATTAATTAATTAAATTACAAAATCATGCTAACTAACAAGTAAAGCAATAAACTATGCTGCCTCAGCCCTACCTTAAGAAGTTGGCCATGCATGCATTCGGTTTTCGCCTCGAAAAGCCCACCGATTTGCTCTTGAGAGGCTCTGTTTGCAAGGTTGGCCAAGAACTTTCTGCTCCAACTTACCAAACCAATGCTTCGGAATGCCCCAAAGGCTCGCCGGCCTAAAAGTCTTGGTGCATGCCATCTATTCAGACAATGAGAGGCACTGTAAGCCTAGGATCTAGCATAACCGGCCACTGATGGGGCACTGAACGGACACTGCATGCTAAATCACCATTATACAACATAACATGAATATAGGAAAATGAAGCGTACATCCATTGAGCGGCCACTATTATGCCAGGATCACAAACAGTACATCAGATAGTAAATATTTACATACGGTGACATACACTTGGGAGCTAGTCAGATACATATACATACACGGACTCAACCCCATGACTAGGTGAGTAACAAAAGCATTATATACATTTTAACTGAAGACTGACAATGAAAATCCAAGCCAAAAGCTTAGCAAAACTCCTCAAAATACATAGGCTTTAGCTAGGTGCCTGGGCACACAGAGGTTGGCAAAAGAGAGACGGCTTCAGGGGTTAAGTGTGACCTCCAGATTGATTACCTACAGAATCAGACAAAATACAGAGTGAGCCAAGCTTAGTGAATAATAGTACTAAAAAATAATAAAATGATTAACTTGAATTATAATGCATCTCAATGCGTAAATAAATACAAAAGACATATAGGTAATCTGATACTGTAACCATTTCCAGAACGGCCTTGGGCCCAGTCTTTAAACAGAGTGGCATTAAGCCCAGATTAAACAAAGTGGCTTAAAGCCCAGAGAGATACAGAACGGCCTTGGGCCTAGCAGAGTTTACAGATGGCCATAGGCCCAGCAGAGTTAACAGAATGGCCATAGGCCTAACAGAATTAACAGAATGGCCATAGGCCTCACAGAGTTTACAGAACGGCCATGGGCCTAAATATCATCAGAGCAGATTACTTTCAGAATCATACCAAGTTTCAGAGTCATACAAGAATGCCCACATTCCTTCAATCATTCATGCAAGTTAACTTAGTTGACTTGAGATTAACATAATGCTAACAGCAATATTAGCAACAAATAAAGCGTACTGTTACAGTACTACTACTCACAGTGCTGTGGTGGAGTGGCAGACGCTCCCGGTATGTGCCCTACATATACACAATTCAAGTATTAGTTCATTTCCCTTTTTAACTTAGTTTTGGATTGGTTTCGTTCAAATGAATTTACAAACACTTTAAGGGTATCAAATAATTATTTTAACAATATTCGAGGGTCGAACATGCAAAACGGAGCAGACAAATTTTTTCAGCTTGGGCCGCACGTGCGGCTGTGAGCCCCGCACGTACGGCGGTTGGTCCAGCACGTGCAGCTGGGTAGCCCCGCACGTGCCTTTTTAGTAGTAGCCGAACCCCAAAATTTTGCCATTTCCCGCACGTGCGACCATGACTCTCGCACGTGCGGCCATGACCCCCGCACGTGCGGCGATTTCCCCTGTGAGAGCAGTCCGAATTTCAAGCAAAATCTCATTTTTGGTGAGTGTTTACAAGGCTCAAAGCAAGTCTATAAATTGCTAAACCATGGTCTAAAAATCATGTAAATAAACATTACCAACATACATCAATCTAAATATAAATAAATCTTTAGTCCTTTGATTTCATAACACAATTCAATTTACATATGTGACCAATTCCTTACAATTCATAAGTTTCCAAACACACACACACACACACACATACACACACATGATCCTCCAACATTTAGATGAGTTAAAAGATGCAAGGTAAGGAAATAAGATGTAATTCCCCTCTACAAAGATTAAACCTCCACACCACCACATTCTTGATTTCCAAGTATAACCCTAACTTCCATATTGTAGAGAGTTTCACAATCAATCTTCAAGAGGCTTAGCAAAAGTAAGGATTACATACCTAGAGCTTTAAACCCTACAATTCCTCACAATTTTCCAATCTTTCCTTTTTGATGACTTCCACCTCTTCCTTTCAACCCACTTCTTCTCTAACTTTTCTCTCAGGAGATATTTTTGAAGTAGAGATTCTCAAGTCAACATATGGAGGTAGATATATATATATACATATAATGTGAATAGAGACAAAATTTAATCAATTTAATCGTTCCTAATCAGATTTTTACAGAAAATGATATTATGCTCTAAAATTTGTGCTGATCTCAAATATAAAGTCAATTTTAGATAATTAAGCCTCTAAGGCTTCTAATTTCTGATTCAAACATTATAATTGTAACAGATGTTTTCCTTATTAGATAGATATACATCCATGATCATAGGGTTCACTTAAGAACAACGTAATTTCACATAACATTTCACAGCAAGCATTTAAATGTACAGAATAGAGGACTGAAAATATACCAGAAACAGATATGAGGATCGGGTTATTACAAAACCAATGCTTAGGAATGCACCAGTGGCATGCCGGCCATGGATTCTTGCTGCCGGCCATCTGCCGGCTAAAGAGAGGCACTGCCGGCGAAGGATGAAGCCTTGCCGGCCACTGGTGTGCTGAATCACCATTATACAACAGAGCATAAACAGAGGAAATGAGAAGCTCTCCCAAGGGTATGTTTGTACTGTGCCCCTCCTTATCATCTCAAAACATCAAAGGAGTAGCACTCTTGGATCCAAAACCACCAATCAAGCATTTTCAATGCATGATGGCCAAAGATCCAAGTTGTACACTTTCAATAAATGCACAAAAACATGACTCAAAGGACCACCACCCTATCATGCATGCTCAAGGGTGATGGAGACAAAGGAGATTGGCTCATTTTTTATCACTTTCAGTATGAAATGGACCAATCTTCCTTGTGTTCAATATAACGTCCGATTGAACACAATGCAATGCAAACACAACATGCTTATCTTGGTTATGTTTTACTTGTCCAATTCTTGTTTACACATTTCAGCATTACCAAGCCATTCTTTAATCAATTGGTCCAAGATGATTGTCCTCTAATGAGAGAGGGGTCAACCAAATTATGGTTTAAGACATGAGAGAGATCATGCATTTGGCTAGGAGGAACCCTCAAAAGAGGGTTAAAGCCATTAAGCACAAGCTCTATCTCAAGCTTAAACAATCATAAAGTTCACCAAACCTCAAAACAAATGGAAAAATGAAGAAATGAGGGAGGCTGCAGAATTTCAGTGCTGAAATGGCATGAAAAATAATACTACAACATGCAAGCAACACATGCACAACATGTTAAAAGCCAAAAGCATCAAAACTAGCGAAGAGCACTACACTAGAGGCATGCAATATCAAGCTCAAATGACCAAACCAGCTCAAAATAGAGCTTAAACATGCCAGAATAGTGGCAAAAACTTGCTGAGATTAAGGCACAAAAGAGTAGAAAAATATGCTCACATGTTAGGCTACAAGCAAGACTCAAAAGCAACTCTAACAAGCTATGAAAGAGCAAGGAAAATAAGCATGTGACAGAGCTATCAACACTGAAATTACATGTAAAATGACATTTAAACATGCAAACATCACAAGCAAGACAAGTTAGAGGCTTTAAAACACAAAGCTAGTGAAGGCATTTGCACTATAGCTATGCAATACATGGCTCATATGACCAAGACCACTCAAAAAAAGTTAAAGCATGTCAAAACATTAGCAAAAACATGCTGAGATAGAACTAACACAAGCTAGAATGATAGGCTAACTCATTAGGCATGCTAAGCTAGTAAGCATGATTACACTACAAGTGTAAGAAGCAAGCAACAAGTGACCCAACCAGCCAAAAACAGAGCTAAAGCAGGTCAAAAAAGTAGCAAAAATATGCTAAGATCTAGCCATGAGATGGTAGAAAAACATGCTCACATGTTGGGTCATCAACATTTGCAAAGAAGACACAAAAATGGGAGGCCACCCCCTCCTATTTTGGACCTCAAAACCAAGTTTTTGCCACTGAAAATCCCCTGGATTTTAGTGGTTAAAAGGCCAAAAAGTTTGACTTAAAAGCTTTGAAAAAGATGGCACAACACTTAACAAATAAGCAACAAAAGAGGGTAGAACACCCCTATCTCCAAAAAGACCTTAAACCACCATTTTTAAGCCTTAAAAATAGAGTTTTTTGTAGTTGAAAACTAGGCCAAAAACAGCATGCAAAGGTGGCCAAACTAGTGTGCAAAAATAAGCTTAAAAGGGGTAAGTGTTTACCTGTGAAGCACAACAGCAAGACAGCCAAGATTTTGAGCTAAAACCAACCTTAGAAGCTCAAACAAGGCCTCCAAGATCCTCAACACAAAGATGATCAAGTTTTATCAAGGGTCTTAGTGCAAATGTGTAGAGAAATCTCACTTTCAAGCACAAAATAGGTAGAGAGAGAGAATTCTAGAGAGAGAGGAAAATTTTGCTCTGAAAATTTTTGTAACCCCCTCATGCAAGAGGATGACTTCTATATATAGAAGATACAAGAAGCCTTCAAAGAAGTCCAGCCATCCACGTGCAAGCAGATGGGTCAATCTGTGCAAACAGCTGTCAAAAATATCTACAAAATATCTACTGATGCACTGGTGGCCGACCGGCCATCAGTAATGGCCGGCATGGGCTCATTGATGGCCGGCAGGGCACATCAATGGTCGGTAGGCCAAGATATAAAGCCGGCAGTGCCTAATCATGGTCGGCAGTGCACCACAAGCAACATGCTGAAAGGACCAAGACATGGTCCAAAAATTAGACAGAAATGATGCAGGCTTTGGAAAGCTCAAACCTGTGGCATTCCGCCGCGAATTTCGGGCGCTCGACGAGCAATCAAACTTGGCACTGGATGTACCTGCAAGAACATCCAAGTCTTGAGGATGGTCAAAAATGGGGTGTCTACAGTTGGTAAGTCCGGTTGGGGGGATGTAGATGAATTGATAAATTGGCCTGAGTGTCTGGGGTGAAAGACCGAAAACACACGCGGAGGAGGTACCACTTCCCTTTCCGATTAGCAACCGGTAAAGTGGGGTTATTGGTAGTGCTTGTTGAGCCTACTTGCAGACACCAACCTAGGGATTACCTGTGTCGTATTTACTGCCCCTATTGATTGCAAATTGGAAGTTTGAAATTTATGATATTGCAAATATTATTCAAAACATGGTGATTTTCAAGTAGTGCATGAAATGAAATTTTCCTCTGCTAATGGCATTTGCATGGCATCATATTTGCATTTAATGATTGGGGAAAATTGCATAATTGTAAATACTTTGTAAGGTTTCTCTATTAGGCTTTATGCTCACCCCTATGGGATTTTTGGTGCAGGTAAAGATGTGGTGATCCCGCCGAGATAAGGGCGTGGATATATTTTGTGAAGAGTTGATTGCTCTTTTATTTTTGTTGTAAATTTTGTAAAGCCAAGGGCTAAAGATGTATGGGTCCGATGGACCATTTTGGTGTAACCAGGCTCATGCCTTGGAAATTATGAGCCCTTGAGGGCCTTTATTTGTTTTGGTTAAATGATTTCACATGCTATAGATTCATGTACTAGTTTTCAATGAATGTATAATCGCATGTGAGAATTAATTTTGTATACACATTTGCAGTTATGTAATGGAACATGGTGAATACGACCTTCCGGCATCACTAGTGTGACGGAATTATGATCTAGTGTATGTGGGTTGATGCATTTTATTTATGCTGAATTATTTCGGGGCGTTACAGCTCATTTCTCTCTCTCTAAAAATCATCTCCTCTCCCTTCTCTCTACATTTCATACACCAAAACACCTAGGGTTCTTGATTTCTTTGGATCTAGTGCATCCCAACCCAAATCCTTTCATCAAAGTGGAAGAGCTCCTCAAGAGCTACATTGTGCACAGTGGAGATTGAGTTTGGGCATCCGTGATTTCTAGGGTTTCATCTTCTTTTCTTCATCAAACTTTGAGGTAGGGATTTCCTTGAGTTATATATATATATATATATATATGTTTTGCAATAATGATGTTGATTTAAAAGTTTCTCTTGAAGTTATTATGTTGATTTTGATTTTGTGATCCAAAATGTAGAGATTTTCAAAAGAGGGTTTTAAAAATCTCAATTCTTTCTAAGATAGCGTCTTTAGGGTTGAAATTATCTTAGGTAAGAAAATGGTGTGTTCTTGAAGGTCTCTTTCTAGTGTTGAGTGTGTGTGTGTGTGTGTGTGTTGTTTGTCAAGAAGGAAAACCTAGGAAATTTTGAAGATTTTCCTTGAATGAAAGAAGAGGAGGGTTTTTGGATGATATTAGATATATATATATGAATATGTATATAGTCATGATTGTGTGCCATGATAAGTAGAGATAGTAGAGAGTCTCTTTGTTTTATTTCAAATGCATATGTATTGATGATGGTTTCTCTACACATGAGAATTATTGAGATTGGAGATTGTTATTGAAATTTTGCTATAATTTTGAAATGAAGAAAATGATAGAAGTGCATGAACGGTGAACATGTTGTTATACTTATTGATAAACGGTAGTAAAGTTTTGGCCAATTGTGGAATGGCATTGAAAGGTGAAAAAGGGAAATTTTGATTATCTTTGAATTATTGTTGAGAGTATGTTGAAAGTAGAGAATCATGATGTTGTATAGATAATTGTTGCATTGGCTCTTCTAAAACCTTGCATGTCATGATCATTGATTGAAATTTGGAACTGTCATTGAGAATGAATTATTGTGAAACGAAATCATGGAAGTGTTTATGGGGTAAATACGTTGGTAAGTTCGGATAGGAGGTGCAGATGAATTTGATAAGTTGGCCTGAGTGTCTGGGGTGAAAGACCGAAAACACGCGCGGAGAAGGTACCACTTCTCTTCCAGTTAGCAACCGGTAAAGTGGGGTATTTGGTAGTGCTTGTAAAGTCTACTTGCAGACACCAACCTAGGGATTACCAAAGTCGTATTTACCACCCCTATTGATTAAAATTGGAAGTTTCGAAAATTGTTAAGATTGCAAACTGTTATTGAAACATGGTGATTTTCAAGAAGAGCATGAAATGAAATTTTCTTTAAAATGGCACTGCATGGAATTTGCATTTGCATTTAACACTGGAAGTTTGCATAACTGTATATACTTTGTAAGGATTCTCTACTGGGCTTTATGCTCACCCATATGGGATTGCTGCGGGAAAGGACATGGTGAACCCACCAATTTAGGGCGTGGAAGTATATATTGAGAGCACAAGGCTCTTTGTTGTGATTGTAAATTTTTGTAAGCCTATAGGTCCGAGAGACCATTTTGTGTAACCAGGCTTGTGCCTTGGAACTTGTAAGCCTTGAGGGCATTTATTTGTTTTGTTTTGGATGATTTTACATGCTATAGATTTATGTACTAGTTTTCAATGAATGTATGCATGTGAGATCACTTTTGTATAAACATTCGAGTTATGTAATGGAATATTTTCGGCTTCTCTTTTGAGCAATGTCTATTATTATATTTACATGGTATGCATATTTTGGGGCGTTACAGTAAGAATGGTTGCTAGTCCCTCATAACAAACTAAAGTGGACACCTGTGGGCTTGCCTTTTTCCGCACCCCGCCTTTCGAAAAAGGGTTTGAAAAGAAAGGCCCTCACAGTTCGGACTCTACCTGCGGTTTTGAATCTAGTCTCATAAGTGCAATGTGAAACTGATAATCACCAAAGAGTCCAATCTGGTAAATCATTTTGGAAAATCGATTTTGAATCAAACAATGCCAAAACTGGACTACTTTGCCAAATTACAGAGTCGCCACCTAAATATTTTATTTTTGAAAAATTTAGGAAACCCTGACTCGTGCCAGTGTCCGTCATCACCAAAGTTGCCTCGGCTCAAGAACTTAGGTACGAGAGGGGAAGGTTCTGAAATGAGCACCCCCGCTCGCCCGATCAAAAGATCGGCCTCTACTAATCATGATATGTTCTTTTATAAACCTCATGTGTTCTTATTCCGGTTATTAGCTAACTTTACTATATGATGCGCACAAGCAAGTATAGACTAAAATCGCAAGAATTAGAACGAATTCAACTCATGTTTGTTTGTGAAAATGGTTTGAATTTGCCACCCTCAAGTGGGCTAAAATGCGGATTTGCCATCAAACATGATGGGCTTAAAACATGATTTGTCACTTCACAAAGTGGGCTTAAAACTCACACTCGTTGAATTGTTTCAATTCAAACAACAAAGCCTTCATCCACAGGTATTCATGCAGTTAAGCACTTAAGCACATAGCCTCATGGCAAGTTGTAGACACCCCATTTTTGACAGCCCTCAAGACTTGGACGTCATCGTTTGAACACTCGATGATCATCCATGCTCGTGTTCGGTTTGAGTTCCCGAAGGTCTCGGCTGCGCGCCTTGCCTTAGGATCTCTCAACTTGTCTATTTTGTGCTTGGTTGTGGACCAAGGACTTGTGCTTTTGCTTTTGAGGAAAGACGGTGGCTTGTTGGCCATCCCCTCAACCCATCGGCTAAGGCATTGTGCCATCGGCCATGTTTTCTTGCCATCGACCATAAGTGTTGACCGATCAGCACTCTTTTTGGTCGATCGACCATATTTCTGAGCCGAGACCTTTCCATCTGCTTTTTGCAGATATTTTCTACCAGCTGTGACAGCTGGTGGGCACAATTCTCATCCTCCATACACGTTGCTTTCAAGACTCAAGCATGCTCAACAAGCTTGAGAATTGAAATTCTATAAGAAGGGAGGTCCCTCTCCCTTTCCAGAGGTTCAGAAAATTGCATACATAAGTTCTATATCTCTCTCTATATATTTTACCTCTCTCTCTTGTTTTACCTTTGTTTGTGCTCAAAAGTGTATTTTCTTCATACTATTGCACACAAACACCTCCTAGAACACCATCCTTTTGTTGCTGAGGCTTCTTGAAGTTGGTTTTAGTGTTCTTGGACTGTTTTTGTTCAGAAGAGGCTGCTGGAGTTGTGTTCTTGAAGGTGTTCTTCAAGGGTGAGTCAACTACCTTTTAATCCCCCATTTTGGCTTAAGCTTTTAGACTTATTTACATGCTGATTTAAGCTTAACTTTCTACTATAAAAAGTTTTGATTTTTCATGCTTGTGATGTTTGTTTAAGGTCACTTTTGAGTTGGGGGTAGTCTACCCTCCCTTAGGCCTTGTTTGGCCTTGTTTTGTGCCTTCCCTTTTGAGCTTTGGAACCATCTTGTTTTGACCTTCTCACCACTGAAATCCAGAGGATTTTCAGTGGTGGAGAGGTGGTTTTGGTGTCTTGAATAGGAGAGGGACACCCCCCTCTCCTTGTGTCTCATTTGCTAGTATAAATGGCTCATATTGGTAGCATGTTTGCTTAGCATGTTTTGGCTTCATTTCAGCAAGTATTTGGTGTTATTTTGCCACGCTATAACTTTGTTTTAAGTTGGTTTGATAGCCTCTTACATGCATCATGCACTTGTAGTGTAATCCTCTCCATTGCCTTAACATGCACCTTGCATTTGGGTCATCATTCTTGCTTGTTTTGGCTCAACTCAAAGAAGCTTTTAGTCATGTTTTACCATGCTCTAGCTCTGATTTGTATTGTCTTGGTCATGCATGCATTGTTTTGTATAGCCTTGTTTCAATCTAGCTTGTTGGCTTTGAGTGTCCAAGTCATTAGCATGCATTGCTTAGACCATTTTCATGATTTGGCATCATTTCATATGATATTTCAGTCCATATAGTGTGGCCATGCATTCACATTTGTCACCTTTTTCATGCACTGGAAGGTTGGTGTTTTATGCCTCAAGAATTGACCATTGTGCATGCCTCCATACTTAGGCTTTTGGGATGCCATCTCAGTGGGTTTTTGAGCTTATTTTGACATGCCATAACTCTGATTTTTATTGGTTAAGTCATGCCATGTTTGGTTGTAATAGGCATAGTGTAATCCCCTTTGTAGCCTTGCATGCTTCATGCTTTTGGTCTTTTGTTCTAGCTTGTGTTGGCTAGGTTCGAGCATGCTTTTGATCTTGTATTGACCTGCCTTGGGACTGTTTTGGTTTCCCTTGGCCCTTTGGGGCTTGCCTTGCATGGCCATGGTTTAAGTCCCTTTGCTAGTTTCAAGCTTTGAGCTTTCTCGTATACTATGCTTGACTTGTGTACATGATTTGGCATCATTCCTCACATGATTTCAGAGCTTATTGCATTGCCACATTCTCATGTTTGTCACATCTTGCTCATGTTTGAGGATCGTGCATTGTTGCCTAGTTTATGGACCAATAGGTGCACATGTGTGTTTTGCCTTTTGGTGCCTTAGTTTTGGTGTTTTGGCCACTGATTTGGGCATGGCTGAGGTCTACCCATTTTGGTTTAAGTCTATCTTTGCATGTTGTTGCATGCTTCCTAGTTTGCATTTTTGTCACATGCTTGTTTAGGTTGCATTGCATTTGGCATGCTTGTTACCCTAGCCATGTGTGCATGTTTGAGTCATATTGCATTTGGCATGCTTATGTTGCACTGCATAGCTTTTCCATGTTGCATGCATTGCATTGTGTTTGGTTTGGGATGTCAAACCAAACACGAGGACTGAGGGACGTTTCATACTTGAAGTGATGAAACGTGCCTCAATCCTCGGTCGCCAACACTCTTGATCCAACATGAAAGAGTGTGAGGCATTTATATGTTTTTATGCATTCATTCCATATTGATGTGTGCAATTCGGCCTCTTTGGCCATCATGCATCGAAATGCGTGATTGATGGCTTGAGAGTCGAACACTACACTCCCTTAAGTTCCAAACATGATAAGGGGTGTAGTTACACAACATTATCTTGCAAATGTATTGCCATGCCCTTGTTTGTCCTATGCTGCAGCAAAAGGAGCAATCTGCCGGAAGAGATGGCCGATCGGCTATCTGCAGTGCCGGTCGGCTAACAATTTTTGGCCGATGGATTCATAATTGGTCGATAACCCATTTCCCTTGGCCGATGGCCTCTCAGAGTCTCCATGGGGTGGTTCAGAGGCATCACAGAAGCTGGCATAGTTTTCAGAGGAGCATAAGTGTGCAAACAGAGGCAACGTGGGGTATGGCAACGGATTTCCGAGCGAAGCCGATCGAGCATGCATTTGTCCCTCCTCTTGAGGTCGCTTTAACTGTTTTGTAACTTAATTAATTTGCTTAATTAGTTAAGAGTTTTGTAATAATTAATTAGCTAAGATAGTTGATTAATTAGTCGGTTTGTATTATTTATTCGGACCCTCCGTCGAGAGGGCGAATTTTGTAATAAGTGTGCGTGAGTGTGTGAATGTCTTCCAACCTCACGTCTTTCTCCCTTTTACTTAACCGCTTACAATGGTTAGTTCTAGGTCATATTTCAATTAGCATCCTTATGCTTCGCATGTTTGCATCCATTCATCAGTCTTGCATGCACTGGGCTCAGCGCATCATGCTAACTGCATTGTATCTCAATTCCTATTTGAATAGATGTATCAAGTGTAGCATTCACATGACATCTTAGAATAGCTGAGCCTATTTTAATTGCATTTTGCATGTGTTGCATTAGCCATCTTGACATAAACTAGGATCATGCATGATTACTAACTAGTTCTTTGTTTTGGTTCGGAGTACACTGTAAGTGTTTATGCTTTAGCACCTTGCATGAGTGTGAGTGTTGCCATGATAGCATGCTTGCCATGAGGCTAACTGCTTATTTGATATAACTGCCTGAATGCCTGTGGGTGAAGGTTGGATTACTTAAATTGGAACAATTCATCAAAATGTGAGGTTTAAGCCCACTTGAGAGTGACAAAATCATGTTTTCTAAGCCCACTCGAGGGTGGCAAATCCACGTCTTAGCCTACTTGCGAGTAACACCTTCAAACCATTTTTAAACAAACATGAGATGTTTTGTTCCAACTTAGGCGATCTAGTCTATACTTGTATGCAGTGCGCATCACATAGTAATTCTAGCTAATAAACCGGAATAAGAACACATGTGTTTTCAAAAACAAAATATCATGTTAGTAAAGGCCGATCTTTGATCGGGCGAGTGGGGGTGCTCATTGCATGACCTTCCCCTCTCGTACCCAAGTTCCCAAGCCGAGGTAACTTTGGTGATGACGGACACGTGGCCTTAGGCACGAGTCAGGGTTTCCTAAATTTCCCCAAAATAAAATATTTAGGTGGTGACTCTGTATCTGGCAAAGCTGTCCATGTTTGGCACTTCTTTACAAAAATTAGTTTTCCAAAACGATTTGCCGGATTTGGACTCTTTGGTGATTTATCGGTCTTGCATTGCACTTTGCAAGATTAGATTCAGAACCGTGACATTGAGTCCGAACTGTAGTGAGCTAATGAACAAACTGGATTTCGCGCCATCTCGCGCGCGGAGCTGTGACGTTCGGGCACGTCTACAGTTTCTGGCGACTCTGCTGGGGACTTAGAGAACTTGACTCGAACTCATGATATCTTGTTTTGATTACACTTATGTATCTCTTTGCATTGCATTTGCGTTGGTGCGCCTAGGACACCGTGTTTGCCGTATGCTATTCCTGAACGGTTTGCCGGAGGCTTGCTTTGAGAAACGTGCCATAAGGCTGACCGGTTGCGGGCTCTGCCACGACGGGAACACAAACCCTGATTTTTACCGGGGCACCCTTTTTGACCATTCGACCTAGTGCATATCGGAATCCATAGTGGCCATTCCAAAGCTAGGACAGGTTGCTTACCCGATTATAGGTTGTTTGAAACCGCTATATGCGTAGTGAAACCCTAGCTCCTGACAATAGGACAGGGAAACCCTACCCCAACATAGGGGTGTTTTGGCTCTCACTTGCTTGCTATGTGCTTTTAGAGTTGGCCTCTACAGGAATGCACGTATCAGTTTGCAAGTCTGGGTATCAGGCCTGCGGGCATCGATATTTGGGAATCAGCTTTACCTGCGGGTATCAGATTCAGATTTAGGGCAGTGGTTTGGGAACAGTGATCAGTGGTTGAGAACAATTCTTTCAGCTTGTGTTTGCCAACTGTGTGTTGTCTTTATTTAAGCTGTTATGTTGTCCGTTTTTCTGTTCATTGTTTCCTTATTATGCTTTATTTATCTTTTTGCAAGGTAGTTTAGCACCATTGCATCCGACCAGGCAGATATCCCCCGAGCACTCTGGGTTAGAGGTCATAGACTTAATCGATCCAGGGATCTGATAGACGGACAAGCAGTGTTCCTTTCTTTACCCCCGGTTGCCAGACGGAGGTCAAAAAGGCGCAGTGTATCGGTACAGCGGTCGCCAGATCAGTGGTCTGCCCCACCAGTGAACAGTCAGGCTGAGGTCTTAATTTCTACTACAGGGACAGATATACTGGTTATTCAACTAGATCAGCATAATATGGCAGGTATAGAGGAGATGATGCGTCAGCTCCAGGAAAGTTTGAAAACCATGCAGCAGGACGCTGCCCGTCAAGCAGAATTTGCCGCACGCCAGGCCGAGGTTATGGCACAACAGGCAGAGTTGATTGCTAGACTGCAGTAACAACAACCACCACAGCAAACCGAAGCATCCGCTTCACACCAGGTTCCTCTCCCACCAAGAGTTCCCATACTTGGGGAGACCGCACACATCCAGGATGATACGGACGTTCCAACAGGGCCGGCTCCGCCTCCAATCCTACCCCAGCTATCCAAAGCACCTACCAACCTACCGGATTCCCCCTTTGAGTTGAGGTGGACCCCACAATGCTAAAAGTGAGCAAGCTAGAAAAGCTGTTCAAGAAGTCTCAGGGCATAAATTCCATTCCGAATATTGAGGATGGGTGCACCGACTCGGCCGTGACTCTACCAGACCGATTTAAAATGCCGCACATAGACCATTTCAACGGGTCTGGAGATCCTATGGTGCATTTGCGGCTGTTCTCAGATATCTTAAGGCCGATGGGCCTCTCTAGATTGCAGAAGCTTTCTCTGTTTGGCCGAACCCTGTCGGGTGTAGCGGCCATTTGGTACGCAAAACTGGAGGATTCCGTTAAGAGAAGTTGGGAGGAGATGGCTGAGGCCTTCATAGCTCAATACTTCTATAATACACAGATCGAGGTCACAACTCGTGATCTCGAGACTACTAGGCAAGAGCTGAAGGAGAGCTTCTCCGATTTTGTGACCCGGTGGAGGGCCAAGGCCTCGATGATGACCATCAGGCCTGTTGACAAAGATCAGATTCGGATGGTTGTGCGCAACCTCCAGCCCAAGCTCATGCAGAAGATGATCATTTTCCCCCTCCTACCTTTGCAGATCTACATGAGATAGGGGTGCAGATCGAGGACGTTATAAAATAGGGGCTCATTGATCATGAGACAGAGCAGCCCAAGAGGGCATTCAACCGCAGTACGAATGCAGGCACAAGCAGTGCTGCAGCTGCCAGATCTTCAGATGTGGGAATGGTCGCCACCACCCCTCCCAAAACCCTTGTAGCTACACCATTCACCGGTGCGTCCGGAAGTGGCTCGCAAACAACCAAATTCGCACCCCGAGGCCAGAGAACCTTTACCCCGCTGTATATGTCTCCATTCAAAGCTTTGGGGGTTTTGATCAGGAAAGGGCACCTGAGCCCCTAGAGTCGCGGCCCTTACCAAGTAATCTCCCACCAACCCATAACCTGGCAAAGTGCTACGCCTTTCACCAACAGCATGGTCATGACACCGACCAATGCTTTAGATTGCGTCATGAGATTCAGGATCTCATTGACAATAGGGTGATCGTGCCTCCGGAGAAACCGAATGTCACAACTAACCCTCTTCCACCACATAACCGAGCTCCACCTCCCAAACGCATCAATCTAATCCAAACTGGGGTTGAGTCATACGACCCTAGCATATATATCACCCATTCCCACCTACCCAAGCCGGAATGTTCATTCCTGACAACAATGACTTGTGCATGTTGGACATCTCCCAAACCCAACCTGAAACGGTGGTGGTGGCTATCGAAGATGGAATTGGGTCGACTGCGGGGACAAATGAGATTGATGATACAGAGCCTGAGAGGTTTGCAAGCTTCATGTACAACCCGAGTGGTTACATTACATCAGCAGGCCAGGCTAGGCCGAATGTGGAATTACCAGTGGGGGCAGAGATTTGTGTAGTCCGGGAGGACGGACCTAACCAGGGGCTAGATGACCTAGCGAAATTGGAAGAAGACATTGCAAACCTTCAGTTTTTCAACGAACAAGATCCGGGAGACGTGACAGTCAACTGGTTTGATTTGGATGGGTCAGCAGAGTCTACTGGGTGGCTTGACGACCAGCCGAATGTTGTTGAACAACCTCAACTAGAACAGGGTTCGTCAGGGACGGGGATATCAACAGTGGTCGGAAGGGCCGGGAATCAGGATGCACCGCCGGAGAGCATCGGTGTTAAGAATTTTGCTCAAAATCTGGGCAGTTTGAATACAAAGGATATTGAACAGCAGGCTGCACTGAAGCAGTCTGAACGGGGAATGATCGAAGATTCTAAGAGGGCCAGAAAGGCCAAAGCCCCTGCGGGGACGGAATGTGTTGTGTGCACAAAAACGGAACGTGCTGCAGGCACAGGAACGCAAGGTGCTGTGGGCACGGGAGTAGTTATAACGGAGCCAGATAGGTGTTTATCGGCTGCCCATGGCATGTGGTGGGAAGATGACGACCTATATCTTGCCCACACCGACGAAGACTAGGGGAGCAACCAACCGGATGATACCTGGTACGTTGGCGAAGTTGACCACATGACTAGGAGCGGGCGGTATTTCAAGCCCCCGCACTTAGATCAACCAGAGGCGTCCGGGAAGGACAGGGAGGCGGAGAAGCAGAAAGAAAAGCTACTCGAAGAAGAGGCTGTGCTGAAACAGCTAAAGAAGATACAAGCAGACATCTCTATCTGGGGACTGCTTATGTCTTCAAGAGTTCATAGACAAGATGTCCTTTCTGTAATGGACAAGGCCAAACTTTCAATAGATACCATGCCTAAGCAGCTGGTAGGACTGGTCTTTCCGGGAGGAGCTTCCCCGACGTTAACCTTTTCTGACAAGGAACTGTCGCCTGAGGGCGCAAATCATAACAAACCACTCTACATCTCTGTGGAGTGTAGAAACAAATGGATACCGGTGGTTCTTGTCGACACGGGATCCGCCATTAACGTGTGCCCGTCGAGGACGGCATATGCAATCGGGTTGAAGCCCGCAGATTTTGTGCCAACTGCCCAGGTGATAAGGGCCTACGACAATACCAGCAGAGAAGTGATGGGGACCATGCAGATTCAGACTCAGGTTGGTCCAGGACAACAGGAGATTGACTTTCATGTCTTAGACATTCCCGTAACCTTTAATCTACTCCTAGGGCGACCGTGGCTGCACCAGGTGAAAGCGGTCTCTTCCACCCTGCATTAGATGTTAAAATACCCCAGAAGAGGGTGGCTATAATTTTTGGGAATTCTTCAATCCATCCGTTGCTAGAAGTGTCTACACCGATTTTGGAAATCGAGCATGGCACGGAGGATGTGTTCCTGTCGGGATTTACCCTAGCTGAGGCCCGGGTCGTACAGAACATTTTGGCTGTTAAAGAGGGGTTATATGTCAGCACTCAGTCAGTGTACCTCATGAACAAGCTCCAGCACATCCCTGGGATGGGACTAGGAAAAAGTGGCCGGAAGGGCATTACAGTATCGACCGAAGTGCCGCACAACCCGCTTACCTTTGGTTTAGGTTATGTGCCTACCAAGGAAGACTGGGTGAGGAAAGGCAAAGAAATGGCTGGAAGAGCCAGAGCCAAGCAGACCGGGAGGCATTTTGAGTTGATGCATCGGCCTATTCTGCGGCTTCCCAGAGCCATGGCTGAATGCCGAGAAAAGGCGCTTGCCAGGATTTGAGATCTTCTTCGACTTGCAGTTGTCTAAGGATGATGTTGCCGAGGAGCAGACAGACCCATCAGCTGAGGTTGAGCAGTGTAAGGAAGTGGATTTTGAGAGCACCGAGATTGAAATGGGGGTAGCACTGGCTTGTTTACTTTCAGATCCTCCGATCGTACATGAGTGCTTGGGGGATAACTTCTCGGTGTCCATGATTGGGAATGAAACGACTGCGAGCCCATCTGCAAACATTCTAGATGCGTCCATCGCACCCTCCCTTGTCTGGCAGTGCGAGGAGGGATTCTTATCGAGCAGCACCGGATCAAGTAGTGAGCCGGAATCTGATTCCACCGAGTCTGTAGAGTCAGAATCAGGTTCCAGCTCGTCTGAGTCTGAGTCCGGTATTCCTGGGGGTGACAACCCGGATGCCACAGTCCTGTCTAGGTCGTCTTTTTATTTTTCCTTTGAGTCTATTGTAACAGAGGAATCAGGCGACTTGGAAGTGATTAATGAGAATGGAATGGCTGTGGCCTTTGAGTATTTTTCTAAGCCCTTGATTTATTGCATTAATTCAGACTTTCAAATTTTCGATAAAAACGACGAGGAAAAAATTCCTCCAATTTTGAAATATTTGCTAGATCAAGAGCAGGAGAGGTTTGTAAAACCGCTAGTTGATGAAATCACCACAATTAACGTTGGTACTGAGAAGGATCCGCGGCTGGTCCAGATCGGGTCCACGTTGTCTTCAGAGGAGCGCGAGCGCTTAGTGGCTTTATTAAAAGATTTCAAAGATGTTTTCGCGTGGTCCTACGAAGACATGCCTAGAATCGATCCTGAGATTGTACAGCACCAGATCCCTCTTGACCCAGAGGCCCGACCTGTTAAGCAGAAACTCAAAAGGATCCGCCCGGACTGGGCTCTCAAGATCAAAGAAGAGGTCACCAAGCAAATTGATGCAAGGTTCCTCCTAGTATCTGAATACCCAACTTGGTTGGCCAATATAGTTCCGGTGCCAAAGAAGGACGGCAGAATTCGGGTATGTGTGGACTTCAGGGATTTGAACAAAGCCAGTCCGAAGGACGACTTTCCTCTGCCGCATATCGACGAATTAGTGGACTTCACTGCAGGGCATGCATTGCTCTCATTCATGGATGGCTTTTCTGGCTACAATCAGATTCTGATGGCACCCGAAGACCGAGAGAAGACTGCTTTCACCACCCCGTGGGGGACCTATTGTTATAGGGTTTTGTCGTTTGGGCTGAAGAATGCTGGAGCTACATATCAACGGGCTGCAACCACAATTTTGCATGACATGATCTATAAGGAGGTTGAGTGTACGTAGACGACATGATTGTCAAGTCCAAAGAAAGAGAGGGCCACTACACCCCCTTGCAGAAATTCTTTCAACGGATCAGAGAGTATCGGTTGCGGCTGAATCCTCAGAAGTGTACGTTTGGTGTTACAGCAAGGAAAATGCTGGGATTCTTGATTATACAAAGAGGTATCGAAGTCGACCCTTCCAAAATCAAGGCCATCTTAGAAATGCCACCACTGAGGACTAAAAAGGAGGTGCGAGGCTTTCTGGGTAAAGTGCAATTCATAAGACGGTTTATCGCAAATTTAACCTTGACTTGTGAACCACTCTTTGGTCTCCTGAAGAAAGGGAAGAAGTTCCAATGGGACGGCCGATGCCAAGCTGCTTTTGAACAGATCAAGCAATATTTACAGAACCCACCTGTGTTGTCACCGCCTGAGCCGGGAAACTGTTGATTCTGTATCTTTCAGTGACTGAAACTACAATGGGCTACATGCTTGCACAGGAGTCTGAGGACAAAGTGGAGAAGGCTATCTACTACCTGAGCAAGAAAATACTGGATTATGAGACCCGCTACACTCCGCTGGAGAAGGCTTGTCTGACCTTGGCATGGGCTACCAGGAAGCTGTGGCACTACCTATTAGCTCACTCCGTAATACTGGTTTCGAGATTAGATCCCATCAAATATCTCTTCGAGAAATCGGCACTTACGGGTAGGCTAGCTCGTTGGTTGCTTCTGCTTTCAGAATTCGATCTAAAGTACGTGACGCACAAGTCAGTGAAAGGGAGAGCGGTGGCGGAGTTCCTAACCGATCACCCAGTTGAAGGGGATGAAGCAATAGAATATTTGTTCCTAGACGAGGCTATTCTACATGTCGAAGAAGAGTTTTGGACGATGTACTTTGACGGAGCGTCAAACCAATACGGGTATAGGATAAGGGTGTTGCTGATAACCCCCGACAATTCCCGTATACCTCTAGCATTCAAACTCCGGTTCAAAGTCTCGAACAATGAGGCAGAGTATGAAGTGTGTATTGCTGGACTAGAAGCAGCTCTGGAACTAGGGGCAAAACGGTTGGACGTCATCGGGGACTCGAACCTTGTTGTATCTCAAGCTAAAGGAGATTGGAAAGTCAAAGAAGAAAAGATGAGAATCTATCACCAGACCTTGGACATACTGATTCCTCGGTTTGAGAAACTGAATTTCGCTCATCGGTTAAGAGAGAACAACAGGTTCGCAGATTCATTAGCAACTCTATCTTCTATGATAGACATCCCTTTCGGAGTCCGGATGCGTCCGATCATCATCGAACAGAAATTTGCGCTGGCCTACGAGCTGATTTTTGCCATAGATGAAGTACAAGATGAGAACCCCTGGTATTACGATGTCTGGAACTTCTTGGAAAAAGCGGCATATCCACCAGGGGCAAATGCCAAAGATAAAAGGGCAATTCGAAGAATGGCTGCTCAGTTCATCGTCTGCGGGGGTAAACTATACAAGAGGGGTCATCTGGGGATGCATAAACTGTGTGTTAATGCTGAAGAATCCAAGCGCCTGATGAAGGCCATCCATGAAGAAGAGTGCGAAGCACACATGAACGGGGTGATGTTAGCTTGGAAGATCCTTAGACAGGGTTATTACTGGTCCACCATGGAGGAGGATTGTATTGGCTTTGTCCGGCGATGCCACAAATGTCAGATCCATGCAAACCGCATAAACATTCTGCCGTCGAAGCTGTACAGCATGACTTCGCCATGGCCGTTTTCAGTCTGGGGGATTGATGTGATCGGGGCTGTCACTCCGAAGGGGTCCAATGGGCATGAGTTCATTCTGGTCGCGATAGACTATTTTACGAAGTGGGTTGAGGCCTAATCTTACGCAGTGTTGAAGGCATCTCATGTTGCTAAGTTCATCAGGAACAACATCATCTGTCGCTGCGGGGTCCCGAACGAGATAATTTCAGATAATGGTTCCCACTTCAAGAAGGAAGTGATCGACTTATTGGAGAAATACAACGTGGCTTTTCATAAGTCATCTACATATCAGCCGCAAACCAACGGAGCAGTTGAGGCAGCCAACAACAACATCAAGTGTATTCTGCAAAAGATGGTGAAAACCTACCAGGATTGGCCAGATAAGCTGCCGTTTGCTCTGTGGGGCTACCGGACTTCAATTCAAACCTCTACTGGAGCAACTCCGTACTCCTTGGTTTACGGGATAGAAGCCGTTCTGCCTATCGAAGTTGAGGTTCCATCATTACGAGTACTGGCTGAGTGTCAGATAGCTGAGGTAGATTGGCAGCAGAGCAGATTCGAAGAACTCATGCTCTTTGATGAGAGAAGGCTGAAAGCACTGTATCATGTTCAGGGTTATCAACGAAGAATTGCCAGGGCTTTCAACAAGAAGGTTAAGTCCAGGAATTTGAAAGAAGGAGATCTTGTGCTCAAAGACAACCGAGCTCCCATCTACGACCCTAGGGGCAAGTTCAGACCCAATTGGACTGGTCCTTATATCATCAAGTCTATCTGGTCGAGTTGAGCTGTCGTTCTGATGGACCTAGATGGCCTAGAGTTCTCCCAACCGATCAACATGGACAAGTTGAAGAAATATTTTCCCTGAGTGGCTCGCTAGGCTGAAAACCCGAAAGGGCGACCTAGGCAAAAGTTAGAGCACATGAAAAATTTGAAATTATAAAAACTGAGCTCGCAAGGTTGAAAACCCTGAAAGGGCGGCCTTGGCAAAAGTTAGAGCGCAAAAGGAGAGTGTTAATACACGAGTGAACCCGAGCTGAACTACGTAAGGCTTGATTCCCATCTTTGGATACGTAGGCAACTTCATCCTGAAGTCCAGCCATAAACACTTCCCCAATCAACTTTGTCCATGTGATCATGTTTGGTCATCTTTGTCTATTCAGCATTCAAGAGCTTAATTGTGATCTCCGGTACAGTGCTATTCAGACTAGGGGTAACATTCTAGTTGTTGGGATCCGGGGTTGTACATCTCAGTGATAGATCTCGAGCGTGTCCAGTTGTGATCCATATCGAAAATGGTTTTGAAAAGTTTTAATAAAAGTTGATTTTGCTCAAATTAATCTTTTTACAACTTAGACCATTTTTGGACCAAACGGAAAATTTTCAGTACCCACAATCTTCAATTACATTGATTTCAATACAGAGTTCTCCTACTCTTGAAAACAAATTGAAGTTGCTTTTTATTAAATTCATAAAGAAAACTTGAAAGTACTAATTAAAGCAAATAAATTTAGGGCATAGTCTGGTGTTCCTGCGTCCCCTCCCAAAGCTGGTCGAAGCCTCTGATGCCAAAGTGGGCCCGATCTGTGCCTCCTCATCAAGCCAAGCTATGCACTCATCAGAGAGGGTGCAACTGAAAGTGAGAGCAGGGGCCAGGAGCTCTCTCATCCTCCATGCTGTGGCATACCAAGCTAGCTGTGCCTCGAACCGGAAATGCAGCAGGGTACTCAATCCCCTCTTCTGGGCAAATCTGATCATGTCCAAACTGGCGCCGGAATCGGAATAAGAAGTAAAAGACACAGTGTGTCAGGCCAATCAACTGAATCCCGGGCTAGCGGATCATACTGTAGCTCATCGTCGGTAAATTAAGCTAGGGGCAGCGCCAAGCAATGTCTGTAGCAGACAAACTGCACATCCAGTTACACCACCATCCCTCATCCGGGGTATCGACTAGACGTCGTCGGAAGAAATAGCTGCGGGCTAAATACGCTGGGCACGAGTCCACAACCTTCAATTTGTCCATTAACCATACCTGGGAAGGGATGAAAAATGAGAGATTAAAGAATAGAGAGGTGTGCGTTGAGAGAAAAAGTGAGAAAAAGGTTTTTGAGAGAAAAACCGAGCCTGAGGGTCGAGTGATGCGAGCAATATATATGTGAGATGGGGTGGGAAACATTACCTGCAGTAGTGGTGGACTCCCCGCAAATCTAGTTGTCTCCCGGTGATGAAAAGCGTCCAAACCCATCAATGTTTTGGCTAGCGTCATGGCGATGCAGCTCTTGCCCTCTTTTAAGCCCTCAGCAACTTCAATCCAACGAGTGCTAAACCCACCGAAGCTTGGGGCAAGCAAGAAATGAGACAGCGTGCACAAGCAAAGCGCATGTCACCGATAACCCTGCCAGTGATGGTCGCCGCGGTCACCAGCATCAAAAAACTGATGAACCAAGCTCGGAATGTCCAACTCTCTGTCGTGAATCAATGACTGAGCGTCATGCAAAGTAAGGCCGCACATCCGTCCTAATGCTTGGACGTAGCCGAAGCGGAATTGAGGCAAGATTTCTTCATCACGCTCGGATTCCATTAAAGCTTTGGAAATCCTCGAAAGTGGGACACATCTCTTGTCCGCCAAAGCTAAAGACGTGTGTCACCAGATTCCAAAACCTTGCCGCGGCATGGAGGAACGGAAAACGCAGCAGGGTGTGACCCAAAGTGAATAGTGCATTTATACCGAAGCCCCGGAAATTTAGCTTTTCCGAGCCATCCAAGTTGGCAACCCAATTTGTGAGATTTTGGACAAGAAATGCTTCCATTTGGTGCAAAAACTGAACTGAAATGGAGAAACTACGAAGCTGGGGCTTTTGTAGAAGATAAGGTGTTGAGTGGAAGACAGGTGTCAGCATTCTAGAGGTGCTTGCCATTTTTGGCCGATCGGCCAAAAATAGTGCCGACCGACCATCTTTTTTGGCCGATCGGCTAGTAATTATGGCCAATGGCCATTTCTTGTGGCCGATGGCCTCTCCCTTTGTTCTCTAAGCTGTCTAAGTGTTGAAGATGTTGAGAACTTGTGACTGGTTCCACTTCCAATGCCTTTTGGTGATGATTTTGCGAAGTCGCGCCTGTATTACTTCAATTTGTTTATCGAGTTGTGTTTGTATTCTTTAAGTCTTTGTTTTGCTTATCAAGTTGTATTTACGTTTGGTTAGCTTGTCAAGTTCTTTGTTTTGCTTATCGAGTTGTTTTGTTGTCAGTTGGCTCACTACCTGATTAATGCAATTCGAGTGTTCAGTTTCCAAAACAAGTTCATCTCATTTACATTGTTATGCGATGCGATGCGATGCATAGAATGTACAAATGTAACACTTTTTCAACGAAAAGAGCTGTTTCATTCCATCATATTTTCTTTTGCAAAAGTACATAGTTTTGAAGAAAATAAAACCTGCCTGAGGCAGTACAATGTGCAAAACTACCAATAAAAAGAAAAATAAAGCAAAAAGAGAAAAGCAGCAAAATGTCTAGATCGGCATCAGTCGCCTCAACTGTGGGAGTCTGTCCTCATCCTCTTCCTGGACGAAGGTCTAGGATCGCCGCCAGCTCCGCCGTCTGAGCCCGAGCCCAAGCCACCTCCAGTCTCATCCTCAGACGACTCTGCCTCTGCATCAGACTCGTCATCATCTGGGACAGGTGGTTGCGAGCTACTCCCAGAGTGAGTATGCCCGGCTCTGCTACGGTGGCGTACTGAGATCCCTCGCCTTGCTCTCCCCGCTCCTCGGGCAGGCACAGATGGTCCTACTGGAGCACCTCCTACAGTCGGTATCTGGAATGGAACCTGAAAAGAACAATTGGCAAACGCATCAGTTATGCTATGCAAAGCAATGTATGAATACCGAATGCAGCGTATGAGTATAGTGTATGGATGTCGTGAGCAGTGTATGAATACAGAGTATGAATGCCGTGAGCAATGCTGTGAGCAATGCTGAGCAGTATATGAGTTACAGTGTATCAGCGCCATGAGTGGTATGTGAATGCAATGTATCAAGTGCCATGTTGATAATGTGATATATCATATCAGTATGGAATAGATGTGCAGGGTTTTGAAACTGAGGTTGAAAGAACTTACCGGGATACTATAGATACTTAGCAGGTCAAGGCTCCTCTGCAACATCCCCATCACCGTGCTGTCAGCTCCAGGGCCTGCCCAGTGTACTCAATTAAAGCCTGTAAAAGTGTTGAAGTCATTAGTATTCTGCGGGATATCAAATGAAATGAAATGACTGTACAGAATGCAAAGTAGGGTACATACCAGGGTCGAGCCGCGAACTCCGACGAGCTCATAATCAGCCGGAGGAGGAGCGATGGGTATCTGGTAAGTCTCCTCACCCTATCCTTGGCATGTCATGGTGGTGGGTAACTCTGGCCACTCCACTACGCGTCCCCTCCGGGAACCACTTCGGTCACAGGCCTGAGTCGCCCTCCGTGCTCCTACTCCCCCTACTGGCACTGCAGGCCTCTCCCTCTCATCTCGGCGAGTACTGGCTAGAGGCCGCATGAGATGTGTCTGAATGAAGTCAGTGTAGTCACCCTCCTCTCTGAAGAAGTCAGAATCCCAACCGATCGTGTAATCGATCATCTCCTGCGGGGTGTATCTCACTGTGTGCCTCATATGCGAATGAGGTGGCGTTGGGACTACCTGCTCTGGTAAACTAAGAGTCTGACGCAGGAAGCGCTCTCCCAGATACCATGCCCGGTAGACCGGACCCTCCAGCAAAACCCTGAACCGGGCTGTCTCCCGAGCACCCGCATACTGCTCTCTCACTGCCTCAGGTAATGCGGCCCAGGGCTGCCAAGTGATCTGCAAATAATAGGATATACAGTTTGTTATCTGTTATTGAAAGTACAATCCAAAGCGAAGCTCAAATAAACTGTAATGTTTGGCATACCTCAGCTGCGATGACGGTGTCGAAGTATCTGCGAAAGAACAGGAAAGACTCCCGCGGCCTCCGCTCGCACCTCATATCAAATCGGTGAGAATATGGGACAACGAGGTGCATCTTCACCTCTGGCTCTGGAGCAAGCCTAGGAAAGTAGGCATACACCCACAACTACAGAATGTAACAGGGTAAGAATGAGTATGCTTATCAGTAAAGCAGTATGCAGATAAAGCAGAAGTCAGAATCATGTGCAATGTGTGCAGAGTATTGTGCAGCATATGAAGTGTATTGTGCAGTGTGTGCAGTGTACAGCCAGTGTAAAGCAGATTGCGTGTGTGCAGTGTGTGTTGTGTACAGATAATGTAAAGCAGAATTGAAAAGACAGAAAGGGAAAATATACCTCCTAGGCTCGCCAGTAGCCTTCGAGCAAATGTCCGCTGCGGCGGGAGGATGAGCTCATGTATCCGTAGAGTGTGGCCAAGCCTGCGCCACCCCAGTCGTAGTGGCGGATCGGCGTCACGTCCACCAATGCGCTCAGCAGATAAAGGGTGACATTGTTTGCCCGGTTGGCAAAAAGGGTGGTCCCCAACAAGAACATGATGAAGCCTCGAGCGTACTGCTCCACCTCCTCACGGGTCGTAGGCGCCTGTACCCTGAAGTGGTCCTCGAACCAAGAATACCTCACGAACCTTGGCCGGGAGAGAGGTGGCCGAGCGCCGAGCAAGAACATCTGGGCAGCGTCCCACTCATCCATATCAGCGTCCAAGGAAATCGGATCACCCCCCACTCCGATGCCGGTGAGCATGGAGAAGTCAAAGGGAGTCATCGTCATCTCCCCCGTTGCGGAAAAGTGGAAGGAATCGGTGGTGTCCCACCACCTCTCCACTAGCGCGCCAAGAAAGGGCCTACTCGCAGTGAGGCGCGAGAGTCCCATACAGAAAATGCCGAAGCCGGCCTCGTCAACGATGTGGCGAACCTCGTCAGGCAACTCCATGTACCAACCTCGGGCAATGGTATTCCCATACCCCCGGAAGGCATGGGAATCTCCCTATGTTCAAAGACAAACAAATGTGAAGTAGTATCAGAAATACAGTGTTCGAAAGCATTCAGAATTGATGAAAATGCAGTGTGTGTGCATGTGTTCGAGTTGACACAGATATCATGTATGATTATGCTCAGGGTGAACTAGACACGTGATGTATCAGTGTGTTTGGGTTATTTAGTTAAAAAACAGTGTTGGCTATTCGAGGCATGCGATCTACATTGCAGAAAGTAAAGAGGAAGGGTACCTTAGAGCGCCATAAGAAAGATGCGACTCTGGCTCGCGCAGCAGAAGGTCCTCTGGTGCGCCTCGCGTGAAGCTCCTGAACTGACGGGTGCTATCAGGAGGCAGTATGTGTATCGCCGGCCGGTACGTCGCCGGGTCGAACGATCGAACACTCAGAGGCAAGAGGTCGACATCAGGGTCCGTGTCCATCGCTGGGGGAGTCCCACCCCATGGAATGTCATCTGCCATCTCAAGAGGAGTGGAAAAATGGCCGAGGGTGTGGAAAATGGGCAAGAATGCCAAAAGTCAACCGAAAGTCAACCCCGAGGGGTGAAAAACGGAAGAAAAGGTTGGAGTGTAGAAAAAGGCACGAAGATCGAGGTAAACTTGGGGGAAACAAACCCCAAGTAGTGGAAATCGAGAAGGGGACACCGAAAACGTGTTTCGTTTGGTTCAAAGTGTGTAAAACGAAGAGGGTTTCGTGAATCGAATGTCGCGGGAGGCTCGAAAACAAGGGAAAAGCTCGGATCTAAGGATGAAGAATGACCTAGAGAGAGAGAGCACTAATTTTGACTAAGAGGAAGTGAGAATATAGGGTTTGGACCCTATATTTAAAGACCCGAGGCAAAATGTCAAAACTGCCCCGAAATTGCCATTTTTAGCCGATCGGCCAAATTGTTAGCCGATCGGCTAAATTGTTGGCCGATAAGTTTCTTTTGTGGCCGATGGATGGCCGATGGCCTCCCCTTGTGGTCGATACGCCTCCAATGCCCTTGTTTGGGTCAGTTTTGTTGATTGGTACCTTTATCTCTCAAGAGAATGCAAGAAAGTACACTTTTGAAGCTTAACCGGCCTTCGTGTTGACCTCGAATCGTGTCTTCCGTGTGCGGCACTCGATACATACGAGGTGTATCCTTTTTCGTATCCTTTTGTATATCGCAAGATTTAAGAATTGCCGAGAAGTTGCTTTGAATATGTTGCATTACAACGTTTTGTCGTGTTTGTAATAGGTGCCATTGTTATGCATCTTCTCGTTCTTGCATTGAGCATGCCTCGTCTTGCTTTGAAGTTGCATCTCAATATTATGAATAACATACCTTTACCATGCTTACATTGAATATGGCATCTCTATGTCGTTGCGTGGAACATGCGTGTTGTGTGGTCGCTTAGAATATGCGCCATCACGTTCGCCTAACATGTGCATGTTGTGTCGGATATGTATCCACAATTACATTGCGTAGGGCGTACATGTTGCATTGAGCATACATCTTTGTTGTTGTTTTGCATAAAATGTGCATTTCTCCCTCTCGCATAGAATGTGCACCATAATAGTACATGGAATATACATCACTACTCGTTGCATTGTTATGCACTTTTCACGTGCGCTGTTGTGCACTTTTCACTCGCGTTGCTACGCATCTCTTCACTTGCATTGCGCATGCACGCGTTTATTTCATATTGGAATTGTATCTTGACGTAACATTCAACATGTGTTATTACCATATTGTACCTGTTGAGTTTCTTCCTTATGCAGGGCACGATATTGTATGTACGGTTCATTTGAGGCTGGTGCAACCAGATGGTACTGTGTGTGCGGTTCATTCAGAGGAATTCTAGGTGAGACCTTTCCTATCCTTTGAGTTCGTTTGGTTTCAGTTAGAAAAACCCCGGCGCGCTCGATGTGATACGTTGAGTATTGCGTCTTCCTTCTCTTGCGTGTGATACGTGGAGAATTGTTCTTCCTTACCTTCTCTTGCATGTGATGCACTGAGAATTGTTGTTCTCCTTCCTTCTCTTGCGTGTGATACGCTGAGAATTGTCGCTCCTTCCTTCTCTTGCGTGTGATACGCTGAGAATTGTTGTTCCTTCCCTTCTCTTGCGTGTGATACGCTGAGAATTGTTGTTCTCCTTCCTTCTCTTGCGTGTGATATGCTGAGAATTGTCGCTCCTTCCTTCTCTTGCGTGTAATACGCTAAGAATTGTTGTTCCTTCCCTTCTCTTGCGGTGATACGCTGAGAATTGTTATTCTCCTTCCTTCTCTTGCGTATGATACGCTGAGAATTGTCGCTCCTTCCTTCTCTTGCGTGTGATACACTGAGAATTGTTGTTCCTTCCCTTCTCCTGCGTGTGATATGCTGAGAATTGTTGTTCTCCTTCCCTTCTCTTGCGTGTGATACGTTAAGAGATGTTGTGATTGAGACTCCGGGTGTCCTCGGTAGTCGCTTTTAGTCTTCTCCGCGTGAGACGCAGTGAGAATTGCATAATTCTCTTACATCCTTTCTGCATGAAATGTAGTTTGATTCTTATTCGCTTGCTTAAACTGTTGCATGTTGTGCTTCATTACAGCTCTCTTTGCACGATCATAAGTCATGTTCAGCATCATGCATGTCCTTTGCATTTTGCCCCTGCCTGCGGGCGCATCTCTTTGTTATCTTGTATGCTTGTCTAAGTCTTCGGCCTTGTCAAAAATGGGTCATCTCTGGGCTTTGAGATTCACTCCCGTCATCTTATGACTTTCGAGTTCTGTCAAAGAGGCGCAACTGTAGACACCCCATTTTTGACTGTCCTCAAGACTTGGACGTCATCGTTTGAACACTCGATGATCATCCATGCTCGTGTTCGTTTTGAGTTCCCAAAGGTCTCGGCTGCGCGCCTTGCCTTAGGATCTCTCAACTTGTCTATTTTGTGCTTGGTTGTGGACCAAGTACTTGTGGTTTTGCTTCTGAGGAAAGAGGGTGGCTTGTTGGCCATCCCCTCAACCCATCGGCTAAGGCATTGTGCCATCGGCCATGTTTTCTTGCCATCGGCCATAAGTGTTGGCCGATCGACACTCTTTTTGGTCGATCGACCATATTTTTTAGCCGAGACCTTTCCATCTGCTTTTGCAGATATTTTCTGCCAACTGTGACAGCTAGTGGGCACAATTCTCATCCTCCATACACGTGTGTGGAGGGATTGCTTTCAAGACTCAAGCTTGCTTAACAAGCTTGAGAATTGAAATTCTATAAGAAGGGAGGTCCCTCTCCCTTTCCAGAAGTTTGAAAATTGCATACATAAGTTCTATATCTCTCTCTATATCTTACCTCTCTCTCTTGTTTTACCTTTGTTTGTGCTCAAAAGTGTGTTTTCTTCATACTATTGCACACAAACACCTACTAGAACACCATCCTTTTGTTGCTGAGGCTTCTTGAAGTTGGTTTTAGTGTTCTTGGACTGTTTTTGTTCAGAAGAGGCTGCTGGAGTTGTGTTCTTGAAGGTGTTCTTCAAGGGTGAGTCAACTACCTTTTAATCCCCCATTTTGGCTTAAGCTTTTAGACCTATTTGCATGCTGATTTAAGCTTAACTTTCTACTGTAAAAAGCTCTGATTTTTCATGCTTGTGATGTTTGTTTAAGGTCACTTTTGAGTTGGGGGTAGTCTACCCCCCCTTAGGCCTTGTTTAGCCTTGTTTTGTGCCTTCCCTTTTGAGCTTTGGAACCATCTTGTTTTGACCTTCTCACCACTGAAATCCAGAGGATTTTCAGTGGTGGAGAGGTGGTTTTGGAGTCTTGAATAGGAGAGGGACACCCCCCTCTCCTTGTGTCTCATTTGCTAGTATAAATGGCTCATATTGGTAGCATGTTTGCTTAGCATGTTTTGGCTTCATTTCAGCAAGTATTTGGTGTTATTTTACCACGCTATAACTTTGTTTTAAGTTGGTTTGATAGCCTCTTACATGCATCATGCACTTGTAGTGTAATCCTCTCCATTGCCTTAACATGCACCTTGCATTTGGGTCATCATTCTTGCTTGTTTTGGCTCAACTCAAAGAAGCTTTTAGTCATGTTTTACCATGCTCTAGCTCTGATTTGTATTGTCTTGGTCATGCATGCATTGTTTTGTATAGCCTTGGTTCAATCTAGCTTGTTGGCTTTGAGTTTCCAAGTCATTAGCATGCATTGCTTAGACCATTTTCATGATTTGGCATCATTTCATATGATATTTCAGTCCATATAGTGTGGCCATGCATTCACATTTGTCACCTTTTTCATGCATTGGAAGGTTGGTGTTTTATGCCTCAAGAATTGACCATTGTACATGCCTCCATACTTAGGCTTTTGGGATGCCATCTCAGTGGGTTTTTGGGCTTATTTTGACATGCCATAACTTTGATTTTTATTGGTTAAGTCATGCCATGTTTGGTTGTAATAGGCATAGTGTAATCCCCTTTGTAGCCTTGCATGCTTCATGCTTTTGGTCTTTGTTCTAGCTTGTGTTGGGTAGGTTCGAGCATGCTTTTGGTCTTGTATTGACTTGCCTTGGGACTGTTTTGGTTGCCCTTGGCCCTTTGGGGCTTGCCTTGCATGGCCATGGTTTAAGTCCCTTTGCTGGTTTCAAGCTTTAAGCTTTCTCGCATGCTATGCTTGACTTGTGTGCATGATTTCGCATCATTCCTCACATGATTTCAGAGCTTATTGCATTGCCACATTCTCATGTTTGGCACATCTTGCTCACATTTGAGGATCATGCATTGTTGCCTAGTTTATGGACCAATAGGTGCACATGTGTGTTTTGCCTTTTGGTGCCTTAGTTTTGGTGTTTTGGCCACTGATTTGGGCATGGCTAAGGTCTGCCCATTTTGGTTTAAGTCCATCTTTGCATGTTGTTGCATGCTTGCCAGTTTGCATTTTGTCACATGCTTGTTTAGGTTGCATTGCATTTGGCATGCTTGTTACCCTAGCCTTGTGTGCATGTTTGAGTCATATTGCATTTGGCATGCTTATGTTGCATTGCATAGCTTTTCCATGTTGCATGCATTGCATTGTGTTTGGTTTGGGGTGTCAAACCAAACACGAGGACCGAGGGACGTTTCGTACTTGAAGTGACGAAACATGCCTCAATCCTCAGTCGCCGACACTCTTGATCCAACATGAAAGAGTGTGAGGCATTTGTATGTTTTTATGCATTCATTCCATATTGATGTGTGCAATTCGGCCTCTTTGGCCATCATGCATCGAAATGCGTGATTGATGGCTCGAAAGTCGAACACTACACTCCTTTGAGTTCCAAACATTATAAAGGGTGTAGTTACACAACATTATCTTGCAAGTGTATTGCCATGCCCTTGTTTGTCCTCTGCTGCAGCAAAAGGAGCAGTCTGCAGGAAGAGATGGCCGATCGGCTATCTGCAGTGCCGATCGACTAACAATTTTTGGCCGATGGATTCATAATTGGTCGATAACCCATTTCCCTTGGCCGATGGCCATACCACTTGGCCGATGGCCTCTCAGAGTGTCCATGGGGTGGTTTAGAGGCATCACAGAAGCTGGCATAGTTTTGAAAAGAGCATAAGTGTGCAAACAGAGGCAACATGGGGCATGGCAATGGATTTCTGAGCGAAGCCGATCGAGCATGCATTTGTCCTCCTCTTGAGGTCGCTTTAACGGTTTTGTAACTTAACTAGTTTGCTTAATTAGTTAAGAGTTTTATAATTAATAATTAGCTAGGATAGTTGATTAATTTGTTGGTTTGTATTATTTATTCGAACCCTCCGTCGAGATGGCGAATTTTGTAATAAGTGTATGTGAGTGTGTGAATGTCTTCCAACCTCACGTCTTTCTCCCTTTTACTTAACCGCTTACAATGGTTAGTTCTAGGTCATATTTCAATTAGCATCCTTATACTTCGCATGTTTGCATCCATTCATCAGTCTTGCATGCACTGGTCCCGGCGCATCATGCTAACTGCATTGTATCTCAATTCCTATTTGAATACATGTATTAGGTGTAGCATTCACATGACATCTTAGAATAGCTGAGCCTATTTTAATTGCATTTTGCATGTGTTGCATTAGTCATCTTAACATAAACTAGGATCATGCATGATTACTAACTAGTTCTTTGTTTTGGCTCGAAGTACACTGTAAGTGTTTATGCTTTAGCACCTTGCATGAGTGTGAGTGTTGCCATGATAGCATGCTTGCCTTGAGGCTAACTGCTTATTTGATATAACTGCCTGAATGCCTATGGATGAAGGTTGGATTACTTGAATTGGAACAATTCATCAAAATGCGAGGTTTAAGCCCACTTGAGAGTGGCAAAATCATGTTTTCTAAGCCCACTCGAGGGTGGCAAATCTACGTCTTAGCCTACTTGCGAGTAGCACCTTCAAACCATTTTTAAACAAACATGAGATGTTTTGTTCCAACTTAGGCGATCTAGTCTATACTTGTATGCGGTGCGCATCACATAGTAATTCTAGCTAATAAACCGAAATAAGAACACATGTGTTTTCAAACACAAAATATCATGTTAGTAAAGGCCGATCTTTGATCGGACGAGCGGAAGTGCTCATTGCATGACCTTCCCCTCTCGTACCCAAGTTCCCGAGCCGAAGTAACTTTGGTGATGATGGACACGTGGCCTTAGGCACGAGTCAGGGTTTCCTAAATTCCCCCAAAATAAAATATTTAGGTGGTGACTCTGTATCTGGCAAAGCAGTCCATGTTTGGCCCTTCTTTATAAAAATCAGTTTTCCAAAACGATTTGCCGGATTTGGACTCTTTGGTGATTTATCGGTCTTGCATTGCACTTTGCAAGATTAGATTTAGAACCGTGACATTGAGTCCGAACTGTAGTGAGCTAATGAACAAACCGTCTCGCGCACGGAGCCGTGACGTTCGGGCACGTCTACACAAGTATGCGAAATATGGCATTATGACAATCACACTCATGCAAGTATACTAAAGCGTAAAACTTACCGAGTACTCCAAGCCAAAACAAAAGCTAGTTAGAAACAATGCATGATCCGGACTATGTTAAATGACTAATGCAACACATGCAATGATGTGACTAAATAGGCTCAGCTACGTAATCATGGTATTTGTAACACTTTGATAGCATGCTTTGAAACACGTATTCAAAGAAGTATTGAATGACAATGCAGCTTGAATGATGCGCCGAACCTCGGTGCATGCAAGACAAATGAATGATGCAATCATGCAAGCATAAGGTATGCTAATTGAAAATGTCCTTAAACTAACCATCGAAAGCGGTTAAATAAAAGGGAGAAAGACGTGGGGTTGGAAAACATACACACACACACGCGCACGCTTATTACAACATTATGCCCTTGCAAAGGAGGGTCCGAATGAATAAGCTAACTAGCTACGCTAATTAAGCTAATTATTACAACACAAAATTAATTAACTAACTTATTCTAAGCTAATTAATTACAACAAACCGAAATTGAAGAATTAGTTACACTAACTAATTAAGTACAACAATTGAATTGAAAAAATTAGCTACGCTAACTAATTAAAGATATTAAATGGCCTTGAGGGTGAGAGAGGCATGCATGCTCGGTTGGCATCCTCCCGAAAATCCACCGCCTTGCCATCGGACACCTCTGTTTGCACTCGCTTGAACACCAACAGTGCTACCAACTTCCAGAACATCTCTGCTCCAACTCAAGAACACACTTGTGCAAAATTTCATTGGTGGCCGGTCGGACACAAATGGTAGTTGTCGGCTACCATTAGTGGCTAGTCGGCTACTTTTGGTGGATGTCAGCCACTTCTGGTGGCCGGTCGGCCACCTCTTCCCTAAACTTCTCTTTTTTGCTGCAACAGAGAGCAAACAAAGGCAAGACAGTGTATTCTCAAGGAATATGTGTACTATTGCCCTCCTTATCATTACACAAGGTCAAAGGAGTGTAATTCTTGGCTCCAAAACTATCAACCAAGCATTTTCAATGCATGATGGCCAAAGAACCAAGAAGTACAACTTCATTGTATGCAAAAACAAGACTCAAGACCATCACCTTATCATGTGTGATCAAAGGCAATGGAGACCAAGGAGATTGGCTCATTTCATCACTTTGAGTATGAAATGCTCCAATCTTCCTTATGTTCAATATAACGTCCGATTGAACACGTGCAATGCAACACAACATGCTTATCTTGCTCAAGTTTTACTTGTCACTTTTGTTTGCTCATTTTAAGTTACCAACTCATTCTTTAATTGATTTGGTCCAATGGTGAGAGTTCTCTAAAGGAAAGAGAGCTTAAACCACAAGTACCTTGAGCATGAAAGAGGCCTCATGTTGTTGGTAATGAACTCTCGAAGGAATTAAACCATTAGGCATGAGGGTCTCAATTCCACACTCAAGCCAACAAGAAGTTCAAAGTCACTTTCAAAACAAATGAAAGAGTGAAGAATAGAGGGAGATTGCAGAGATTTCAGTGCTAAAATTGCATGCAAAATGACACTACAACATGTAAGCAACTCATGCAAATCCTGTTTAAAAGCCAAAAACACCAAACTAGTGAAGATCAATACACTATAGGCATGCAATACAAAGCTCCAAAGGTACAAACACATCAAAACAGCCCTAAAACAGCCTAAAAGGAGTCCTAAAACATGTTTGACGTAAGCTAAAAAAGGCTAGAATAAGGGTCCAAAACATAGCACAAACTAGACTATTAAGCACAACTGCACTACAAGTATACAAAGCAAGCCTCAAGTGCTCCAACCAGCCCAAAATAGAGCTCAAACATGTCAAGACAGAGCCTAAAACATGCTTGAATTAAGCTAAGTTAAGCTAGAAAATCATGCTAACATGTGAAGCAACCTAGGCATAGAAGCAAGACACAAGGAGGGGAGGCTAACCCCTCCTATTATGGACTTCAAAAGTTGATTTTCTACCACTGAAATAACTCTGATTTTTAGCGGTTAAAAGGGCCAAAATGTTTGATTTAAAGGGGGAAAGAAATGGCACAAAAGGCTTCACAAGCCAAAGAACAAAAAAAGGAAGACAACCCCCTAACTCACCAAGAATTAAACTACCATTTTCAAACCTCAAAAATAGAGTTTTTTGTAGTTGAAAAACCAGATCAAAACAGTACAAAAAGGTAGTAACTCAAATTATGCAAGACAAGTTAAAAGGTAAGCCTTATACCTCTTGAAGCACAAGACAATTTCAGGCACAAATTCAAGCTCAAAACCCTTTCTAAGGCTCCAAGAAGACCTCCTAGAACCTCAGCTCCAAGGTAGTCAAGATTGATCAAGGGTCTATGTGCAAAAGTGTAGAGAAAGCTAACTACAAAGCACAAAATAAGAAGAGAGAGAGAGAGAGAGAGAGAGAGAGAATTCTAGAGAGAGAGAGAATTTTGATCTAAATTGTCTAACCCACGAAAATGGGGAAGAGACCCCCCTATATATAGAAAAACAGGCTTAGAGCTTGTATTCATCCCTCCATACACGTGTATGGAGATGCACTTCAGTAAACAACAGCTGGCACAGCTGGCAAACAAATATCTGAAAAAGGAGAAAAATGGTTGTCTGCCATCACCAGTGGCCGACCTGCCATCAATATGGCCGGCCGGCCACCGCTGATGGCCGATGGACTGTGGGGATGGCCGACAGGCCTCCCTCTCCTCCAGACTTGAAGCAATAAGCTTGTGGTCCACAACCAAGCATAAAACAAACAAGTTAAGAGGCTCAAAGGCAAGGCGCTCGGCCGAGAACTTCAGGCACTCAAAACGAACACAAGCATACAAAACCATCGAGTGTTCAAACGATGACGTCCAATTCTTGAGGACGGTCAAAAATGGGGTGTCTACAACACCAAGTCAACATTAGGGCTCCAACCAGCAATTTGCATGATGTTCTCAATCTCTTTTACCACCTCACCCATTATAGGCCTCGCAGCTCCTTCGACACACCTCATTGTCAAATCCACAAATTTCTCTAGACTTTTCAGTGCGGTGCCCAAAATGTTTGTATCAATAATCTCATGAAGATTATATAGATCCTTTGTCTTGTCTATTTTCTGCCTCACCTCTCCTACAATGTATTTGCCTTTCTCGATCGGCTGTTTCATAGTTATCAGCTCAATCATTAGGACTCCAAAGCCATAAATGTCACTCTTCTCAGTTAACTGTTGGGTCATCCAATATTCAGGATCCAAGTAGCCTTACACCAATAAAAAAGTCCCTCTTTTAGTCTAAAATGCTAAGCAATATCAAGCTTCTTCAAAGAACTCAAAATATTACCTCTGTGGTTCACTACATAAATTTGTTTATGATATTCTTTTTAGCAAAGATAAAATGGAGTGCATCCTTTTTTTTTACAATGAATAGACATCACATGATCCAACAAAATAAATAAATAAAGAGACATCCCACACACCAGTAGCATGTAGATAGTAGGCACTATGTAGGTCTTATAAAATTTATTGGATCTCTATAGCCTTGCCTGAAATAAGATTACTGATAGCTTAAAAAAAAAATATGTAAAAATTTTCACGTCATACTGAGCAATTTTTTTTTTTTTTATTTATTTATTTTTTTTTTGCCTCGAAGACCTACAAAAGTGTTATTTCATAATGAGAAAAATCCCCATTCTCTATTGTCCTATAGCTATTTTTCTTCAAGATACCATCCCATGCGGTAAGAGATGCGATACAGTGACAGTAGATGATAGTGTTAGGGGAAGGGGTAGACCTAGATTGACATGGACTAGTGTAGTAAATAGAGATATGAATCTTCTTAATTTGACTAACGAAATGGCCTTGGATAGAGTCGAGTGGAGAAGAAGGATTCATGCAGCCGACCCCCATTTGAAGGGACTTAAGGCTTGGTTTTGTTTGGTTTGTACCATCCTATGTGGTTTCTTCTTTTTTTTTTTGTTTTTTTTTCCATCTCAACCAGCTACCACCTATAATATATATATATATATATATATATAAAAGAAAGAAATGGATGTTAATGGAGAAAAATTACACAGCCTGTTTTAATTATCTTCTCATTAAAACAAAATAGAGGGTTTTATTTATTTGATTTGGTTCTTTTACCAATGGAGGTCTATGACTACTTGAGACCAGTTTCATGAGAATTTTTCTCATAATTGAGTACTGAGAACTTCAAGAACAAATAGATGTTAACTATGAATAAGATGCTTTGTAAATACTTTAACTAACTTCTAATTTATAGTAGTTTGCTAATATTTCAAAACCAGGGTTTATAGGAAAATTTATTGACCATTGTCCCCATGATTTGAATGGTAATATGACAATTTTCGGGGTCACCAATACTCTTGGACAAACCAAAATCAAAAACTTTTGCATTTAAGTATTCATCCAATAAGATATTGTTTGATTTGATGTCCCTATGTATGATCGGAGGGTTGGCAAGTTCATGTAGATATTGCAAACCTCTTGCTGCTCCATGGGCTATTCAAAGTCTCCCCATCCAATCCAGCCTGATTCCAGATTTCCCTGCATAGGTAATATGCACTTTAATTGTTATTATTTAGTCAGATGCATGTATTGCCCAAAAACATAGGTCTGATAGTGCATTTTACAAACTCTAGGGATCCTTTTTTTATTATACTTTTTTCCTGTTCTTTTGGCTAGAGGAGATATGTGAAAGATTCAAGTTTCGATTGAGGTTTGACAAAGATAAAACTACATAAACATTTTTTTTTCCTACTTTGCCCTCTTGTGGTTTTAACCCCAGAGAACTTTACCTCTAACAGTTAAATATATGCAAATAGCTCTCACATGATTTTAGACTAAAATGCAAAGTTAACTCTGTTAACAGAATGTAAAAAATGACCTTATGTCGTCATTGTTTTCTTTTACTTATTTTCTCTTTCACCCTCATCTAACTTGAATCACATTTTAAACAAATCAAACCATATTAGCATAAATCAAACCGTATATTAACACAAATTTTCTTGCTTTTTACTTGATTGCTAATTTAATTTTTAATCCATATATAATCACATATTGAATTACACACAAACATATGTATATAAGTATATGCATATGCTAAGAAGCATGGACACAGACACGGACACGCCGGCATGCCAATTTTCAAAAAATGCAAAACACGACACGTGGGGGACAACACGCATAAAATATATAATTTATATATTTATTATATGTTATACATATGAATATACCATTCAAAGATTAAAAAAAAAATGCAATATGACACTAATTCCTATAAATTTATATGATTTTTGTTTTATTATTATATCTTAAACTGTTTTGTTCAAACTTATAATTAGTTTTACCTGTGTCTAATCGATAGACACGTGTGTTTAAGCGATAGACAAGTGTGTCCTCCAAGTGTCCAAAGAGTATCTGGGTCTTTAAAAAAAATAAAAAATAGGACACATTTTGATGAGTGTTGGAAATGCATCGAGAAAGTGTCCAAAGAGTGTTAGTGTCCGAAATGGGCACGACACGGATACGTTACCTTCCTAGAAGTGTCTGTGCTTCTTAGTGCATATGTATATGTACTACAATGTCATAACCCACTTGTCCACTGCTTCCGCACACCAACCCACCCACTTCATCATAGATCAGTTCTACATGACCTTGCCGACAAACCCACCATGTGTTTTGCATCAATCTCAACTATTTTATTTATTTATTTTATCTATTTATTTTTTAAATCTTGTATTGATTCAACAACACACCCATAGATACGATTAGAAGGGGAGCATGAGGTGGAAAGAGAGGTCAGGGAGCAATAAGAAAGAGGCGAGACAAGTGGTAGAGGTGGCAGGGATAGTAGCAGGTAGCTAGCAAAGCAGGTGGGTGGAGGTGGGGAGGTGGAGAGAAGACATGTCAAGTCGGTGGTGGTAGGGGTGGTAGGAATACGGTGGTGCTTATGGAGGTGGTGGTGGTGGAGAAAGATATAATGGTGGCAGGGGGTGGGTGAGTTAATATTAGGATTTTTAAGTTAGGATTTTCAATTGGGGAAGAAGATTATGAATGGAAAAACTGTCTTTTTGGAATAAAATTTGATTGACATTTTATTTTTTTCATGCAACTCTCAAAATTTATGCGACACAGTTTTTTTTAATTTGGATGAAATTAGTGACAACAGGAAGGTAAAATGCATTTTACTTTCTTGATTTTCTTTACTTCTTTTTTAGCTACATTCAAATCAGGCAAAGTATTTGCTTGTACAAATAGTGACGACGAACAAGAATACGTGCCACTATATGCATCATTATAAAGTAAGCAACTGAAGCACAAGTATCAGTATCCATATTGGTGGAGTGGAATAGGAATAAGTGTTAAGTACCTAAAAGACACTCTTTTAGTGTACCATTTGCAATATACTCATACACCAACAATTGTTCGTCTTGCCCAAAACAAAAACCCACAAGGCTCACAGCATTCTTATGATGAACCCTGGATAGAAGCTCATGCTCACTTTTAAATTCAAGATCACCCTACTTAGATCCTTGTTTAGCCCTTTTGATGGCAATCAGTTGCTCAGTGGGAAGAGTTCCTCTATATACCTGTAAATAAAACAAAGAACTGTGAATATGCAAGTTGCACAGCACAAAGAAATACATTGCAAAAATATTCTAGGATGGATAAGAAACATGTTGAAGAAAAAAGATTTTTTTTTAAAAAATGGAGGAATAATACTCCAAATTTAAACTGAATCAATATTTATTGGAAAGAAAAAACATAGGGTTGTTTTCTAGGAATTTTCAGAACGAGTTTGCAAGCACACAAAAGTTCAATAATTACTAAATTTATCAATGATATGCCGGAAATAGTTCATACAATTTCAAAGACCAGTCACCTACTTCTCTTTAAAAAAAAAAAAACTGCATATAATTGTACTCTTCAAAAAAGTTTAGAGACTTTTGTCACAGTTGAAGGTCCAAAAGTCAGTCTATAAATATGGAAACTAGTAATATATGAGCTATGTGGTACCAAGAAGAGAAAAGAATCACAAACAATGTATTCTCTAGCAAAAAGAATGTAACAGTTAACCTTCAACAATCTATTCTCTAGCTATAAGAATATAGAAGTTAACCTTTCCGTAGCCACCAGCTCCATTACAGTTGGCATCTGAGAAAGTGTTGGTGTATTTCTTAAGCTCTTCAAATGAGAAACACCTAGCTCCTTTTAATTGAGGAGCACCACTATTGCTTTCATTTCGGTGCCAAGAAGCTGCATTGGTATGACATCGAAGCTATAACTAACACCCAAGATAAGACATGATTACCGAGAAATACATTATCAAGATCAACTCCTAATTTTACCAAAAGGATTGTTCTGTTTATCAGAAATTTCAGCTGTTCTCTTTTGATGGAAAGCATAAATTCCTGAAAGGAGCCATAATAACACAAGCAAAGAACAACCAACTGCCACTCCGATAATGCCAGTACTTGATGACTTCTTAGTTCCTGTAGATTCTTTTACATGAGAGAGAGAGGAGGGGGGAGATTAGAATGGGAAATCACATGTATATATATACTTTATGCCTGCAAAATACGAATATGGGTCTACAATGAAAAGCAAGGGCCCAAAAGGCTTCGTAGGATGGAAAGTCATGTTGGACAGCACAAACGCAATCCCATAAATTCCAGTTCAATCAAAATGCTCTACACCATATAGAAAAAATTGCTAAGCTTATAATGATGAGGGAATCATCTGGAATTTTACTCAGAGAAACTGAATCCACAGGGAGTTGATAGGACTGAAAAGAACGCATCAGAGAATTCTAAAGAGATGTGTAGATATTTGAGTTTCTAATGTTAAAGGAAGGAGCTCCGAGAAATAGCAAACCCGTATATTGATAAGCACATCTATAGTTGGGGCTAGATATTTGATGTGACTTGCAGGTTACTTCCATACAAGTCTTTAGTTCTGTTGAATATGAATATGATTGTGGAATGATGCAGTGTGGTTCTGTCCCTTGTGCTCCCTCGCAAGCTGGATTTCCTACAAGTCTACAAAAAATAATAGAAAAGTACACCAATGAGGTTATAGAATGATAAACCAAAGAACAGTAAATAGATTGCATGTCCAGAAGCGGAACTAGTTTTAGTTCTTTAACACCATCTTTCTGATGGAGTAGCCAAAACAGTCTTACTACTTACATTAACTCAGAGTTAAATCGCGTTCCCACCATATAGTCAGTTATGTAATTGTTCTGCAAATCTATAAGTTGCAAGCGGTCGCTATTGTTGGAGTTGACAACCAAAGTGCTATTAAGCTTGTTATTCCTCAATACATTGACACGGCATGCCAAAACAAATTGCTTTGATTATAATTGTTAGGTTTTTATTCTTGGCAATCCCGTTTGACAAAACTCTTTTGAGTTGTAATTTTGTTCGCACCTTTATTTCAGTGAGGTTATGAGTTTTTAGATGCGAATCCAACCCGAATTGTGCCTTGCAGAGAAGTTTTGTGATGTTAATTCTTTTAAGATTGCCACTTCGTTGATTATGACGGGGATCGAGCTGCCCGGTCAGCTCACGAGGGTCCAGGGGGCAGCGCCCCTTGGCGGGTCCGGGGCAGTGCCCAGGCGGGGTCGAGGGGCAGTGCCCCCGAAGCAAAATGCAAAATTGCATTCGAAGTTGCATGTCCGCCCTTGCTCGCTCGAGCGAAGCAGTTCTCGCTCGAGCGAAGGCTGCGTCTGGCAAAAAACCTGAGAATGATAATTTTACGCTCGAGCGCAGGTTGTTTGGCTTGAGCAAAGCCACTTATGGAAAACACGCGTTTTTTGTTCCTCGCTCGAGCGAGAGAGTCTTCGCTCGAGCGAGCCTTGCAGTTCCAGATTTCTATAAGTACGGGTTTCTGTCAGATTTTAGGATTACTGCTCCAAATCTTCTTTTTGAATATTAAGGTTTATATCTGGGGATATTTTTCTAGTTTTCTTTGATGTTTAATTGAGTATTCAACTCATGGATTAAGAAGAATACATCAAAGGTTCGTTTGTTCATTCTATACAAAAGAGAGAGTTGTTCTTCGGTGGATTCTGAAGAATTTGAGCCTGAAGCTTTGGTGGATTTTGGAGTGGCTCATCGTCAAGATAATTCCGAGGTGAAGACGGGGTTGGAAGAGACACATAGGGGTTGGTTCAATTTGGGCGTGGATTCACTAGGTAATTGAGAATATACTTGTGTAATTCCTTTATATCTTCTTAGTGGATTGTTTTGTGGTTGTTGTTGTAGACGCGCCCGCGGGGGCTTCACTCTACAGTTCGGACTCCCTTTTGTGTCGCGGTTCTAAATCTTGAACCAAAGAGTCCAAATCCGGCAAATCGTTTTGAAGAAAAAAAACAGATTTTTGAAAAGTAGTGCCAAACATGGACTGCTTTGCCAGATTACAGAGTCGCCACCTAAATATTTTTTAATGGGGGGATTTAGGAAACCCTGACTCGGTGCCGAAGGCCACGTGTCCGTCATCACCAAATGTCTTGGCTCGGGAGCTTGGGTACGATCGGGGAAAGTCAGCTATGAGCACCCCCTTTCGCCCGGTCCGAAAACCGGCCTCTACTAACCGTGATATCCGATTTTGAAAACATTATGCGTTCTTATCCCAATTATTAGCCTAGAATTACTATATTATGCGCACAGCAAAACAAGTATAGACTAGATTGCCTAATTTGGAAATAAGCATTGCATACCCGTTTTCTTTCAAAATGCTTTGGAATTTGCTACTCGCAAGTAGGCTAAAATACGGATTTCAATGAGTTATTCCAACTCAAACAATCCAACCTTCACCCACAGGCATTCAAACAGTTTATCTCATGTAAGCATTTAGCCGCATGGTAAGCATACTGTTATGTTAACATTCACACGCATGCGATATGCTAAAGCATAAATACTTACATCGTACTCCGTGCCAAAACAATAGCTCATTAGAAATCCATGCATGGACCTAAGCATACTGAAATGTCTAATGCAACACATGCAAAGATGTAATCTAGGCAGGCTCGGCTATCCTAAACATGGCATGTGGGATGCTACAAATAACACGTATTCAATTTGGAATTGAAATACAATGCAGTTTGTATGATGTACCGAGCCCGATGCATATTTAGACAAATGCATGGATGCACGCATGCATTGCATAAGGTATGCTAAAATAGACGTGCCCTAATCTACCATCATAAGCAGGTAAATAAAAGGGAGAAAGAAGTGGGGGTTGGAAGACATACAAACCACTCACCCACACTTATTACAATTATGCCCTCACACGGAGGGACCAAAAGAATATACAGATAATTAACTACGCAAGCTAATTAAAATATTACAAATTAATTAAATTAATCAAATAAATTAATTAATCTAATTAAAACAGTAAACCGCCTCGAGATGAGGGCCGGATGCAGCGCACGCTCGGGACTTGCTCGGAATCGCACTGCCATGCCTAGCTTGCCTCTGTTTTCCCTGCTTTGTTCCTCTAAAAACTGCCAAAGTCTCAGAACTACTCCTCAAGGCACTAGGGGATACCACCGGCTGAGGGGAAACACCATCAGCTAAAGTATGTGGTCACCGGCACAAAATTCATCCATCGGCCATCAATAGACTGCCGGTCGGCACTAAATACTGCCGGTCGGCACTGAATGTCTGCAGAACCTGCAACTCACAGCAGCAGAGGGAAAAAACTTGCATGGCAATATAATTCCAACAATGTGTGCACCAATCATGCCCCTTATCATATTTGTGACTCAAAGGGGCATGTGCCTCGATTCCCGGGCCACCAATCACGCATTTCCATGCATGATGGCCCACGGAACCAAGTATGCAACTTTCATTTCAAATGCATGCAAACCAAACAAACCAAAATCCCAATCCCTATCACCAAATCAAGGGACAAGGAATGCATGTTGATGCAATGCAACCTAGTCATGTTAGCTATCATGCAATATGAACGATGCAATGTACTTATGCAAGGCATACAAGCAAAACATGAGGTGAGCTTACAAGCAAGCAAATGATGGTCTTAAACATGACTTAGGCAACTCTAAATAGGCCTAAAATCAGTGGCCAAAGTGCCCAAAAATGAAGGCCAACACACACACACACACATGCATATGTTATGGTCCATGCCTTAGGCATTAAACAAGCAACATTCAAGCGCACTTAGAAGAGGCTAAGTGTGGACAACTAACATGCATTGTAAAGCTCTGAAACTCATGCTAAACATGGTGCCAAACCAAGCAACAAAGCAAGCTAAATATGCAATTGAGGTCCAAGCACTCAAGGCAAGCCAAGGGGCTTAAACCAAGGTCAAACCCACCAAGCCTCACAAGGCCAAGGGGACTCAAAACAAGTCAAGGGCAGACCTAAACAACACCCAAGGAACACCTAGATGGCATCTAAATGGTCCAAGCATAAAGGCACATACAAAGGCCAAAACAAAGGGCATATAACGCATGCTTTCAAAGCAATAAAGAGGCGACTTAGGCAAGCATATGGGCATGCCAAAGGGACTGATATGACACGGCAAATGGTCTCAAACCATTGAAATGATGCAAACCAAGGCATACTACACATTCATGCTCGAGGCTAGCAAGTCTAAAATGCAAAGAGGCTATACAATGCAAGCTAGGGTCGACCAAAATAACTATGGACAGACCTCATTCATGGCAAAATAAGCATACAAGCTTCACAAGACTAGGCTTAAAGCATGCTCAAATTATGGCTAATAACCTAAGACATGTTAAGGCAATATTAAGGCATTACAAGGCAACTATGCTAAGCATACATGGAGTACCAAAACCAACTTAAAACCAAATTAAAACATGGCATAATAAGCATGGAAAACAGCCTAGACATGATCAACAAGCATTCAAACATGAGGCTCCCTCAAGAGGCAAAATAGGTCCTTTTCAAGGACAACAAGGAGAGGGGGTGACCCTCTCCTTCTTGGGGCTTCAAGGCATCATCTTCACCACTGAAATCCCTCAAGATTTCAGTGGTGAAGAGACCCAAACACCAAAATCCCGGATCTCACCAAAATAGGCACAAAACAAGGGCCTTACAAGGCCTAAGGGTGGTCAAACCCTTCCAAACCACAAAACACTCTTAATAAACTATCAAGAGGACTAAAAAACAGAACTTTTTTGTATTAAACACTAAGCACAAAAACAGTTCAAAGATAGGTAAAAATGGAGTGCAAGAATGGGGTAAATAAAGTAAGTTTCTCACCCTTGTTGACCTCCTTCACAAGTGTTGATGTTGTTGCTTCCTTGGGCTCAAATCCAGCCAAAAACACCAAGATCAACCTCTTGGAACCTCAGTAGCCAAGGAAAGGTGAAACACTAGGTGTTGATGTGCAATAGTGAGACACAAACACCTAGTGTACAAACAAGAGAGCAAAAGAGAGATAGAATAGATATAGTATTGAAACCCTAAAACCAGAGCTTCTTCTCTGTCTTTTTTCTCTAAAATGTCTAACCCCTCTAACCTTTGAGCCAAGAGAAGAGAGCCTTCTCTTATAGACAACAAAGCTTACAAGCTAAGCTAACCAAAGGCTCATCCCTCCATACACGTGTATGGAGGAGAAACAAATGCCATACAGCTGCTGAAAAATATCTCAAAAAGCAACTGCACAGTAGTCGGCAGGGCAAAATTGTCATTTTGACAAAATTGACTGCCGACCGGCACAAAAGGGTGCCGACCGGCACAATATAGTGCCGGTGGCAACACCAACCAGCCGGTGGCCTCTAGCCACTGCCGGTGGTGTGTGGGGATGCCTCACAAGGCATTCCCTGCCCCCTCCAAGGCAAAGCACAAGTGTTTGGTGCAAAACCAGACACAAAACGGTCAAGTTCGGAGGTCCTGAGGCAAGGCGCGTAGCCGAGAACTCCGGGAACTCCAAACGAACACGAACATGGATAATCACCGAGTGTTCCAACGGTGACGTCCAGGTCTTGAGGACGGTCAAAAATGGGGTGTCTACAGTTGCCCCTCTTTGACAGAACTCGAAAGTCATAACAATGACGAGAGTGAATGTCAAAGCCCAGAGACGGCCCATTTTTGACAAGGCCGAAGACTTGGACAAACATACAAAGCGCAAATGGTTGAACTCGCAAGCTGCCTACGTATCCCTTTAGGAATCAAACCAGCGTAGTTCAGGCACAGGCATACAAGCCACAGATAAGGTATGCGCCCGTAGGCGGGGGCAAGATGCAACTGACGATGCAAAAGGCCGAGCATAACTTATGATCATGC
>JAPPVO010000059.1:154049691-154433003 GCA_030407325.1 Camellia japonica | reverse complement strand
TTTCAAGGGTTTATTGTGATTTTGCTATCTTATTAGTTGATTTGGCTTATTTGTATAATCAGCCATTACATATTAATTTGTAGGGTGTTTGATTATTATATAGTTGTATATTACATTTACTTTTTAGTAGTTGAACTTTGTTGAATGTGACTTGGTTCAAGTTATCGTTTGCTTAACTATTAGGATGGTATGCATAAACTTACAGGGTGCAGGACTGGAAAATCTTGGAAATACTTGTTTTCTCAATTCGGTTATACAATGCCTCACATATCAGAGCCTTTAGCCACATATTTACAAAGTGGGAAGCATCAAAATTCTTGTGAGTTTCTATCACCCTCTCTCCCTCATCTTGCACACAATTTACTAGATGAATTGCACTCATGATTCTGTGATGCTATATTTTCATTCATTATATATTTCCAGAAAATTTCTGAAGTTGGATGAACAATTGGTGATTGAAATGATCTAGGACAAACCCTACCTTAGCCTGGCTCAACCTTAAATACCTGAATGCAAAAGGACAAAGACACAACCACTTGTCTTCTAATATGTATATGTCCTGACACAAGTACTTTATTTGTGGATTGTTTAGGTAAATATGTGCGCATGATGCATTTAAGTTTATGCACGAGTTTCATAAAATTGGACATACATGCTTAAACTTGAACTGAATCAACCCATCTTATAAAACGCAGAACTTGGGCAGGCAACCCTACCTGTTTGCGTTCTCATCTCTTCCCCCAATGACCATGCCCATCCCCTAAATTGGCCGGAGATATTCATAAGCATTTTAGAGTACTCACAAATGAACTGGAGTCGTATGCCAATCATATCGATATTAATATGCTCCCAACCCGTAGAATCAATACTTGCTTGTTGAAGATGCATATGTAGGTAATCCAAAATTTTAACGTGAAACAGCTTATTGAGTTGGAAGAAGAGTACACATTTAGTAATTGTCTTTAATCTTTGTGCAATTTTTGCCAAAACAAGTAAATAGTGGTGGAGTTAAGATTTTTTTTTTTCCGGAGTCAATCAACAACTAATTGATTATGCTAAATTTTAGTTTATATAAAATATATCAGGCTTACTCTGCCACAATCTTATATATGTATATCCACTATCAGAGAAAATGATGGAAAACAAAACCCTAGCATACAAAATTAATTCACTAAAAATTAAACTAAAAATTGATTTCTACAAAATTACTTCATTTCAAAGAATTGATGAATTGAAAAAATTAAATTATTATTAAAGAAGTTCTAGTGAGACCAACAGAGACAGTAGTGAAGAAAGCGATGCAGTGATGGTAGATGGAAGTGTTAGGTGACCGGGTAGGCCTAGATTAACGTTGGCTAGCGTTGTAAATAGAGATATGGATCTACTTAATTTGACTAACGAAAATAGTCTTTGATAGAGCCACGTGGAGAAGAAGATTCATGTAGCCGACCCCATTTGATGGACTGAGGTTTGGTTTGTTTGGTTTGGTTATTAAAGAAGTTTTAGTTCAAGTTTTGTTACTTATATCTTCATAACAAGTGAAAAAGATGTCAATCACAAAGATGTAAACTCCTTTTAAGAATTATTTATCTCATGACGGTGGGATATGCGACTTGAAAGTTCACTTAAAGAGATGCTTCTGAATATGATTTTAAGCTTATTTTCATATTTTGGAATTGATTCACTACTATTATGGATGTTAACCATTGACTGGAAAAAAAAATCCTGAAATATTTAAGAGAATACTAAATTGGCACCTATTCTTTTGGAAAATTTCACTACGGTCATTTGACTCCACTCAAGAGCATGTAGCTCTGCTTCTGAAGTCAATAATCAGAAAATCTTGACAATTTGTAACTAATTATTGACTTTGTATCTACACAAGGAGAGAGTATACGATTACCTCCAGGGTATGCACTATAACCTCAAATGTGCTTAATACTATCCTTTCTTTTTGTTTATTTGTGTATTTTTTGTCTTGTTTAGTATTTCTCAAGGGGATAAATTCTTTATTATTTTCTCGAAAAGGGCTAAGCATTTACCCCAAATTTGCTGTGCGGATAAAGTGAAATTTGCACTCCATTTAGAGTTTCCCACACTCCACTTTGAGTGTGCTTTAAAATTCCAAAATGTTGAAGAAATGGATTAGGTAACATGATAATGGACTGCTAATAGGTCTGCTGTTATTTTTCTCTTTTTATATTTTAAAGGTGTTTTTTGGTTGTATAAATGGTCTTCATTTTTTTAATGTTGATTCCTATGTCTAGAACATTTGTTTTGTGTTAATATTAGTATTCTTCATACCTTAATTTATTTTTTCAATCGATTCATGATGGTCGTACTGCTGGATTTTGTGCTTTGTGCGCTATACAGAAACATGTTAGCCGTGCCCTACAATTAACTGGGGGAAGCTTAGCACCAAAGGATCTCGTCTCAAACTTGCGGTGTATCCTTATGTTGTTTATTGTGAATCACTTTCTTGAATTTCTGTTAAAGTTGCAAGGTATTTATTTATTTATTTAAATTTTTAGCTTTATACATTTGAATGTATTCATTATCTGCTTTACCCCTATAGATGGCAAAAGAGGTTTTCACAAGAGAAAATTTTTTATGCACTGTGGGTGTTGAGTTAAAGTTTGAACATTGTGGAAGTGATTTGCCCTTTCTCTTTTATTGGAAATTGTGCCAATGCATGTTTCTTTTCATAACAATACAGGAAAATATGAATTTTTGTATACAAACTAAGGTTTCAGGTAGCTCAGAAATCAAATTTTGTATCATTATAATTTTACCTTGCTCTAGGATTCAAGGAATTTGGACACTAACTGGTAGTGTGAGGACACATTTCCCGCATAGCTTCTATGAGTCGTAAGTTAAATTATTGTTCACAACCCCTCCTCTCCAAAAAAAAGGCTAATAAACCCAACCACCACAACATGGGTATTTTCTTCTTTTTTCGTAGTTTTTAGAATTGGAATCCTTGACCACATATTAGGCATATCTTGGAACTTTCGAAATGCCAGACAGGAGGATGCTCATGAGTACATGGTAAATTTGCTGGAGTCAATGCACAAATGTTGCTTACCTGCAGGAACACCAAGTGAATCACCCAGTGCTTACGAGAAAAGCTTGGTTGAGTACATGGTAAATTTGCTGGAGTCAATGCACAAATGTTGCTTACCTGCAGGAACACCAAGTGAATCACCCAGTGCTTACGAGAAAAGCTTGGTTCACAAGATCTTTGGTGGTTGCCTCCGCAGCCAGGTAAACAATTTTTCTTGCATGCCTGTTTCTGGAACACATTGCCTTCGGAAATAACCATGAATTTCATTGTTATATAAATACTGACAATAATCTAGAAGAAGTTTTTGATGGATTTGCTCACAATAATAGAGAAATCTATTAGCATTTGAGACTCTAGCTGTTTTCTTCATTAATAGTCTTGTTTTTATTTTCAGGTGAAATGCATGCAATGCTCTTTCTGCTCCAACAAGTTCGATCCATTCTTAGATTTAAGTCTTGAAATCAACAAGGCAGAATCGTTGCACAATGCAACGCACTCATGCATTTTACTGCCAAGGAATATTTAGATGGAGGAGAGAGACAGAATCAATGTCAAAGGTGCAAGCAAAAAGTAAAGGCTCTCAAACAGCTCTCAATTCACAAGGCCCCTTATGTTCTTGCCATCCACCTAAAGCAGTTTGGTACATATCAACCTGGGCAAAGATTGACAAGAAAGTTCTGTTTGGTCCCACATTGGACTTAAAACCTTTTGTCACTGCACCCTATGTAAGTGAACTTTTTATTGATGCCTGCTATAATACTCATAGCTTGTATAGGTATAGTGGGGAACCAATTTTGTTTAGTTGTAACCAAATTTCCAAATTTCCAAATTTTGAATTTTCAATGCCTCCATTTTCTATTAATCTGGAAAGTTCATTGATTTGAACATGTATGTCCTCAAATTTGATTTGTCATTGACAATCAAATGGATTTTATGTTTTTGAAATTAACAAAATTGGAATGGTTTCAAGTATACTAGCTACCAATAGAAAACGGGCTTGAGAGGATATTACACATACATAACAGGATTTAACTTTTTGTATAGAACATTGGCAAACGTGGAAACGTGAACCAAATTAGAAGCATAATGGGGAATGACTTGAAAACTTTCACCTGGTTATGCATTTACCAGGCATTTTCATCTGGTTTTTGATACATTTTCTTGCCAACATTTTATTCCAGTTACCCACATGTTGTGTTGGTTTTATGGCAGGGCAAGCAATGTGATAGTGGCATCTGGAACATGTATTGGGTGTGGTGACTTTCTACCATGTTCAATCTCAGATGATAGATTTATTATGCTCAACTCATCTGCACGTGTAACACTTGAGTTACCAGAGGATGAATGATAAATTGCTAATAATTAAAAAAATCTGGTAACCAGATTTTTATAAATAGCCAGTTGGATAAAAATTTCTGATGGACCTACAACATTTATTGATCTAGAAACTAAATCTGTTGTATATGCTTGGTAAATCTCTTAGGTAGCATTAGTACCAATTTGATGAGAGATTGATACCCCATGTGTTTTGTGCCATGGCTAATTCTTTGATTGTACTTGACAGGATGGAGATTTTAAAGTATACTCCTTATGGTGTTCTTGTTCATGCCGGTTGGAGCACACATTCTGGCCATTATTACTGCTTGTTCGCACGTCAAGTGGCATGTGGTACTCCCTGATGATCATCAGGTATTAGTTCTATCTGTCTGTTTGTTGGTGTCTTTTTGAAAGTTTGTTTGGACATACTCCATGACAATTTGGAGCTTTCATCTCTTAATGGTTCACTTTGAACGGTGTACTTGTTCTTTAAAATGCTGCATTGGTCGAAAAGGGATATATTTTTTATTGCCATGTTTCCTAGATTTGTTTTGCTAGACCTTACAAGGTCATGTGGCATCAATTAGGATATAAACTAGCTATCATGTTGTATCAAGATATTTGTTTGCAGCCAATAGACCATTTTTACATACTTCACCTTTCTTCAACTCATAGATGGTATGATACAAGCTAGCTTGATCCTCCGGTTAGCTAAGCTCCCTTTGTGTACAATTTATGTTGCTAGACTGGGAAGATTACCCATTGCTTTGATTAACAGTGTCCCAATACAGAAACTGTGGAATTGCTTGTTTTATAAAAAAATAAAAAAATTGATAAAATAGATCTTTCTCTCAGACAAGCCATATAGTGGATATTAACTATGCCACCAATAGCTGAGGAATACATAACTCTTTGGATCTATGAATAGAAACAACTTGTCCTTATTGTTTTATTATTGCAGTTTTAACCACCGTGCCTTTGGTTCAAATCTCAGGACGAAGCCAAATCTAACAGTTACTAGGCAATCTGAAAACCCTTCTGGGCTCATAACACAACAGCCATGGTCTTACTACCCACCCTTTGTGTTCACATATAAATTCTTCTTTCCTCTTTATAGATCCTTTTTTCCCTGTGTTTGAAGAAAATTTTTCATCATCTTGGTTTTCTTATTAATTTGTTGATTATGATTTTCTAACATCATTTTAGTTTGGTGATCATGCAAAATTAATTTAGGAAGATGCTTAAAGTTAGATCATTCAAATTATCTCTCTGAACTCATCGTGCGATACTCATGGAATTGTGGCAAGATGCAAAATTGAACAATATAAAAAAGTATCACATGATTCTAGTTGCAAGCCAATGTCGACACACTATATCTTAAGCCATACAATATGAGATAAATCGAACAATACATATAATTATTGTACGATTCTAACAACATTGCATAATACATGTGTCTCAAACTAGCCACCTTGATAAGATTGTTGCTATATGCCCCGCCAATTTCTTTAGACCCCACTTATTCATATTTTTATTACCATTTTGCCCTAGCACAAAATACCTATTTTATCTTTATCCCTAACTACTCAAACTTTACCTCTACCTCATTCCCACATCATCCATTAGTTGCTCTGGCCTTTCCCCTGCCCTTCCTCTTGCTTTAGCAACCATCTCCCGCCCATCCCTTGCTCTTCCCCACCCTTACCCGCCCTTTCCCAGCCCATCCTCGGCACCTACCCCACCACTTTCCCCCTCCCCCCCCCTCTCTCTCTCTCTCTCTCTCTCTCAATTAGAGGGGAGGCTGTCAGAGGGTGGAGAGGACTAGGGTGGGGGCTACGGAGGTGGCGGGGAGTTGAAAGAGGCTGAGGGAGGATAGGGAAGGGATGCTAATGGTGGTGTGGAGGTGGGAAAGGGTTGTGGAGTGGCGGTCGGAGCCTGCTGAGGGGCAGGGGGATGGTTGTTGGAGCTGGTGGTAGTGGGTTGTGGGGTGGGTAGGATTACGGTTTGCTAGTGGATGACACTTTCGGTGTTAAGTGGGGTGTGTAAAGAAAAATAAAAAAAATCAAAATTTGTTGGTGGGTGCTCTAAGAAATTTGGTGAGGCTATTAGCAACACTCCCTTGATAAATGATTACTTTGGTGTGACCTTACTACACTTGGTTGAGTTTGTTAATGATTTCCTAGAAATATGATTTGGTAGGACATTAAATTGCAATGTTGCCAAACGTTACCCCTAACCACAACTTTATTTGTTGATTCTAAAGCATCAGCCGATTCATACCTCCACTTAGTTTCACACCAAGCTTCAATCTGGTCATGGATAGATAACCTAGCTTCACATCCACTAACAATGATAGTTACCTATGCAGATCGCTTTTGCTATGCTCTAGTGGTTCCCTTAATCAAAGCCACTACCTATTTGATGGGAATGGCTATTGCACAAATGAACTCTCAATTATTTCATGGATCCTATTTCTATTTTTGTGAAGAAGAGCTCATGACCAAGGGGATTCTCTCTGTACAAATGGTACTTTGAACTTGGACTGAGTATGAAAAAATTAACTACACTTTTATCTTTTAAGTTGTTTTGTCGGACACAACGTTAAGATGGAATGATACATAGTAGCCTTGTCTCTATGCTTGAAATTGACTATACTTCTATCTTTTAAGTGGGTTTGAGCCCGATGATGAACATGAGAGATTGTTTGAAACTTTTGAATTGCCCGCTTTTATTCGAAATTGGATGCACTTGTATATACTTTAGCCTAGTCAAACACCTTAACCAACCTTTTGCTAGACCAATCGAGCCTTAATAGACCTCTAGGGTTCAAATTCTTTTCGAAACCCCTTTCACTTGTTACAATCCTAAAAAAGGATTTGTTTTTGTGTGACATGTTATGTGAAGAACTTTGCAAATTTCAAAAATTGCCTAACATGTAGTAAAGGCAAAATGGATGCTTTATGTAGTATATTGGACAACATAGATTGTCACGCCCCCGATTTTAAAGATCGATTAGGCAGAAACAAATTAACTTGGTGACAAAGCCTTGGGTCTTGGGGTGTACTCTCTCCAAGGTTCAGGGATCGAAACTTCTTAGGTGCTAACAATTCCTTAGGGCCATCAGACCGGGGGAAAACCCTTGAATTAACCATGGTGCACTTGTGGAAAACTCCTTGCCGAGGACTTGTGCACTCCTGGGACATTAGTCGGGTTTTGATCTAGACAACTCCGTGCCAATAAAAAAAAAAAAAAAAACCCTAAGCATTAGTCTGGATTAACTTAATTTTATTAAGTCCATCTTATTTAATTAACTCACTAGAGATAATTAAATAATGGAAAGAATCTAAAATCAATAACCGCCAATAGGGCTTCAATAACCTGCCAACAGGGCAAAAAATTTAGCCTCGCCAACACATACCATATCCAACCTATAAATAAGTACATACTAGGTCCTACATTGATCTCACCCGATGCTCCCTCCAAGCTGCATGTTAGAAAATCCACACCACCCTCTCCACAGAAGCTACTATTGCTATCAACTGCAGAGTGTCCGGGGTTCTAACCCTCAAATAGCTCGATCCACTATCTCTTGAAGCTTATTGGCAATACGGCTGTAAGCCTATAACCGGGCCACGCCTGTAAAATCAATAGTACTGGGACTTGACCGAAAATCAACGAGTACAAATAAAACTCCAAACTTGGTTATTTAACGCTCAGCAAATTTACTTTTACAGTTGGAATATTTTTCGACACTTGGCCATTTTCTAAAAAATGTTCTCCTTGGCCAATACCCCGTAAGGGTCCAATCTCAATTATGCCCCCAAGGCATAATTGACCTAAATGCCCTTTAGGCACAAATTACTAAAATGCTCTCAAGGACAAAATTACCAAATTGCCCTGAAGGCATAAATATAAAATGCCTTCAAGGCATCATTTACCATTATATCCCAATTAACCAAATGTTAATTTCTTATATGATAAATTCAAGAATTTCACCCAAATTACTTTTAATGGATTATTTTACCCTTAAGTGGCCAAAATCACCATTTAGCCCTTATAGTCTCTAAATTCATTAAATAACCCAACAAATCCACAAAAGTAACTTAAACCTTAAAATAATCATAAGAACATATTTACTCAAGAAACTAGCAAGAAAAACTAGTTTGAAAATTTTGAAAAAAATAGCAAAACTCAACTAAATCAAACCATGTTTTTAATTAGGCGGGCCTCGTTTGGGGAGTGGCTATTTTAGCCAAAAAGCCAAAAAGTTACTAAAAGTTGTCACATCACCTCTCTACTTTTCTGCACATCTTTTCGTAAAAAGTCAAAAAGTTACTAAAATAGTCTGTTCCAAACGAGGCCGGATTAGTCTAACTACATTATTTTTCTCAAATTTTCAACACTTCTAAGATTTCACACAATTCTAAAGTTGTCCAAAAATTTGTGCTTTACATCAAAAGTCTTAGAATATGGCATAGACAACACCTTTTGATATTTGAGTAAAAAGCCCCAAATGTTTCTCGTACCCAATTCTTTCTTTGTTTTCGTTCTCTCTTTTACATGTTTATGTAAATATGTGTATTATGTATTAGGGTTTGTGATATAGAAGAGGGAAAAGCCAATTTGCAGAGCAAGGGCGTCAATGAATCAATGATGAACCACTTGCATTGAAGGTTGGCAACAGTAGAAACATTGTGATTCTCCGTGCCTTTCAAACATAAACTTTCATTTTGATTATGGCCTCAACAAATCGCTACATTCCATGTTTCTTTTTCGTCTCTGTTTTTTTGTGAATCTAAACTTAATAGTTTTCTTTGATTTGGTTTTTTAATTTACTTTTTCTTTACGATCTCATCTGTTTTTCCCCCTTATTTTCTTCATAATTTTTTACTATTGTCAGATTTTCTGTTGTTTTGCTTGATTTTCTCCTCTACCAAAGAGGATCTGTGTATTGAAATCCTATATGTTTTTTGATGGATTACACAGATAGATACGATTTGTTACCCGTATTATGACTATTGAATATTGATGATATGATTTTGTTGACATTTGAATTTATGAACATCATATGATTTTTCAGCTGCAAAAGAATTAACCACAAAATTATGAGTTAAATTATTTGAAAAATATTATTTATAAAATTATTGGAGATGGTTAGAGACTTGGGTGATGATGTATAATGGTTCAAACCAATGATGGAGGGGTGATTGTGATTTGTAATTAGGTGGCAGAGAGAGGTCAGTGTAATTTAAACTTGTGGGGATGTCTCCATCTTGTCAAAAGTCTCAATAGATAGTGTAATTTACCCAATTATTTAAAAAAAATAAAATCTTGGACTATATCATATTTCTTAATTTTTTACATATAGTAGTAACAAAACTAGATTCAATGTAGTTTACCCAATTATTTAAAAAAAAATTTCTTGGACTATATCATATTTCTTAATTTTTTGCATATAGTAGTAACAAAACTAGATTCAGTTTTCACCTTTTTGTTTGTGGATTTTGATGTATTTTCTAGTTTAGAGCTTGTGACAGCGCCATTTATCTATTATTTTCTACTAAAATATTTATTGATTGCCAAATGGAATTCTAAGAAAAATGCTGCTAGTTTAGCTTACATATGGACTTCCTCTTTGCTCTCCAGATATTTTTTCCCTTTGATCCTTCCGAATTTTTGAGAGTTATGTTATGACTCTTTTTGGCTTTGTAGTCCATTCTTATTCTCTATTTTTAACAAGCTTGATCTCAAGTATAGTTATATGATGCTATTTGTGGAATGACTGACTTTTTGGGAAACATTATTAAGTTCATTTAATCCTCTCCATGATATTGGTGTTTTTTAACAATTAGGATTACTTCATTTTTCTTGTTGTATTAAATTTAAGGAATTGGTTGTGCTATATGCTCCTATCATCATATTTGATGGTTGGTGTTACATCTTTGTTTTGTGATTTTTGCCCGTTCTTTTCTCAAATCATTTTTCTTGTTTAGCTTTAATTTTCACTTTAATTTGATTTTTTATTGAAGCATTTTGGGTGTTAATTTGTAGGGTTCAAGAGGGAATCTGGAGAGAAATATATAGAAAGATGGAGGGAGAGAGAAACGCTGGCACTACTTGCATATCAATGTCTCCAAATTGAAGGTTGCTTATAGTAGTCCATAGCTTCCTTAATTTTTCTTTGCTCAATCAAACTTTGTTTTGTCGTAGAAATGACTTTTTTTGTTGATAGAACTACTATATATATAGCAGCCTATATTTGGAAATTGAAATCAGTTTGTGTGATTAAAGTTTAATGCTTTGATTTTCTAGGAAAATAATTTTTGTTTATTTTTTTCAAATGTAAATAATCATGTTTTTAAATTTTTGAAGTTCGAGATTTTTTTTATCAAATACCAATCATGGTTTAAAATAGAATTGAGATCTTTTGTCATTTACAATGACACTAATTGAGATGTATGTTTTAGAAATGATCACAGTTTTATGCAAAAAACTGAGATCTTTTGCCATTTATAATTACACTTTATAAAAAATGTGATCTTTTGCCATTTACAATCGAACTTCTTGAAAAATTGAGATGTATGTTTTAGAAACGATCAGTTATGTAGAAAAATTGAGATCTTTTGCCATTTACAATCATATTTTTGAAAAAATTGAGATGTATGTTTTTTATATGATCGCAATTTTATAGAAAACATTGAGAACTTAATAAGAATATTAAGCATACTTTAAAATTTTATTCTGTGTTTTTAGTTTACTATCACGGTTAGAAAGTGTGATGGAAAATAAGGATAAAGCATCACACTTGCATAGATCATGCTTTTCGTAATGTAAAATATTGAGATTGATAAATACTATTATGGTTAAAAGTTGAGATCGTTAGTAGGCTAACTCACCAACAACCAGTTTAGCTTTTTTGTAGTAGTTAGGCTAACTCACCAACAACCAATTTAGAAGAAATTTGGCTCAATTGAACCATAAAAATTGCAACTGATGTAATGCTTTAAACCGCTATGCAAGGAAATAAACCGCAATTAAAAACTACTACAGAAGCAAACTAACATTGCTAAAATTATTTAAAACATTGCGCACCATCTAGAAATTCAAAACAAAGGGGCACATATTACTCATAACATTGAAAAAAGAAAAAGAAAAATCCACAATAAACAACGAAATATTATTAAATTTATATATATATATATATATATATTGGGAGGGTCAGTTGTTGACAGTTATCATGAAAATTACATTGACATAACCTAAATGTACAATCAACAACCTAATTGAATTTACGATTAACAAATCCAATACTATCAACTCAACAAAGTGTCCCATAATGAAGAATAACAATCAATTAAACAAACCCGCAAACCCCATTGTAACGGCAAAAAATTCACCTTAATTCCTCTATTAGATATTCATTCAATTCATACATGCAAAAGCCGACATAATATTCAATATTATCTGATATTCCTAATGAAAAGTAAATCTTCTTTTCGTATTCTTCATTTCATCAAGTAAGATGTACAAAATAAATCACATGCATTGCACATTCATAATTCTTAAGCCTGAATCTACAAGAAGTGATACTATTACAAAACAATTTCATGTCTCAAATAAAAAATAGCCCCAAGGGTTTACATCTTTCAAGGAATATAATCTTGCTATAAAAAGAAGGGTTTGATTAAAATTTCTTTGGATTAAAATCATTGTGCTAAAATTTCTCTAGTTTGGTTAAAACAATTTTCACTAGTTTAAAATTGTGAACAAACAAAGAAATTTGTGAACAAAGCCATAAAAATTCTCTACGAACAGAGAGAAATTTCAATTCTCTGTGAACAAAGCTAGAGAAATTTCAATTTTCTCTGGTTTGAACCCAGAGAAATTCTTTGGGAAGTCTAGAATTTCTCTAGAGTCCAGATGGATTGATGCTGAGGGACCTTAGACATTATGAAAATATTAGATGTCCTTTATACTATAAAATTTTAATACTAGGACCCTAAAAAAAATCCCCTTGAATCTATTTTTCATTAAATATTTATATCTTAATTCAAGTTAGATATTTTGAATCCCTTTTATTCGCAAGGAGCTGGATGAGAAGAAACTCTCACATCCAGTTCTGAAGAAGAGATGGAATTTAGAAAAAGCCATCAACTATAACCTCAGAAGAACTAGATTCCATAAACAACATAGAGGAAGAATGAAAGGAATATCTCATGAGGTAATTATATTTATCGAGAATCATATTGTTTTGGAAAATATGCTCTTCAAGCACTTGAACCCGTTTGGATCACGTCGAACAATGACGCGAAATGTAGATAAATTAAGGGGTAAAATTAAAAACAAAATATCATTCAAAACAAATAAAATGACTTCTCACCAAACTATTTCACAAATGGTGGATCTCTCAAGTAAAAAATATACACGGGACCTAATGTCTTATATCATTCTTAGATTAGATTTATCACCAAATTACTATTTTATTTATTTATTATTATTCATTTAGAATGGTCTTCAATAAAAAATAATTTCCTAGAGTTCAATACGGAAAAATATGCACCATGTAATTATCTACACGGTAATTAAACTTCAGGAAAAATGTAACCACACCACCGAACCCAATTATAGTTTCCTTCCAATGAATATCACCCTTTGGGAATCTCCATAATGCATTTTATTTGAAAGGCCAAATTTTATTTTGATCCATATGCAGATTATACTCTTCTTATTTGAAAATAATCATATAGTCCTTTTGTAATTTGTAAACTGAAAAATACTATTAGGTCAATTAAAAATTTAATAAAAAAAAAATATATTCTTATATATAAGTAATCTAAGTATCTGAACTACGAATATTTTTGTTTTTTGCTTCGGAAGCAAAATTCACTTTAACCCCTTATCCTTTATTCCATATGCTCCTTAAATTTTGAAAATGAGTATATAATTTCTTTATATTTGGCATATGTTTCACATTTACTGTTAAGTATATTTAACGGTTCATTTTAGTTCACAAATCATAAAGGGTTATGTGGTTATTTTCAAATGAGATGAGTAATTTGTACATAGACAAAAAGATAAGAGAATAAAGTGAAATTTATCATATTTAAAAATAGTTATAGTTGTACATTATTCTATAATTTCTACAGTGCAATTATGTGCAAGGTAATTAATTTTTTTATTTTTTTTCTCTCCTACATTTTTTTCTTCTTTTTTCTCAATTAAATTTAGATACGACAAAGTAGAAAACTGAACCTCACCCACCATCCATAATAGAAAGCTTGCAGTAGAAAACCAAGGAGAACAACCGTTTAAACTCCATGAAAAAAAGAGTTGAGAAGCTTCCATGCTTGACTTAGGATTTATCTATCAGTGAAATGCAAGATAAAATCAAGCACAAATGAAAAATCCAAAAATGAAGATTTAAAACTTCATAGCTAGTACATCCCTTCTCTAGTCTCTCTCCACCTTTGCCACCACATCTCCCCTCCTAAACCACCCCCGTTGCTGCCTTCTCTCCCCTAAACCAACCCCGCCTCGAGGAGATGGAAGGTCAAACAAATTTGCAATGTCGACTTTTTCTTGTTAACTTTAACGACGTTAATATTGCAATTTCGCTCTAGTTTATAGGGAAAGTCTCTACTTATATTTGAATAATAAAAAGGTAAACTGTTCAAGCCTTTAACCATTAGGGGTGGACGTCGGCTCATTGGTCTGCCCAACCCACTCGGCTCAACCCTATTTTTCTAGGGCTTAAGAAGGTTGTTTTAACCCATGAGGCCAGCTGTACCGACATTTTCAGCCCGAAATATCCATGGGTTAGGCTTGGGATTAATTAATTATTTATTTATAATACATTAAAAAATATATTTTTGTTAGGATCTAGACTTTATTTTTATTGATTTTATTGAAACTCACATTTATGGTGATGTGCGATTGAATTTATTTAAAAAAATCCTTCAATTTATACACAAAATCCTTTAATTTATAATGATGTCAATATATTTATTTAAGAAATATAATGTGTGATTGAATTTGCTTATGAAATGATTTAACTTTTTTTTTTAACATATAGCTCGATGGGTGAGTTCAGGATTTATAATTATTTTTTGGACCGGGTTTGGACAGATCATAAAGGCCCGATGTTAGAACTAGGTCGGACTTCAACAAATACAAAATCTCTTATTATGTAGTGCCGTTCTAGCTCTAAACAGGCTCGGCCCTATGTTTGTTTACCCCTATTAACCACAAGGGAATAAAATTACTTTTATCCTAATTTTTATGTTTACCATACTAAATTTCAACAATAATAAAATATAGGGTAATTACACTTTTCACCCTAATAGTTTGATTCAAATTTCACTTTGATTCCTATAGTTTGTAAGCTTCACTTCACTTCCTGTAGTTTGGGTTATGTGTGGTTTACGTCTAACGTTTGGAAATGGGGTACTTACGTGTAGGTCCTAATAAGTGGACTTATTATCTAATAGGTCCTATGAGAAAAATTTGTCATAAAAAAGGTCACTAATTGTAAGTTTTAGTGACAATTTATAAAAATCATGACAAAAAAGTCACTAATTGTCAATTTTTAGCGACGTATGTAAAAAATTGTCACAAAAAAATTATTTTTAGTGATAGTTTTACCAAGACTTATTTTCAATAGGACTTGAATCTTGATGAGAATTAAGTCTAACTATTAGGACCTATTGGTAGTTTACCCTCGGAAAAATGACCACATAACTCTCACGTGATTTGTGGACTGAAGTGCATCGTTAAACACTGTTAAACATTTCATCCAACTTAACAACAAGTGTGAAACATATAACATAAGGGGGTTATATATTCATTTTCAAATTTCAAAAGGGGCAAATTGGTTGCTCATTTTCAAATTTCAAGAGAGTAAATTGCACATAAAATAAACAAATTTCAAGGGGGTAAATTGCACATAAAATAAGCACAAGGGGTTAGAGTACACTTTATCTTCCAAACAAATGTCGAAAATACAGGGCTATTTTAGTTTTTTTATTAAATTGTTAACGGTCCTAACGGTGTACTTTAGTCCACAAATCATAAGAGGATTATTTGTCATTTCCAAATGTTAGGGGGCAAGTCGCATATAGTCCACATATCACAAGGGGGTAAAGTGAAGTTTACCCTAGTTTCAATTTGAACAATTTGATCTCTACACTTTAAGTGTAGTTTTAATTTGGTTATTCCGTCTAAATTTTTGATAATTTTGTCTACATGGACAACTTAGAAATCTGATAAATATTCCAAAATTATTACTTTTAACATTCAATTTAAACGGAAGAACCAAATTGAAACTTTAAAAAATTGACAAGTGTTCCAAAATTGTTAATTTTAATCTTCAATTTAGACGAAATGACCAAATTAAAACTAAACTTAAAATGTAAGAACTAAATTATTTAAATTAAAACTGTACGGATTAAAATAAAATTTAAATCAAATTACAAGAGTGAAAAATGTAATAAATCCTAAAATATATAATACACTGCTGAAGTTGCCTTTCAAATTACAATGAGTCATATCTAAAAAAACAATTACAATGATAAGTCATAATTAACCCAACAATAGGTCATAATCAAATAACACAAATGTCATTATTAGAATTGCATATGATATACCATATAATTTTCCTACTAATAAACATTATCCATTTAGGTGGACTGTCAAAAAAATATAAAAAAAAGGGGTTAATTGGTGATAAATCCAATATAAGGAGGGTATAAAGCATTAGATCTGAGAGAGATTTTTTGCTGATGAGAGGTCCACACTTTGTAATCGTTTGGTGGAGAACATTTTGTTTCAAATTTTACCCATTGACTTTTTTTTATCTGTTTGACTTTTTGTCGACTATCTGTTGAAATTTTATCTGTTCAAATTTTTTATCTGTTTAAATTTTTTATCTGTTGAAATTTTCTATTTGTTCAAACATCAAATCATCACCAAAGAAATCTTTCACTTTCAAATTTAGATCTAGCTAATTGCTAGTCAGATACCTCCATTGACAAAAAAAAAAAAAAAATCCTAAAACATCTCTAACAAGCTTTCTGTTTCATCTCTATCAATCTGTAAATTAGTTTTATCTAAAATAAAATTGACTATTCCATTCTTCCTTGGCCACCAGAGAGAGAGAGAGAGTAAGAGGTAAATTTATCTACATCAAAACAATGGTAGAAAGAATCATGAAACACTATTATCACCTCGGTTCAATTACAAAGTCAGAAAACAAAATATAAAAAATCAATGAATCTCAAGAGTTTTAAGGCTCCAAGCAACTACTATTAAGCACTAAAAATGAGTGATTTTATCATATAGGGTGTATTCCCTTGAGAGCTTTCTAAAATAATGCATAAATTACAAGTTTATCAATTTTATCTATTGCTTACTGATTATTCAAATACACAAACAACTGTTCAACAAATCAGGTATATGTAAACATACATAGCACTAAGGTATATTAGATCTATAGACATATTTTTCTATATTTGCTGGTGGCGGCGGCCGTGGTGATGGCAGTGTGGTGGTGGAGGTGAGATTGGCGGTGGTAGTGTAGTGATATTAATAAGACTTTAGTCTAAAAAATATTTGCTACCTTTTAAAAAGGAAACATTTCATGCCCAAATAAGCTTGTTTTTTGTTGATCGTGAAGAATATTTTTCGTTGACTTTTGTTTTTCATTATATCAATCGCCAGTAAATACGGACCAAGAAAAAGACTCGAACCCAAAACCTTCAATATGAGAAACATCTTTACTACTTGAGCAACACATAACATTTATTTTTAAATCGAAATTAAAATTTATATTTTATATAATTGACAGCACACTCATCGATAGATATACACCCACTAATATATAATATATATATGTATACATTCTAACCTTTGATACTGTATCTTCAACTTCCTAGCATTACGGAATACATCAACTTGACCACAATTCGCCATGACTCTGAAAGCTGCACCGCCAATATCAGATTGAAATGCATCGCAACTACAACGCACAAATCAAAGATAGCTACAGTTACTAAATTCCGTGAATATGCTGGATTTGATATGCATGTCACCCAAATATATTTTGAAAACCATATATGCTTATTAGATAGCTTCAATTAATGTATGAAAACGATGAAAAAAAAATGAAAACACTTCTGGTGTTTCTCAATTTTAATGGGGAAGGATTTTCTTCCATCCACTGTTTTACTAGAGGGGTGTTTGTTGGGGTTTAGAGAGCCACCACATGTCTTATTTTGATATATAATTAAAAAGAAGAAATAGATTTATTCGATAATCATAATTATATGTTTTCATTACATTTGTTTAAAGAAAATGAATAATAGGTATAATTTTGAAATTATCCATTCATTTTTTTAAAGACCAATATGAAAAAAATTATATGGATAAAAATATGGCATCAATCTAAACTTTATCGTGCATGATCTAGACAAAAAAATCATACAAATTATACGATTCAAATCGTCGAAATGAGATTTATAATGTATCTGACAAACCAATTATCACACTTGTATTTCAACAGTAATTAGATAGAACTCCTTCCCATATTAATAATAGAAAGTAAAAACATGAAAGAGGGCTTGTTTTCTTCAAATTTTAAGAGAGGTCTATACAATTACTCTAAACTGTATAACCAAACACATATTTGTTTTATTCATTATTTGAGAAGAGGGTAGAGGGGAATATAGATGTTTGGTTGTAGCGTGTGAGCTGTCTAATAATGTTTAATTATAGTGTGAATAAGAAAATAGGAGTTTAGTTGTACGATTTAAATATTCTAAATTCTTAAATTACTATTTTTACACATTAGATTAAATTTTCACTATTATTGATTTGCAGAGATTGTCTTCAATTAGACTATATGAACTGAAATAAGAAACAATAGGGACCAAATAGATGCATCTATTAATTTAGGAATGAAGTAAAAATGTGACTATAGTTTAGGGTATAACAAAATATGACAATTTAAAAAAATTTCGTTAAATACAACAAAATATGAAAATATACTGAATTTTTATATATATTTTTTTATTATTTGGTGAATTTTTAAAGTTTTTATTTTCTCAATATTACTCTTTTTAAGTGCATATAGATTAGGTGTATATAAGAAATAAAAAATTTCGTAAAATATTAAAAAATCACTAAAAAGGAAACAAAAAAAAAAAAAAACTCAAATCTCTAAAAAATAAATTAAACCAAACAAGGTAAATATAATTTTTCATCCATATAACTAACGAATGCTGATGCAAATAAGCTAAGTATAACACCCACGGTAATTAGGAGAGGTCGGTGTAAATTTACCTAGCCAAGCACTCATTATTTTATTCATTATTTGAAGTATAGAGAAATATGGGTGTTTGGTTGTAGAGGGCAAGTTGTCTAATATTGTGTTAGTAAGAAAATAGATGTTTAGTTATACAATTTAAGTTGTCTAAATTATAAAATTATTTTTTTTAACCATTAGATTAGATTTTTCTCATTAATGATTTGGACAGATTGTCTCCAATAATCAGACCATATGAACTAAAATCATAAACAATAAAGACTAAAAATATATGCAATTAATAATTTAAGAATGAAGTAGAAAAAGTGACTATATTTTAGGGTATAAAAGTAAATTTGAAGGAAAAAAAAAATGAAAAAAAAAGAAGAATACTAAAAAAGTGCCCAAGTCTTATACCTCTTTCAATTGCAGCTATTAGAGTCAATAGAAAACCTTTATTTCCACTACTCATTTATTACTTCCATGATTTTATTTTTTTTTAATTTTTCGCAAGATGATTTAAATCAAGTGCTTTGTATAAACATCAAAGGAAATAAAATAGCTTTATTTTGTATGATACAAATAAAGTGCTATGAAACTGAAAAAAGACTAGATAGCAACCATAACCAAGCTATAGTTTTTTCATGAGCAAGCAAAAGACTGCAGAAATTGATTGTAAATACTTACCAAAGGACACACTTGCATTGGCTAATTTCACCTTGCTCTATTACTGTGAGAATACTTTTTAAATCTCTTTCCGCTTTTGTTTTATTCACCTTCAATGATCCTCACAAGCCATTGAGGTTTTCCTCTAGATAACATAAAATATCCCATAGTAAGTCCCCACACCAGCCCACATATATAACCCAGTAATATGACTTCCCAATTGAATCCACTTGAAGTATTGTCTTCTTGCTGAAACATCAAGGGTGGTGGTTGTGGTATCCTTGGATTGCATGCATTTAACAATGGAGGTCCACATAATGCCAAGTTGTCAATGTAGGAATCATTTGAAAATGTATCAAATTGGTTGCCTTGTGGTATCGGTCCTATTAGTTGATTCTGCGAAAGGTTTAAGACTTCAAGGGATTTCAAATTCCTTAGTTGTTGAGGGATCTTCCCAGTGAGTTTGTTGGAAGAGAGGTCTAACCCTTCGAGCATTGTCAAATTAGCAAGAGATGCTGGTATATGACCTGTAAGGCTATTGTGAGACAAGTTGAGCCCTCGGATTGAATTTAGCTTTCCAATGATTTGTGGAATTTTACCTTCGAAATTGTTTTTTGATAAATCAATTGCAGTGAAAATGGTTAGGACTTTTACCATTTCTATGGTTGATCCTTTGATTACTATAGTCAAACAATCATTATAGTAATATCCTGAAGTTGAACGACTAGGCGTCCCTAAGTATTGCAATTCAAAACTAGCTTCGTTGACATTCATCATAGCATTGAGATTCTTGAAATATTTTCTTGGCAATGGACCAGTAAAATAATTGTTTGATAAATCCATAACTCGCAAGTTGGAGAAGGGAAATTTGAACTTGGAATTCGGTATAGGTCCATGGAATTTGTTAGATCTCAAAATTAGAACTTGTAGCCAAGTTAAATTTCCCAACCAATATGGAAATTTATCGGAGAACTTGTTATGTCCAATGTCTAGCACTGGTAGCATTTTGCAATTCTCTAAAGATTTTGGTATTGGCCCCTCAAATCCATTACTATCAAGGTTGATAGTTTCGAAGGAATTTTCCTTCACAAATGTATCAGGAATGATGTCAGAAAAATTATTCTTCTGCAAATCGAGTACAGAGAGATATATGCTGAAATTTCCTAAACATTGTGGAATAGAACCATTAAAGCTATTACTAGATAGAACAAGAATTTGAAGGGAAATTGCATGACAGAGCATGTCTAGCTCACCACTGAAGTTATTTGATGAAAGAATGAGACTAGAAAGGTTCATGAGTTTGAAGGTTGAACTTGGAAACCTACCATGTAGGTTGTTATTGCTCAAATCAACAACAGTTAAATGAGTGGATTTGAACTCTTTTACATGGCCAGTCAATTTGTTATTACTGAGGTTGAAGTAATCCAATGCTGGTAAGCTGAAGACCCAAGATGGAATTGTACCGTTGATTAAGTTATCACCTAAACTTAACCACGTTAGATTTGGAAGTCCAATTATTTGTGATGGAAGAGGTCCTCTTAGCTGATTATTCGACAAATCTAACTCAACAAGTTTTGTTAGGTTTGGAACCAATGATGGAAATGGACCGCTGAAGCTATTCGAATCAACTCTCAAGAGGACGAGATTTCCAAGGTTTTGAAAGTGAAGATGGGAGCATGCCAGTGAAATTGTTATATCCGATGTCCAAATCAGTCATTTCCGTAAGGTTTCCAAGCGACGTAGGGATGGATCCATAAAATTTACAATAAGAGGCATCCAACATTTTCAAGGACTTCAAATTTCCAATCGAGTCAGGTAGTTCTCCAGAGAAATTAGTGACTGAAAGGTCCAAGTACTGGAGAGGACTGCTTGAGTTTATAAACTCGGGAAAATAACCAGTGAGAGCAAGATTATCCCATATAATCAGCTTATTCAGATGTGGTAAATGGAGTATTCCGTCAGGAAATTTTCCAAGCAATCCACACGAACTAAGATCGAGATGTGTTAAAGAAGTGAGATTGAGCAAGGAATTCGAAACCACTGAAGATATGTTTACACTACCAAGATTAAGTTCTCTTACCTTGGTTAAGTTTTGAACAAGTAATTCAAATCCAGGTTCTTCCAACCTCAAACCATCATTGTAAGAGAGGTCAAGCGAGACCAATTTGCTCAGAAAGGAGACTTCTATAGGGACTTCGCCAGAAAAACTAGAGTCAGAGAGGTTGAGGTGTGTCAATCTGGTGAATCGGCTAAATTCAGAGGAGATTGGAGACATACCAAAGTCATTGAAAGCAAGGTTGAGGCTTTGGAGGTGAGGAAAGTAGTAGAAGATGGTGCTATTGGGGTGGATGGTGCCGTTGAGCCAGCTGCAACTGAGGTCGAGGCCAGTTACTTGACTTGTCTTGTTGTCACACTCGACCCCATCCCATGAGCAACAATCAGAACCCTCCTTCCATGACTCCATCTTCGGGTAAGAAAGGATTCCGACAGAATCACAGTAACCGTAGTCAGCATCATTATTAAAGGAAAATTGTTGCTTAAATTGGAGCAATGCAGAGGTCTGTTCTTGAGTGCAGAGTTGGGCATGCAAACAAGTAATCTGGAAAAAACAAAGAAACAAAAAGAGGTGAAAGAGTTGATTGTTAGAGACCATCTTTGCTCCTAGATTAAAAAACGAAGGTTGTAATGCTTGCTGACTATTAACAGGGGAGAGGCCAAATGCTTTATAGGCAAATGTAGGTGCAATGCAAAGCCTGTTGGGTATACCTCCTTATTGGAGTGTGGAACCCAATTGGTTTTGAAAAAAGAATTTAATTTGACTTGGTTTAGGTATAATATATTTTTATATATTATATTTGTGGAGGCCCAATCCAATTTGGATACAATTAGGGTTTGATTACAAAACCCTAGATTCACAATATATATATATTGTTTTGTTTTGCCCCAGTTGAGAGGTGTGTGGCGGCCATACTATCATACTACTTCGGTAACAGTGCCAATCCAATACATATTGGTTCAATTTTGGTTTTTTTGAAGCTTGGTTTTTGGAGCATCTTCGGTTGGTGTTTGATTCGTTATTTTGGATCTTCTACAACTCTGGTTCTGAAGATTTTGGTTCATCTATTTGGTGAGGTCTTTCCTCTTGTTTATTTGTGATTATTTGGAATTCACCTAAGGGTGGTTTTGTGAGACCATTAGTGTCTCGTTTGTAATCGTTTGGAACTTATTTGGTTGATAGTGGAATCGGATTTCGATCCCGTGGACGTACCTCACATTGAGGGAACCACGTAAAAATTCTTGTGTTGCCTTTGATTTAATTTTTCCGCATTAGTTTTTATTCCCATTGATTGATTTACTTGTGGGGAATCATCGATTTTCCCTAACAACTGGTATCAGAGCTTACGGTTTATTTGAGTTGATTTATTTGTGTAAATCAATGGAGGGGAATGTGGGTCGTATGTCTAGCTTCAATGGAAGCAATTGGGTAACTTGGTAAACTAAAATAGATGACCTATTATTTTGTAAAGATTTGTATGGACTCATTGAAGGTGATAGTGACAAATCAAAAAATGGTTCTTTTTCAAAGAAAGACGTTGAGTGCTACTATTGCCATGAGAAAGGGCACATGAAACGGGAATGCCGAAAGCTCAAGAACAAGGAGAAAAGGCGTGACAAAAGTATAGATAAGAAGCAAGAGGACACAACGGCAGTTACTACCGATGATCTCATGGTCGTTTGTGAGGATGATTGTATCAATTTTGTGGGCCAAGAGAGCAATTGGGTGATTGATTCCGGTGCTTCTTTTCATGTGACTTCTCGAGTTGATTTCTTCACTACCTATACCGAAGGAGATTATGGTTCTGTTCGAATGGGTAATGAAGGTTTGTCCAAGATTATTGGTATGGGTGATGTTTGCTTGGAAACAAATTTGGGTTGCAAGTTGTTGCTTAAAGATAGGAGGCATGTTCCCGACATTCGCCTCAATTTGATCTCTACTGGGAAGCTAGATGATGAAGGCTTCAACAACAAATTTGGTGATGGAATATGGAAGCTCACAAAGGGTTCTTTGGTGGTGGCTAAGTGCAAGAAGACTCATACACTTTATTCGATGCAAGGAAAAATTTGTAAAGGTGTTGTCAATGCACTTGAAGATGATACTTCTACCGAATTGTGGCACAAGCGGCTTGGCCATATGAGTGAAAAGGGGCTGCAAGTTTTGTTCAAGAAAGAGCTTCTACTCGGTTTGAAAGGTACACATCTTAAAACTTGTGTTCATTGTTTGGCGGGTAAACAACATAGAGTTTCTTTTCATAAAAATGTTGCTTCTAGAAAAGAAAATGTTTTGGAGTTGATTCATTCGGATGTTTGTGGTCCTTTAAAAGTTAGAACAGATGGTGGTGCACTTTATTTTGTTACTTTCATTGATGATTATTCAAGGAAAGTTTGGGCTTTTCTACTAAAAACTAAAGATCAAGTTCTAGAAGTATTTAAGCATTTTCAGGCCATGGTTGAAAGAGAAACATGGCAGAAATTGAAGTGCATCCGAACAGACAATGGTGGTGAATACATTGGGCCATTTGATGAGTATTGTCGCAGCCAAGGTATTCGGCACCAAAAGGCAGTTAAGAAGACTCCTCAACAAAATGGCGTTGCGAGAGGATGAACCGCACCATTGTGGAAAGAACAAGGTGTTTGCTTTCACAAGCTAAATTGCCAAGATATCCTTTTGGGGTGAGGCAATGAGTACAGCGGTTGACGTGATCAATTTGTCTCCTTGCTATCCTTTGAATGGTGATGTTCCTGAAAGTGTTTGGACTGGCAAAGATGTGTCTTATGAGCACTTGAGAGTGTTTGGTTGCCGAGCTTTTGTTCACATTCCAAAGGATGAGAGGTCCAAGCTTGATAGTAAGTCAAGACAATGTATTTTTCTTGGCTATAGGCGTGATGAGTTCGGGTATAGATTGTGGGATCCGGTCGACAAGAAAGTCATTCGAAGCCATGATGTTGTGTTTCTTGAAGACCAAACAATTGAAGACTTTGGCAAAGGTGATCAACCGGAGCCAAAAATTAGTGATCTCATTGATATAGATCCATCTCCTTCATCTTCAGTTGATGATGAAAATGGGGGAGATGTGCAGCCACCTATTGAAGAAGTGGAGGATGATGCTAATCCTAATGAAATTGAGCCAGAAATTGAGGAAGAGCATCCAACTCAAGAACCGCCACCACAACTTGAGTTGAGGAAATCTACAAGGGACCGACAACCTTCAAGAAAGTATCCTCCCAATGAATTTGTGTTGATTTCTGATCAAGGGGAGCCGGAGAGCTACCAAGAAGCAATTGAGCATGCAAAGAAAGGTGATTGGAAAAAGGCCATGGAAGAGGAGATGAACTCCTTACTTGAAAATCACACCTATGACTTAGTGAAGTTGCCTAAGGGGCAGAAAATTCTGAAAAATAAGTGGGTTTTCAAATTGAAGAATGATAGGAAGAATCTGAGGTACAAAGCACGTCTTGTTGTGAAAGGCTTTGGGCAAAAGAAAGGTATTGACTTTGACGAGATTTTCTCACCAGTTGTAAAGATGTCTTCTGTTCGGGTTGTACTTGGCATGGCTGCAAGTATGAACCTTGAAGTTGAGCAACTTGATGTGAAGACCGCATTTCTTCATGGTGATCTTGAAGAAGAAATTTACATGGAGCAACCGGAAGGTTTTGTAGAGAAAGGGAAAGAGAAATTTGTTTGCAAATTGAAGAAAAGTTTGTATGGCCTCAAGCAAGCTCCACGGCAATGGTACAAAAAATTTGACTCTTTCATGATGAATAATGGTTTTTCTAAAACCACTTCGGACCATTGTGTGTTTGTGAAAAATTTCCCGGATGGTAAATTTATTATTCTTTTGCTTTATGTTGATGACATGTTAATTGTGGGCCAAGATTCTACCATGATTAACAGGTTGAAATTGGAGTTGAGCAAGTCTTTTGCTATGAAAGATTTGGGACCGGCAAAGCAAATACTTGGTATGAAAATTGTTCGTGATCGCAAAGAGGGACTGATTTGGTTGTCTCAAGAAAGCTACATTGAGAAAGTTCTTGAGAGGTTCAACATGAATAAAGCAAAGCCGGTTGGTTGTCCACTTGCGGGTCACTTCAAGCTTAGTTCGAATCAATGTCCTACAAGTGAGAAAGACAAAGAAGAGATGTTGAAAGTTCCTTATGCTTCAGCAGTTGGTTCTTTGATGTACGCCATAGTTTGTACAAGGCCGGATATTGCTCACGCCGTTGGTGTGGTGAGTCGGTTTCTCTCTAATCCGGGTAAAGAACATTAGGCAGCGGTAAAATGGATTCAAGATATCTTCGAGGGACTTCGAAGGTGTGTTTGTGTTTTGGGGATGGTAAGCCGATGCTTGATGGGTTCATAGATTCTGACATGGCTGGTGATGTTGATTCTAGGAAATCTACTTCGGGGTATTTGATGACTTTTGCAGGGGGAGCTGTGCATGGCATCTAAATTACAAAAATGTGTTGCTCTCTCAACTACCGAAAGCTGAATTATTGCCATTACAGAAGCTTGCAAAGAAGAGTTATGTTGAAGAAATTTTGCAAGAGTTGGGTTTGAAGCAAGAAAAGTATGTGCTTTATTGTGATAGTCAAAGTGCTATTCACTTGAGTAAAAATTCTACTTTTCATTCGAGATCGAACACATTGATGTGAGATACCATTGGATTCGTGATGTGTTAGATTCGAAATTGTTACAACTCGAAAAGGTTCACACAGATGATAATATTTCAGATATGTTGACAAAGACTTTGTCGAAGGACAAACATTTAAAGTGTCGAACTTTGGCGGGTATGGTTGATCTCTCCACCTAAGTCGGTAGGGGGATAATTGTTGGATATACCTCCTTATTGGAGTGTGGGACCCAATTGGTTTTGAAAAAAGAATTTAATTTGACTTGGTTTAGGTATAATATATTTTTATATATTATATTTGTGGAGACCAATCCAATTTGGATACAATTAGGGTTTGATTACAAAACCCTAGATTCACATATATATATATATATATTGTTTTGTTTTGCCCCAGTTGAGAGGTGTGTGGCGGCCATACTATCATACTACTTCGTAAGTGCCAATCCAATACTATTGGTTCAATTTGGTTTTTTGAAGCTTGGTTTTTGGAGCATCTTCGTTGTGTTTGATTCGTTATTTTGGATCTTCTACAACTCTGGTTCTGAAGATTTTGGTTCATCTATTTGGTGAGGTCTTTCCTCTTGTTTATTTGTGATTATTTGGAATTCACCTAAGGGTGGTTTGTGAGACCATTAGTGTCTCGTTTGTAATCGTTTGGAACTTATTTGGTTGATAGTGGAATCGGATTTCCGATCCCGTAGACGTACCTCACATTGAGGAACCACGTAAAAATTCTTGTGTTGCCTTGATTTAATTTTTCGCCATTAGTTTTTATTCCCATTGATTGATTTACTTGTGGGAATCATCGATTTTCCTAACAAAGCTACAAACAAGTAAAGTGACTTTGACTAGTCAGTCTTTCATTGATGTCAAAGAGCTGGACCCCCATAACGTGTTTTTCGCTCATCAAGGAAGACTTGACTTCATAAATGTTGATCATAATCAACAGCTTAAAATGCTATACGAAATAAAAATAAAAATAAATGAAAATAAATATACTTAAAAGACAATACAACAACTTAAATTAGTTTGACAAAAAAAATGTCAAAATTTTATTTTAAATTTTAAAAATTATTTTTACTCCCCAAAGATAAAATTATATAAAAATAATAAATCTTACATTTTTTATTTTTTTTTTTTTACCAAATTAATTTTAGTATGTGTTTGGATGATGATCATGGTAATACGTGGTTATTTTTGTTCATATTTTGGATGGTTATCATGTAATAAATAGTTGCATTTGTTGAACGGATATTTTTTGATGGTTATCATGTAATGAAAGGTTATTAGATTTTTAAGTATAATCGATATAATTTAATATGAAATATTTTAAATTTAGATTTTTTATTTAATGGATTGGTTTAATACTGATATCAAAGTTGTCACTATATTTTGATTTTTGAAAAAATAAATAAAACAAATTTAATGAAAATAAATATCAAAAAAAATTTATTTTAAAAAAATTATTTCTACTCTCCCAAAAAAATAAAATTATATAAAATTGATGTGTTTTTAAATTTTTTCAACAATTTAATTTTTAGTTTCTTAGAAAAATTTTCTGAAAATAGATTTTGAAAACCAACTAAACAAAACTTTATAACAAAAAAAAGTTGGCAACATTTTCGTTAAAAAAATGTCATTTAGTGTGTTTGGTTACAGTTTTTCTGAATTCAATTTTTTGAAAATTGATTTTTTTGTTTATCGTTTATTTTTTAGTGAATATTTTAAATTTTAAGCATTTTTTTTTACTCTTTTAGATGCACCTTACTTAGATGTATCTAAAACGTAAAATATTTGTGAAAAAATATTTCAAAAAATTAATAAATACACAAAAATATGAAACTAAATAGAATTTTTCATTTTGTTTTTGTATTTTTGGTATTTAGTGAATTTTTTTTTTCACGAAAATTATACTTTTTAAGTGTATTTATATATTAGGTGTATCTAAAAATTAAAAAAATTCAGTAAAACAAAAAAATACGAAAAATAAGAAAGTAAAATTTTCTGAAAAGTGTTTTTAGAAAACCCAAACGAAGCAAAGTGATTATATTTTTGTAACGCCTATATAAAACCTATCATTCTTGACATGCAACCATATAAGAGAAATAAACATCTTTCTATTTATCAGAGTAGTTCTTACAAAAGTATTACATGTTGACAACAAAAGTAAAGGCCCTTTGGGCTTACAACTTTCCAAGCCAACACTTGGATACAAGAAATGAGTACTATCTCAAATACAACTTAAGCCCTTGGCTTGAATTTACATGTAATACATCCAAAAGAAAACAAAACACCAAAAAATCTGTCTGCCTCTAGCCTCCCAAGCTAAGTCCTTGGAGGTGGCATACCATCTGTACCTGAAAATGATGTCCCATATAGGGTGAGCCACAGCCCAGTAGAAATATAATAAACCAGCTATAAAGAATGACTAAAAGATTAGCAGTTGATAGATGGTCAACACTTATACATCCATTCATATCACATTACAGTTCCATGACAATCATGTCCATGTTACATTTCATTTTCCTTTACTTAACAATTCATTTCACATACATGGCTCAGAACCTGGCCAGATAACTCGATAGAGATTACATCTCTTATTAACAATACTTCCAATTCAAGTGAGATATCAACTCATAATAATCTTTTCATACTTCATAATAGATACACATTTTGGTGCTGTATCAACCTCAAACAAAAGCACTTCTATACTTCACAAATGATACACATTTTAGTGCTGTATCAAAACATGTAAAAACACTTCCACACTTCACAAATGATACACATTTTAGTGCTGTATCAATGTCAACAAAATCCGGTTTAGAGGTCCATCCCCCATCTTTCCATAAACCGTGGAGTACATCCCCTATCTCCTCCCCCACAACACAATGTATATAAACACAGATCATATACATAATCAATCAATACATAAGGTTAATGTATTATTCCAACCGTCATATTCGATGACACATTCAATTGATTAGTTTTAGTTTGCCTAATCATCATGCATTGTCTACAACAATCAAGACTATCCTCCACCGATAGCCCAAAGCAGTTATTTCTAAACAGAAAATAAATGCATCAAAAGGATATACTATCAACATTTTGACTAGGTGAGCGATAAATGAATCCAACTACACCCTTTAATTCCATATCTTTCCAATTTGAATATTTCCTATTCAATTTCTCATTTCCCTAAATTAATTATACAAATTAATTTTTCATAACAATTAGGGCTTTTCCCCATATCCTCAATATCAACCCTAAGGTTCCATTTTCCAACATATTACATACATATGGGTTTTAAACTTGAAAACCCTTCTTTTGAAAATTACACAAGGACCCCAAACTTTCTCAAAATTACCCAACAAACCCCAACATATCAAAATGCCAAAATTTAAAGACAAAGCTCATAAGATGGAGTATGATATCCCTACCTCGAAGTTAGAGCTCAAATGGAGAAGAAGACCAAAAACCAAAGTGCTCCAAATCCATAAATTTTCAGATTAAAACGAAGCTCTCAACACCCTCTATCTGTTATACAAAGAACTTAGGATAGAAACTCACTATAGGTAGATCAATCCCTAGAGAGAAGACAAGTATAGAGAGAGAGAGAGAGAGAGAGAGAGTCGGATCTAGGGTTTGCAAAAGAAAAGGGAATGAAAAAGTGAAGTTGTTCCCGCTGTTGCCTACTGATATACAACAGGCTCGCTCGAGCGAAGAGTTGGTCGCTCGAGCGACCAGACACAAGAAACCCTCGCTCGAGCGTAGAAAGTCTCGCTCGAGCCAACAACTCGAAGCTTCAGGTCTGCAACCCAGAAGTACGCTCGAGCGACAGAATGCTCGCTCGAGCGAAGAACAACCAGCTCGCTCGAGCGAAGAAAAGCTCGCTCGAGCCAAGAAATGCAACTTTCAGGTCTAGAACTAGACGCAGACGCACGCTCGAGCGAAGGAACTCTGGCTCGAGCCACCAGACACAAAAACTCAACTCTCGCTCGAGCGAAGAAACCCTGGCTCGAGCGAAGGACCAAAAGCAAGAAGCTCGCTCGAGCGACACTGCCTCTGCTCGAGCGAAGGACGCAAAATCTGGACAGCAACCATTTGCTCCCAAACACAACCAACCTGTAACAAACCTGCCAACACATCCTATAACTCAAATACAAAGTATGAAAGGACGTAAACAAGATATAAACAACTGCTAACATCTACGGAACCAAGTCCGGATCACTGTACAACAAGCGGTAAAACCTGGGATCGCTATAATTTCAAACAACATATAAGTTAAGTAATACAAAATAAGTTGTATGACTACTTTATCCTTCAAATTGAGCAACAATATCTTCAATTGTCCTGATTTGGAATGAGATTTAAAATTCAGGATTAAATGTATCACAATTGAAAAGTCAATGACCAAAATAATAAAAGTCCCAAACTATAAAGATTGGTAGTGTAATTCGCCCAAAAAGTTATTAAAGACCAAAAAAAAGAAGGAAAAAAATTGAGGCTTTTTTATGACAACCTCATCCTTAAAAGACATACACCAAGACCTAGAAAATTCTATAACACACACTCATTTTTGGGTATGTAACTCATGTCTAGTTATAACTTTTGTGATTTTTTATTTTGATTTGTTGTGGTGTTGGTTATAACGTAGTTATAACTCATTGTTGTGTTAGTCTCTTTTTTTTTTTTTTGGTTATTACTAAAGAGTTTTTTTTGTTATGCCTCAAGTGATTTTGATTATAATCTTTGGTCATAACTCATTGTGATGTTAGTTATGACTTATTATGGTTATTATTTTGGTTACAATCAAAGATGTGTTTTCTTATACCTCAAGTAGTGTTTGGTTATGACCTATTATTATTTTTAATTATGACTTAAATTATTTTGTTATGACATTTGTGATGTAGAATAACCCCAAGGGAATTCTATAGTACACACCCATATGCATCTCGTTACGCATTTTTGTGGTGTATGTTACGTAATTTTTGTAGTAAATATAATGTAATTTTTTAGTAGAGTTACGATAATTTGTGATTCAAAAATGAAGTTATGTATTTTATGGTAATGTTACTGGTAATGCTACACATTTTTTAGCAAACAAATATGTAACATTATCACAAAAATACGTAACATTATCATGAAATTCATAATATTATTTCTGAACTACAAATTGTAGTAGCTCTATTAAAAAATTGCGTAACATGACCATAAAAATATATAACATACATAACAAAAATATGTAACAATAATACATATACTGTATATAGCATGCATTAAGTGAGCGATGACTGGTAAAAGACAAGCTCGAGTGGAAAAATCCTCTCTAGTCCACTTTTTACATTGAAAGATGTTTGGATATGTGAGATTTTAACGGGTCAAATTTTGGTGATTTGCATTATTTATTTTGTACGTATTAATTTAAAAAATTAAATTAATTTGATAATTAACCACATGACTTTATGATATTTATTTTCAAAAATAAATGTCATTAACATTTATTTTCTTAAAACAAATATGATAAAATTATTTGGATATAATTATCATTTTTTTTTCCCATAGAGCATTTGACACCCCATAATGTGAATAATGGAGAAAGCAGAATGCCTTATACCCAATATGGACAATGCTGTGGTGTGCACTCCTTTAGAGGTGTATACCATATGCACCCTATAAAATGTATAATTTTATTTTAAAATTTTGTAACATTAATTATAAAATATATAATCTTGTCACAAATTAGCGTAACAAAAAATATCATAACCAAGCCATAAACTATTGCAATATGAACCACAAAATTTTGAACATTTTATTATGTTAATTTGTGACGAGATTATACATTTTGTAATTGATATTACGAATTTTATAATAAAATTATATATTTTTATGATAAAATACATATGGTATACACCCCTAAAATAGTACACACATGATTTTCCACCAAAATATTGATGCAATGCAAAACCAACAAGTGACTTTGACTAGCTAGTCTTCACTGATGCCTACATCATGATTATCAAAATTCCAATTATGATACTAAATGACTTTGACTAGCTAGTTTTCACCGATATATACAGTATGGTTATTAGAATTCCAATTTTACTAGTAGGATTTTAAAATTCTACGATTGATACAATGCAAACCGACAAATGACTTTGACTAACTAGTCTTCACTGATGTCTACATCATGATTATCAAAATTTCAATTATGATACTAAATGACTTTGACTAGCTAGTTTTCAACGGTATATACAATATAGTTATCAGAATTCTAATTTTACTAGTAGGATTTTAAAATTCTACGATTGATGCAATGCAAACCGACAAGTGACTTTGACTGACTAGTCTTCACTGATGTCTACATCATGATTATCAAAATTCCAATTATGATACTAAATGATTTTGACTAGCTAGTCTTCACCGGTATATACAGTATGGCTATCAAAATTCCAATTTTACTAGTAGGATTTTAAAATTCTACAATTGATGCAATGCAGGCCGACAAGTGACTTTGACTAGCTAGTCTTCACTAATGTCTTATCAAAATTTCAATTATGATACTAAATGACTTTGACTAGCTAGTCTTCACCGATATCTACAGTATGGTTATTAGAATTCGAATTTTGCTAGTAGAATTAGTTAGATCAAATTATTCAAATCATACTAAGATTTTAAATATTATAGAATCTTAACATTATTACGATTATAGTTATAAAATCATATAGAATTACACTAGGATCCTGAATCTATTATGATCTCGATTCTATCAATTTTTTTTCTTGTTAGTTATTTCTTATATATTTATATATATGTGTATATCTGTACAAGCAAGAAATAATCTGTCTCGTATAATCCTGTTGATCAAGTTTGCAGTCCTCCAAATGTCGTCATCTTATCACCTGAAAACACAAACGTGAGCTAGCCGGTTGGTGTATGCCGGAAACCCCTTTGATGCTTAAGTCAACAAGTAGACAATAGACAAAAGGCTCTGTGTATTCGAGAGTCAGAATTGCAATACTTGAGATTAAGGTTTGGTTAGAGCTTTTATAGATTCTGTATGGCACAATCCTAATAGGACTCTAACTCTCAAATTTAGAGTCCTCTTGGGAATCACATACCCAAAAGATAATGCTTATCCTTTAACACTATCCTCACTGCAAGCCAAGTGAGATGGCATAAGTCTTTGCTCGGCTTTCTGCCGTGCAACCGGACTACATTTTGTCTGTCCGACAATGGCTTAGCCATGCAACACGCAGCATGAAAGCTGACATTGCACGGCTCTCCTCCCAGCTTGGTTCTCCTCTCTGTTTGACTATCTTGCTTGGTAGCTCGGCCATAGCGTTGACCGTCACTAGGAAGTAGCTAGGTCCAGAAATATGGGCATTTACTAGTTCAGTCAAACTTCTTTGATTGCCACTAAGAAATAGCCAGGTCCCATAGCTAGGTCTCCTAGCTAGGTCTCATAGCTAGGTCCCGTAGCTAGGTCCTATAGCTAGGCCTCGTAGCTAGGTCTCATAGCTAGGCCCCGTAGCTAGGTTCTGTAGCTCGGTCCCAAAGCTAGGTCCCGTAGCTGGGTCTCGTAGCTAGGTCCCATTGCTAGGCCCCGTAGCTAGGTCCCGTAGCTATGTCCCATAGCTAGGTCTAGAAATATGGGCATTTATTAGTTCGGTCAAACATCTTTGATCGCCACTCCAACCTGGCTTGGCCCAATTTGGCTACACAAATTACCCTCTCAATATCTACATAAAAAATTTGACTATAAATTATTTTTTAAACATCTCATCTAATTTATATTATCATAAAAGATACATTATATCATATTTATCATGAGTGATCATGCCATAGGTCCATTTTATAGACTTTTAAGGGGATAGATTCAAGCGCCTTTTGTGTGGGTCATAAGGACAAACACATTTTTTTCTTGGGTTAGGCATTATCTATACAAATTATGTATAGTATACGTATTATTGTTATCCTCACCATTGGGTAGTGGCAATGTTATCCTCAACCATCACCGTTCACATTTTAGGATTCGTCGAGCACATCATCTGTATAAAAAATCAAGTCGATCAGATAATGGCAATCATCCGATCGACTTGATTTTTTGCAGGGATGATATACTTGATGAATCCTAAAATGTGAACGGTTCAGATTACTGAAATGCGACCTAAAAGTGGACCCACTGGATCAGACTGAACGGTCCAATCCTATTACGAACCGGAGACAGTCGAATCCCAAAAGTATAATCAATCCTTCAATGTATCACACCACTCATTTTAGTCTTCTTAAAGCCTGAATTGTCACACCCTGGATTTACGAGGTCCGGCCCACGTGAGTAAACCACCCGACGATAGCCGATCACTAACAACACTTATGCAGATGATATACTATAAGCACACAGTACATGTGTTATTCCAATTTTATACATTCTTAGATCAACCATCTAAGTCAAATGGATGCTCTGTAACAAAAACATACAAATATGTATATAATCGAATTAAGATGCCTAAAGGCTTATATCATATACAAAGGGTGTAACCCTTACAAGAATTGCACAAGACCAACAAATACATAAATGGCCCTTGGCTGACAAATAAAGGAACAACACCTTACACGGTTCCAAACACAACTTCAACGTCTCAGTCCACATCTGCAAAGCATACTTGAAAAATATTTTCAACCACGTAGGGTGAGCATAAAGCCCAGTAGGAAATATTTCAAAAACTAAATATGCTCCACTAGTGTAAATGATCATGAATGCAAATACATACACATATACTAAGCTCAATGCATTCTCAACTCCACTTTCCTCTCATAAAAACCCTTTTTTATGTGATGTACAAAGAATGGGAACACAAATAGACCTCTAACCTTTGTTTATTTTTGTTTTAAAGTTACACTACAACAAACAGCACTTTCGGTGACCAAAAAACCATTTTTCGTCGCTGATGTGAAGTAGGAGATTGGCGACTAAAATGGAATTAGTCGCCAAAATTGATCACTTTTGCCGACTAAAACAGTTTAGTCGCCAAATGCATAGTTTATGGCGACTAAAATCAATTTCCTAGCCAAAGTAGGGGTTTTGGCGACTAAAATTCAGTTAGTCGCCAAATGGAGATTTTTGGCTACTAAAAAAAATTAGTAGCTACAAGGAGGGGTTTTGCCGACTAAAACTCACTTTAGTCGCCAAAAGTGGATGTTTTTGGCTACTAAAAAAAATTAGTAGCTAAAAGGAGGGGTTTTGCCGACTAAAACTCACTTTAGTCGCCAAAAGTGGATATTTATAAATTTAACAATATTATTACATTATCATATTTTTTAATCACATTTATTCGCCATAATAAGAACTCGCAAATATTCGATCTAAGAGTTTCTCTCGTAGAGTGGTGTCTTTTATAAGACTCAAGTTTCTTATACTAATTGGATATTAATGAGATTCATACAAAATCCATTAAAGACTTTGGTTCATTTAATAGATAATTGAGTTGATAGGTACCCCCCAAAAAAAAAAAAAATTATGATTTCTCTTTTATTTATATGTTAAAGTTGAATGGATGTAACATTTCTTTGCTAATGTTAAAACTATATATATATAATATATATATATTTTGGTATTAGTTTAGTATTAAATATTGGTTTATTTCTCATTTTTAAATTAAATATGACAATTTATACAATTGATAAATAAAAAAATAATACATATTTGGCCCCGAAATTGAAATCTCTTAGTTTTGTCCCTGATCAAATCCTTCATTTGATCAGGTGGCTTTTATTTGTGCATTGGTAAGCTTATATCTTTTTTGAAAAATAATTGATGGGGTGCTAATAGCAGCACTCCCATAGAATTGGTTGTAACTAGGGTTTTGTCACTTTTCATCATTTAAAATGGTGTTAAAAAATAAGGTATCAAACTATTATTTTGGGATGCATTTAGATGCTCCCTCAGTTCGCTTGTCATTCAGGTTGCTTGTCATTTAGGTTTTAAGAAAACCAAAATAAGTGGTGTGATACATTGATTGATTATACTTTTGGGATTCGATTGTCTCTGGTCCGTAATAGGATTGGACCTTTCAGTCCGATTCAGTGGGTCCACTTTTAGGTCACATTTCAATAATCCGAACCGTTTACATTTTAAGGTTCATCGAGCATATTATCCCTGCAAAAAATCAATTCAATTGGATAGCGGAAATCCCGTGTTCAGATCAATTTTGTATGAATCGTTTATTTCTTCACAATTCGTTTTTCCATACAAATTGATTTTTTATAGGGATGATGTGTTCAACGAATCCTAAAATGTGAACGGTTCGGATTATCGAAATGGGCCCAAAAGTGAGCCACAAAAACCCAACAATACTCTCCAATCCAATAGAGAACTAGAGAGAAACCATAGCCTATAGTTTTTATCCTCAATTTTTTACATAAATTTTACTTTAGTCTTTCAGTATAATTAATTCCTCAAACTTTAAATTCTGTCACCTATTGTTAAAAATTGAACATAAGTGATCATGCAAGAGCCGCATGAGCGCATCTTAGGAACATTAAAATGAAAAAAAAAAAAGTATGAAAAATTCCATCATTCATCTTTTAACTTTTATTAAAATTTTATTTGAGTCCTCTTGTTTTAATTTTCACTCAAATTTTAAACGATGGAATAAAAGAAGGCCCATATTAAAAACATGTTGAAATTTGAAAACTTAATTGTTGCAATTAGAAGAGGAAGAATAAAAAGTAAAAATTTGAATGAAAATTCAGGATAAAAAGTGCAATTTGCCATACATCAAAACTTATTTGAAAAGAATTATGAATTTATGCCTTTTACATTAGGAGCTTTTCACTAAGGATTGGTTTGAGAATTGACTATTTAAATTAACTTTTTAACTTTTTAAGATGTGCTAAAAAGTAAGAAGATTGATGTGACAACTTGTAGTGACTTTTTAATATTTTGGCTATTTTCGTCACTTGCCAAATGATAATTTTGTCCAAATAAATATATAAACACACTTATTTAATTAATTAATTTATTTTGATTTCGTAAAACCCTCACAGGAAAATTATACAATAGTCCCGGAGTATCACGTGCTCATACTCCCTCACCAATCATCATTCATTATGCCCATTTGTTAGCAAAAATCTGATTTCGATCAAATCGACAAAATGGATTCAACAGGAAAACCAAAATTTCACAATAAAAACAGATCATGCAATGTGGTTTGTGTCCTGTTTTGACAGATTCAAGAACCTTTTTGGAGGTTATCAACAGAGAGAAACAAACTAAAAACTGATATTGTATTGCTGAAAGTATTACTTGTTACAAAGATTTGAACAATAACAAAAACAAAAATACAAAAGAACCAGGAAATTTTTTTTTACTAATTACAAGAACCAAAAAACGATTACAGAACCATTAAATTAAAACTACTCCTAAAGAGAATAAACTACTCCTATGCTGGCAGAACCAGGGTTTCATTGTTGGGGGGGCCGATAAGAAGGTATTAAGATGGTTTCCACATGAGGGAAGGTCCGATTGAGACATATTTAAAATATTTTTTCTACCTTTTAAATAACTTAATTATTAAACAATTATTACAATATTGATTAAGCTCATATCCCTTCGCATGTGCTCAATCAGAAATGGTGGAAGAGGATCACTATGGTTGTGTTTAGATCATAAATTTGAGTAATGATAGGAAATAAAAATGTTTGGCATGAACTTTTTTAATCTGACTTTTTCGCTATTTGATTATTTTATTCTGGCTAAAAAATTTGTGTTTGGAATGTTAATTGACTTTTTTTGTAATTGATTTAATGGTTGTTAGAGAAAAAATAAATTGATTATAGTTTGAATATGATTTTATCTTATTAGCTAAAATAGCATATTTTATCTTTATTAACTAATTAGTCACAAATTGTGTTAAAAAAAAAATGTCTCAAATTTGCATCCCAAACGAGTCATAATCAAAGGCCACAAAAATTATAATTAAGATATATGATAGTATGGTACACGCTTTTTAAAAATATGTGTAATAAAATTTTCCAATTATGTCTTACATTTAACACAAGTGAATCTCACTCTCAACTAACACACATGTAAGTCGTAACACACTCTACAACTTTTTTTTTTATTGAAATATTCATATATTTACTAAATTAACAAATATTTATTATAGAAAATTAAGTCTCATTTTTACTATTAGTTGGTTGCTACTAATTAGTTCCTATTAATACTGCAGATGGTGAACCAGTGTCGTAAAGACCGGTTCGGAGTCAAATGGATATAATTCAAGCCGTATTCGTTGAAAACTTTATGAATGCAACAAAATAATTGAAAATGATATTGAAGAAAATAAATGCATAAAATTCCAAAGGGGCACGAAGTCATCTATCATGTCTTTGAAAGGTAGTTTAGGAGTAAGGATCGGGACAAAACTACTCATGGACTAAGGGTGGCCGTGGCCCCCACCCTTTGGTGATAACAATGCAAAGGATGATAACAAGATGGACCTTGCTACATCCCCTAAAAACACCCCCCCTAATCCCCCTAATTTCCATATCAAGTAAAAAAAAAAAAAAAAAACAAAGAAACAGTTACCCAGAATGGAAATTAGGGGGATTAGGGGGGGTGTTTTTTAGGGCTCCAAATCATTTTCCTAACAGGATATGGACGGAACTACTATTGGTTCACCTATCTTGTCATATTTTAATTTAAAAATGAGAAATAAATCAATATTTAATACTAAATTAACACAAATATAATATATATATATATATATATATATAGTTTTAACATGAACAAAAGAAATGTCACATTCATTCAATTTTAACATATAAATGAAAGAGGAATCATAAATTAATTGGTTTTTTTATTTTTTATTTTTTTTATACCTATCAACTCAATTATCTATTAAAGTGAAACGAAGTTTTTAATGAATTTTGCATGAATCTCATTAATATCCAACTAGCATATCACTCGTGTTATGCACGGAATAAAATAATATATTATTTAATCAAAATATGATAATTATATTTAATTTTTTTGTATTTGTAAAATAAAAATTAAATAGAAGCTAGTCAATCGGGATTTTCTTAATTGTTTAAAATTAAGAAAATAAAAAAAAATTAAGTATAAGATATTGATCATAAAACTTCTCACTAAAAATATCCTTTTGCTTATATAAATGGGAGCATAAGATTCACTTTATGTAAATGAAACAATTCACTTTTTTCTTCTTTTCTCGATGTGGAATTATAAAATAAAAGTTAAATGAAAGTTAGCTAATGGAGATTTTCTTAATTATTTAAAAATTAACAATTGTTTTGGCGGGAAATTTATTTTGAATCAAGCAATCTTAGCCGTTTAATCTTTAAGTAGGTCAATCTATAATTTATTTCGAATCAAACAAATTTAACCAATATATTTTGATAAACCGCTAAAATCGCAGTTAAACCAGCGAATTAAAATCGCAGTCAAAAGACTAACCAACTTATACAAAAATTAATTAATTAAAACTTTTAAATTTTATTTAAATTTTAAAATTTAAACTGTCTTGAACTGAAACATACACAACACTACAATATTAAATGGGAGCAAAAGGTTTATATAATGAAGCAACTTATTTTTTCCTCCTTTTACTAATGTGGGATTGTAAAATAAAAGTTACCAGTTGTCTAGACGGGAAGTTCATTTCTAATCAAGCAATCTCAATCGTTCAATTTTTAATAAGGTCAGTCTTAATTTATTTGAAATTAAACAAATCTAAGCAATATATTTTGATAAAACAATTAAATCCGTGGTCAAACTAGTGAATCAGTCAAACCGAAGACGATTCAGCCTAATTGGCTAAGTCAAAAGACCAATCAATTTACACAAAAATTAATTAATTAAAAGTTTTAAATTTTATTTTAAAATTTAAACCGTCTTGAATTGAAACATACATAATACTACAATAGTAAATGAGAGTGTAAGATTCACTTTATATAAGTGAAACAACTCACTTTTTATTTATTTTCTCGACGTGGGATTGCAATTATTTTAAAGTTAAATATTATGAGAGTTTCAAAATTTTATACAAAATTATCTTTAAAATCAAAACGTCTATATAGGATTATAAAATAAAAGTTAAATGGAAGCTAACCAATGGAGATTTTCTTAATTGTTTAAAATTAAAAAAATAAAAAAAATGATATTGATTATAGGGATTCTAACTAAAAATCTTCTTTTGCTTATATAAATGAGAACACAAGATTCACTTTATATAAGTGAAACAATTCACTTTTTCCTTTTTTTCCCGATATGAGATTGTAAAATAAAAGTTAAATGGAAACTAACCAATGTGAATTTTCTTAATTGTTTAAAATTAAGAAATTTCAATAATTTAGATAAATTGGAGCATAAGATTCACTTTATATAAATGAAACAATTCACTTTTTCCTTCTTTGTTTTCTCCCCAATTTGGGATTGTAAAATAAAAGGTAAATGGAAGCTAGCTAATGAAAATTTTCTTAATTGTTTAAAATTAAGAAAATTCAATAATTTTTGAATGATGGTTTGGAGCTTCTAGAATGCTTCTCTTTTAAAACTCCATTTATAAGATTATTTTTATATAAGTGAAACAAGTCACTTTTTCTTTTCTTTTCCGATGTGGGATTGTAACACTTTATATAAGTGAAACAGCTCACTTTTTTTTATTTCTTTTCTCGATGTTTGATTGTAATTATTTTTAAGTTAAATATTATGAGAGTTTCAAAATCTCATACAAAATTATTTTTAAAATCAAAACTATGTGGGATTGTAAAATAAAAGTTAAATGGAAGCTAATCAATGAGGATTTTCTTAATTATTTAAAATTAAGAAAATCAAAAAAATATGAGTATGAGATATTGATCATAGGGCTTCTTACTAAAAATCTCTTTTTTTGTTTATATAAATGGGAGCATAAGATTCACTTTATGTAAGTGAAACAATTTACCATTTTTTTTTTCTTCCAATGTGGGATTGTAAAATAAAAGATAAATGGAAGCTAGCCAACCGAAATTTTCTTAATTGTTTAAAATTAAGAAAATTCAATAATTTTAGAATAAGAGTTTGGAGTTCCTAAAAGACTTCTTTCTAAAACCCCAATTTTCTTATATAATATAGTGGAACAAACTTTGCTTTTTCTTCTTCTCTCGATGTAGGATTATAAAATAAATCATAAACTAATTAGAGTTTTATTTTTATATGTTTAAATGGAAGTTAGCCAAAGGAATTTTTTTTAATTGTTTAAAATTAATAAAATCAATATGATGGTTCATGTAACGCCCTAAAAAAAAAACATAAAACCCACCATTATTGACACGCATTGATATACGAGAAATAACATCCTTCTATTTATCAGAGTAGTTCATTACAAAATGTATTACATGTTGACAACAAAAGTAAAGGCCCTATGAGCTTACAACTTTCCAAGCCAACACTTGGATACAAGAAGCGAGTACTAACTCAATACATATTAAGCCCTTGGCTTGAATTTACATGTAATACATCATAAAAAAGCAAAACAACAAAAAAAGTCTGTCTGCCTCTAGCCTTCCAAGCTATGTCCTTGGAGGTGGCATACCATCTGTACCTAAAAATGATATCCAATATAGGGTGAGCCATAGCCCAGTAGAAATATACTAAACCAGCTATAAACAATGACTAAAATGATGGCATTCGATAGATAGTCCAAACTTATATACCAACATACATCATATTACCGCTTTCATGACAATCATGTCCATGTTACATTTTATTTTCTTTTACTTATCAAATCATTTCATAAACGTGGCTTAGAACCTGGCCAAATAATTCAATTGAGATTACATCTCTTATTAACAATACATCCATTTCAAATTGGATAACAACTCATATTAAACATTCTTACTTCACATTAGATACACATAATTGTTGTATCATTCTCAAATAAACACTTCCACACTTCATATATGATATACAGATTTGCTATATCAACACCTCAATAGATATACATATTTGCTGTATCACTAGAGTACATCCCCTATCTCCTCCTAAACAAAGTCCGGTTTAGGAGTCCATCCCCTATCTTCCCCTAAACCGTGGAGTACATCCCCTATCTCCTCCCACACAACACAATGCATATAAAGGTTTATCATATACATGTTCAATCAATACATAAATTTGATGTATTATCCCAACCGCCATATTCGATGGCATACTCAATTGATTAGTTTTAGTTCGCCTAATCATCATGCATTGTCTACAACAATCAAGACTATCCTCCACCGATAGCCCAAAGCAGTTGTTTCTAAACAGAAAATAAATGTACCAAATGGATATAACATCAACATTTTATCTAGGTGAGTGATAAATTAATCCAACTACACCATTTAACCCCACACATTTCCAACTTCAATATTCCCAATTCAATTTCTCATTTCTTAAAATTAATTATACAAATTAATTTATCATAATAATTAGGGCATTTTCCCATAATTCACATATCAACCATAAGGTTCCATTTTCATCAATAATCCAACATTAATCTCATTTCTCTATGTCAAACATGCATATGGGTTTATATATAAAACCTCCCATCTTTTGTAAATTACACAAAGATCCCAAACTTTCTCAATATTACCCAACAACCCCCAACATATCAAAATGCCAAAATTTAAAGACAAAGCTCATAAGATGGAGTAGGATATCCATACCTCGAAGTTAGAGCTCAAACAGAGAAGAAGACCAAAAACCAAATGCTCCAAATCGCCAAACTTTTAGATTAAAACGAAGCCCAAGACACCCTCTAACCTTTCTTACAAAGGACTTAGGGTAGATTCACACTAGAGGGAGATGAAACCTAGAGAGAAGGTTTGTAGAGAGAGAGAGATGACAGATCTAGGGTTTGAAAACAAAAGAGGATGAAAAATGCTAAGTGTAACCCACTGCTGCCTGCTGATATACAACAGGCTCGCTTGAGCGAAGAGTTGGTCGCTTGAGCGACCAGACACAAGAAACCCTCGCTCGAGCGAAGAAAGTCTTGCTCGAGCCAACAACTCGAAGCTTCAGGTCTGCAACCTAGAAGCAAGCTCGAGCGACAGAATGCTCGCTCGAGCGAAGAAAAGCTCGCTCGAGCCAAGAAATGCAACTCTCAGGTCCAGAACCAGATGCAGACGCACGCTCGAGCGAAGGAAGCCTGGCTCGAGCCACCAGACACAAAACTCAACTCTCGCTCGAGCGAAGAAACACTGGCTCAAGCGAAGGACAAAAAGCAAAGAGCTCGCTCGAGCGACAAACTTCTCGCTTGAGCGAAGGACCAAAATTCTGGGCAGCAACGATTTGCTCCCAAACACAACCAATCTGTAACAAACCTACCCATCACATCCTATAACTCAAATACATAGTATTGAAGGACGGAAACAAGACATAATCAACAACCAACATCCAAGGAACCAAGTTCGAATTACTGTACATAAAGGGGTAAAACCCGGGATCGCTATAACCTCCCCCCCTTAAAGAATTTCGTCCCAAATTAGCCCAAGTTTTCAAAAACAAGTTTTTCTCAAATTTTTTTTTTTAACAATATTACATTTCAACATTCAATAACTTGACCCATTACCGGTCATTCCATCTCTTATCAAGAGGCATCTCACAGTATATATTACAATGTGCATTATCAACATGCATTTCTTCTAAGTCCAACCATTTCCGACATACAAGATTTCCAATTCCATATCATATTCAATATTCATGATACATTTTCATTTCTACAATATATATTCAATATATGCAATGTTACATTAAACTTCAATTTCGAGGCAAGTTTCAAAATACTTCCATTAAACCAAAACATATACGATGTTTTACAACCTAAGATATATTCAATACTCTTAAGGTTCAATAATACAACAATATATATAACATATGCTCAAACATCCACAAATAATCCGGATATTTCTCTCGGACCTCCAACTCACGTTCCCAAGTGGCTTCCTCCACTTCGTGATGTTTTCATAAAACTTTTACCAAGGGAATGGTCTTGCCTCGCAAGACTTGATCCCGCCTATCCAAGACCCGTACCGGTCTCTCCTCATACGAGGCATCCTCATCTACCTCTAAGTCAGTCCAATCCAATACATGCGATGGATCCGGCTTATACTTCCGAAGCATACTCACATGAAACACGTCATGAACTCCGGACAACTGCGGCGGCAAAGCTAAACGATATGCAACCTCGCCAATCCTCTCAAGGATCTCAAAGGGCCAATAAATCGAGGGGACAACTTCCCACTCTTCCCAAATCTTATCAATCCCCGCCTAGGTGATATCTTCAGAAAGACATGATCACCCACCTCAAATACCAAAGGTCTCCTCCTACGGTCGGCATAACATTTCTGACGACTTTGGGCTGTAACAAGCCTCCTACGGATAAGCTTAACTTTCTCCGTCGTTTCCCTCACCAACTCCGGGCCTAACAAAGGTGCATCATCCACCTCGGCCCAACAAACCGGAGACCTACACGGTCGGCCATACAAGGCCTCAAACGGTGCCATACCGATACTAAACTGAAAACTGTTGTTGTAGGCAAACTCCACCAAGGGCAAGTGCCTCTCCCACGACCCACTAAAGTCAAGAACACAACCCCGAAGCATATCCTCAAGGATCTGAATAGTACGCTCGGACTGCCCGTCAGTCTGAGGATGATAAGCCGTGCTAAAGGTCAATCCATTGCCCAAGGCACTCTGCAAACTCTGCCACAACCTAGCAGTAAAGCGTGGATCTCTATCTGAGACGATCGACACTAGGACCCCGTGCAACCTCATTATGTCCCGAATATATAAGTTGGCAAGATGATCTACCGAATCTCTCACGCACATAGGAATGAAGTGCGCCGACTTAGTCAACCGGTCTACAACCACCCAAATAGCATCACTACCCCGCTGAGTCCTCGGAAGACCTACAACGAAGTCCATAGTGACATTCTCCCACTTCCACTCAGCAATAGGCAAGGGTTGTAACAAACCCGCTGGCCTCTGATGTTCGGCTTTCACTTGCTGACAAGTAAGGCACTTAGACACGAAAACCGCTACATCCTTCTTTATACCCCGCCACCAGAATTGGCGACCCAAATCACGATACATCTTAGTGCCTCCCGGATGCACTGCAAGGCGTGAATGGTGAAACTCTCGGAGTACCTCCTCTCGGCAAGACTTCGGCACAAACAAACGGTCTCGGTATCTCACACTCAGGTCGGGATACACCGTCAAACCCTTCTTAACCTTCCCACTGGAGATCTTCTCTAGGAGGGATTCTACCTCAAGGTCACCTCTCTGTGCCTCTAACACTCGAGTCACAAGTGTAGGCTGCGCAATAACAGAAAACAAGGCCGCAGCCTCAACGGATTCGCCCAGAAGCAAATCAAACTCGCCAAGTGCCCCCAACATCTTCCACTCCCGGATGGCTATACAAGCTACATCACTAATGGATTTCCTGCTAAGGGCATCAGCCACAACATTGGCCTTCCTTGGATGGTAATGCAACTCGAAGTCATAATTCTCAATAAACTCCATCCACCTCCTCTGCCTCAAGTTCAAGTCCTTCTGTGTAAACAAATATTTCAGGCTCTTATGATCTGAGAACACCTCGAATCTCTCACCATAAAGGTAGTGCCTCCAGATTTTCAAGGCAAAGATCACAACTGCAAGTTCTAAGTCATGTGTAGGGTGATTCTTCTCGTGTATTTTCAACTGACGTGAGCCATAGGCCACCACTTTCCCCTCTTGCATCAACACACAACCCAAACCCTCTCGTGAAGTATCACAATAAACCGCATAACCCAGCCCTCTCTCCGAAATAATCAAGACCGGAGCGGTGGTCAATCTAACTTTCAGCTCTTGGAACGACTTTTCACAAGTTTCACTCTATACAAATTTGACTCCCTTTCGAGTTAATCTAGTCAACGACGAAGCGAGCCTAGAGAAATCCTTCACAAACCGGCGGTAATACCCAGCTAATCCCAGAAAACTGCGGATCTCGAACACACTCTTAGGCTGTGCCCAATCTTGCACTGACTCAATCTTGGATGTATCAACAGACACCCCCTCCCCAGAAACCACATGGCCTAAGAACTTGACTTCCCCTAGCTAGAACTCACACTTCCCAAATTTGGCATACAGCCTATAGGCTCTCAGCAACTCAAGCACCACTCTCAAGTGTTCCTCGTGCTCCTCCTCAGAAGGTGAATAAATCAGAATGTCGTCCACGAAACGACTACAAAACGATCTAGGAATTCCCAGAATATCTGGTTCATCAAATCCATAAACACTGCCGGTGCATTGGTGAGCCCAAAAGGCATCACCAGAAACTCATAATGGCCATACCGTGTACGAAATGCCGTCTTGGGAATATCCTCCTCCCTGACCCTCAACTAGTGGTAACCCGATCTCAAGTCTATCTTAGAGAAACAACGGGAACCCTTCAATTGGTCAAACAAATCATCAATACGGGGCATAGGGTACTTATTCTTGACCGTAGCCCGATTCAACTTCCGGTAGTCGATACAAAATCTCAAGGCACCATCTTTCTTTTTAGCAAAGAGGGCCGGTGCTCCCCACGGCGAAACACTAGGACGAATAAAGCCCTTATCTAGTAATTCCTGGAGCTGGATCTTCAACTCAACTAACTCGGCTGGGGCAAAACGATAAGGTGCCATAGAAATCGGCGCCGTGCCGGGCACTAAGTCAATAGAGAACTTAATCTCTCGATGAGGTGGTAAGCTAACAAGATCCTTGGGAAAAACATCCGAATACTCACAAACCACTCTCGGCAATACAGTCTAGGTCTTATCACACTCACTACTCAAAAGGCTAGCAAGAAGACCACTAAGCTCACTCCGTCCTCGCGGATCATACACCGGTGGCAAAACACTACCAACCCGATCCCCCAAGAAATGGAAGCAATCCCCGCCCACGGTACATACTGTGACCCTCTGGCGGTAACAATCAATACCAGCCCGGTATGACGATAGCCAGTCCATATCCAAAATAACATCAAAACCCGACATAGGCATAACTACAAAAGGAAATGAAAGCCGGCGGTCAGCGACCTCTATATCACAGCCCCGACACCCCTGTTTCAAAACCAACTCACCCCCAACAGGTGATACAACACATATAGGAGATGCTAACTGTACCAACTCCAGCCCCAAAACAGATGCAAATGTAGCAGATATAAAAGAATGGAATGCACCCGTATCAATCAACACATTAGCAACCGAGTTGCAAAACAAGAAGGTACCTCTCACAACTGATGGAGCAGGTACAAGATCTTGCGCGGTAACAGCATAGACACGCCCTGAAGGTCTCTGCTTTACTTACTCACCCCTAGGAGCAAAAGACTGCTGCACAGATTGGGACGACGAAGCTCCCTGAGTGGCCTCGAGGCCTGAACTGACTGTGCTAGCTGAAAGCTCTGCGTCTGCCTAGAACCAGACGCCCCCGATGTGGCACTCAACTGCGGGCAGAACCTCTTCAGGTGCCCCGCCTGACCACACTGATAACAAGACAGTGGCTGACCTCTGCCCTGACTCTAGCTCTGAGGTTGAGCCAAAGATGAAGCAGCTCTCTGACCTCCTCCCCTCTGTGGGCAAGTTGGAGACTTGTGGCTCAGCTGACCACATTTGTAACAAGTGATGTCTCCCTGGCTGCCTCTCCCAGAACCTGCACTCGACACTGGAAAGGTAGATCTAGCAAAACCGCCCTGAGACTGCTGAGGGTTAGGACCCCTCTGTCTCCTGCCATCACCCTGGCCATCCTGACTCCCCTTGGAGCCTCTCAATCTCTCATCCTCCTCATGCATCATAATCTCCATATGGGTTGCTGCATCAACAAGGCGCCCATACTCTCGGGTCATAGAACCCCCAACTTCATCTTGAGGCCGTGCCTCAGCTTCTTCTCAAACTCCAAACAACGGCGTTCCTCAGATGCCACCAACTCAGGTGCAAACCTGGATAAGCTAGTAAATGTAGCCTCAAACTCGGCTAATGATGAACCCATCTGCTTAAGCTGGCAGAACTGGTCTCTCAACTTCTCCCTGACAGTGGGAGACAAAAACTTCTCCTGGAAAGCATCGACAAACGCCTTCCAAGTACCACCAATACGGCCCCTCATGAATTTCCACCACTGACCTGCATCCCCCTTAAGCTGGAAAGATGCCAAGGTCACCTTCAATGCCCCGTCCTCGATGCCAAGCATCTCAAACGTCTTAGTCATCTGCTCCAGCCACTCATCAGCCTTAAGTGGCTCTTTCGGATCCCCCAAAAACTTAGCCGGATTAGACCGGAAGAACTCCCTCTTCAGAAAGGAAGGCCCTGCATCAACAACCTGAGCCTGCACTGGATTCTCAGCTCTGAGAACACCCATGGACTCCCTCAAAGCTCCTGCTATCTCTCGGGCTAAGATGCCCATAGCCTGCTGACCTACTGGCTCGGCCACATTGGCCTGGCCAACCCCCTCCTACTGCGCCGAATATCGTCTGGTAAAGGCGTCTCTTGCCTACCACGCCTACCACGTCTACCTCCACGTCCTCTTCCTCGTCCTGACATCCTAATAAAGGTAACAAGGAACATTAGCACATTCACAAATGTGCCGAAGCTATTTCACTCGCGTCCTAATGCATTGGACAACAGTAATTCATTCCACGTAAGCACATAATCACATAAGTACTTACGAATTTCATTCCTGGATAGTGACAGTCCCGAGGCGTTGCTAGAGTTCCAGTTAGAAACAGCATTGATCAAGTGCTTTTCCAATAGGACTCCCAGAAACCCAAGGATCCAGTCAACATCCTAGAAACTACATTCCATACCCAAATAGTCACATAAACATGTTATCACATAAGTACATAACATTATATCTAAGTCTCTATCAAGCGAGACGAACCCATTGTGGTGCTAACCACTTCCCACGTACCCAAAGTATTCGAACCCGGTACGCTTTGATACCAAGTTGTAATGCCCTAAAAAAAAAAAACATAAAACCCACAATTATTGACATGCATTGATATACGAGAAATAACATCCTTCTATTTATCAGAGTAGTTCATTACAAAATTTATTACATGTTGACAACAAAAGTAAAGGCCCTATGGGCTTACAACTTTCCAAGCCAACACTTGGATACAAGAAGCGAGTACTAACTCAATACATATTAAGCCCTTGGCTTGAATTTACATGTAATACGTCATAAGAAAGCAAAACAACAAAAAAAGTCTGTCTGCCTCTAGCCTTCCAAGCTATGTCCTTGGAGGTGGCATACCATCTGTACTTGAAAATGATGTCCCATATAGGGTGAGCCACAGCCCAGTAGAAATATACTAAACCAGCTATAAACAATGACTAAAATGATGGCATTCGATAGATAGTCCAAACTTATATACCAACATACATCATATTACCGCTTTCATGACAATCATGTCCATGTTACATTTCATTTTCTTCTACTTATCAACTCATTTCATAAACGTGGCTCAGAACCTGGCTAGATAATTCAATTGAGATTACATCTCTTATTAACAATACATCCATTTCAAATGGGATAACAACTCATATTAAACATTCTTACTTCACATTAGATACACATAATTGCTGTATCATTCTCAAATAAACACTTCCACACTTCATATATGATATACAGATTTGCTATATCAACACCTCAATAGATACACATATTTGCTGTATCACTGGAGTACATCCCCTATCTCCTCCCAAACAAAGTCCGGTTTAGGAGTCCATCCCCTATCTTCCCCTAAACCGTGGAGTACATCCCCTATCTCCTCCCACACAACACAATGCATATAAAGGTTTATCATATACATGTTCAATCAATACATAAATTTGATGTATTATCCCAACTGCCATATTCGATGACATACTCAATTGATTAGTTTTAGTTCGCCTAATCATCATGCATTGTCTACAACAATCAAGACTATCCTCCACCGATAGCCCAAAGCAGTTGTTTCTAAACAGAAAATAAATGTACCAAATGGATATAACATCAACATTTTATCTAGGTGAGCGATAAATTAATCCAACTACACCATTTAACCCCACATATTTCCAATTTCAATATTCCCAATTCAATTTCTCATTTCTTAAAATTAATTATACAAATTAATTTATCATAATAATTAGGGCATTTTTCCCATAATTCACATATCAACCATAAGGTTCCATTTTCATCCATAATCCAACATTAATCTCATTTCTCTATGTCAAACATGCATATGGGTTTATATATAAAACCCCCCATCTTTTGTAAATTACACAAAGATCCCAAACTTTCTCAATATTACCCAACAACCCCCAACATATCAAAATGCCAAAATTTAAAGACAAAGCTCATAAGATGGAGTAGGATATCCCTACCTCGAAGTTAGAGCTCAAACGGAGAAGAAGACCAAAAACCAAAATGCTCCAAATCGCCAAACTTTCAGATTAAAACGAAGCCCAAGACACCCTCTACCTTTCTTACAAAGGACTTAGGGTAGATTCACACTAGAGGGAGATGAAAACCTAGAGAGAAGGTTTGTAGAGAGAGAGAGATGACAGATCTAGGGTTTGAAAACAAAAGAGGATGAAAAATGCTAAGTGTAACCCGCTGCTGCCTACTGATATACAATAAGCTCGCTCGAGCGAAGAGTTGGTCACTCGAGCGACCAGACACAAGAAACCCTCGCTCGAGCAAAGAAAGTCTCGCTCGAGCCAACAACTCGAAGCTTTAGGTCTGCAACCCAGAAGCACGCTCGAGCGACAGAATGCTCGCTCGAGCGAAGAACAACTCGCTCGCTCGAGCCAAGAAATACAACTCTCAGGTCCAGAACCAGACGCAGACGCACGCTCGAGCGAAGGAAGCCTGGCTCGAGCCACCAGTCACAAAACTCAACTCTTGCTCAAGCGAAGAAACACTGGCTCGAGCGAAGGACAGAAAGCAAAGAGCTCGCTCGAGCGACAAACTTCTCGCTTGAGCGAAGGACCAAAATTCTGGGCAGCAACCATTTGCTCCCAAACACAATCAATCTGTAACAAACCTGCCCATCACATCCTATAACTCAAATACATAGTATTGAAGGACGGAAACAAGACATAATCAACAACCAACATCCACGGAACCAAGTTCGGATTACTGTACATAAAGGGGTAAAACCCGGGATCGCTATAGTTCAGCCTAATCGGTTAGGTGAAATGACCAACCAACTTATACAAAAATTAATTAATTAAAACTTTTAAAAGTTATTTTAATTTTAAAATTTAAACTGTCTTGAATTGAAGTATACACAATACTACACTATTAAGATTCACCGTATATAAGTGAAACAATTCACTTTTTTTTTTTTCTTTTTCTGATGTGAGATTTTAAAATAAAAGTTTACAATTATTTGTACGAAAAGTTTATTTCTAATCAAGTAATCTCAGTCTTTCAATCTTTAATCAGATCCATCTTTAGTTTATTTCAAATCAAACAAATCTAATCAACATATTTTGATAAAACCGCTAAAATCGTGGTTCAACCAACAAATCAATCAAATAAAAAATGATTTAGCGTAATCGGCTAGGTCATAATTAATTAATTAAAACTTTTAAAATTTAAACTATATTGAATTGAAACATGCACAATACTACAATATTAAATGGGATGGGAGTATAAGATTCACTTTATATGAGTAAAATAACTATTTTTTTTCTTCTTTTCCCAATGTGGGATTATCAAATAAAAGCTAGCCAATGGAGATTTTCTTAATTGTTTAAAATTAAGAAAATCAAGAAAATTAGTATGAGATATTGAAACTCCCACAACGCTCCTCATTAAATGCGATGGGAGTATAAGATTCTCTTTATATGAGTAAAATAACTCATTTTTTTCATTCTTTTCTCGATGTGAGATTATCAAATAAAAGCTAGCTAATGGAGATTTTCTTAATTATTTAAAATTAAGAAAATCAAGAAAAAGTATGAGATATTGAAACTCTCACAAGACTCCTTACTAAAATGATCATTTTCCTTATATAATAGATAGATAGATAGATAGATAGATAGATAGATAGATATTAGTATAAGAAACTTGAGTCTTATAAAAGACACCACTCTACGAGATAAACTCTTAGGTTGAATATTTGCGAATTCTTATCATGGCGAATAAAATGTGATTAAAAAATATGGTTAATGTAATAATATTGTTAAATTTAACTTAAAAAAAAAAAAAAAAAAACAACAACAACAACAAAGGTTAGAGGTCTATTTGGTGTTCCCATTCTTTTGTACATTACATCAAAGCTTGTTTTATTTATTAAAAAAAATGATTTTTTCAATATTTTTATAGATTGGACATATTTAAAATTAAACAACAATGATTAGTTGCCCGAATTTTCATAGCCTGAATGGCTCGAATGTCTCAAAATGACATCATTTTGGGGGTAAAATGATGTCGTTTTTATACATTCGAGTCATTCGTGTCACACAAATTCGGGCTACGAAACATTTTTGTTAAAATTAATTCCCATTCATACTACTTTTTGACATTTTCTATAAAAAAATCAAAAAAATTATTTTCAAATATATTAAATATTTTAGCTCATATCTATCTATCTATATATTAAAAGTGAACAATTCATTTGGTGTCCAAACTTTGGTGACTTCTCCTTATGCCACATGTCCTCATTTTCCTATTTGAAATATAAAATAATAAGAAAAAATTAGATAGTTAATAAGCGTAAGACTCAAACCTTAAACCTTTGAATTAATAAATGAGACTCTTACCACTTGCATGATATACCCCATATTTATAGTAAAAGTTTAGTTTTATTTTTATTTATTTTAAGTGATTGCGCATCACATATGCACTATAGTATTATTATTATTATTATTATTATTATTATTATTATTATTAAGTGAAAGTCTAAATTGGTTTAATGAAGCCTTTTTCTCTTTATGCCATGTGGCAACTTTATATATGCTAAAATAAATATAAAAAAAATATTATACACAGCATAAAAAAGTTTTGAACCCTGAATACAAGACTTTGGGTTTTATTAAGAACATACTTATCACTTAAGTAACACACATATTATGATATTAAATTCTTTATTATTTGTTTTTATTATTAGTTATCTAAATTGCACACATATCGCGTGTGCCACCCACTAGTTATTATATATGTGAACAACTCATTTTAGTCTCCTGAAGCCTACTCTCTCCTTTTGTCAAGTGGATTTTTTTTATATCAAAAAGGGAAGAAATTTTTTTTTTAAATTGAAGTGCACAAGATAACCCGCTAGTTATTTGGGTTTGGAAAACAACACCCTTACCACTTGATCAACAAACACTACATATATTTTTAATTTAAAATTAAAATTTATATTTTATAAATTTAATAGCACACCCATTGAGTGATCTTATCCCCTAGTTTTATTAAAAAAAATATATAGAAAATTACCAAACAAACCTCAAGTATATTGAAGTGGGGTGGACCCTTTTCAGGCTTCCTCACAGTTGGGTTGGTTGGGGAAAAAAATGTTCGACGTTAAAAATTTTGTTAAAAATTTGGGTAAGCATTACTCAGTTGGAAATTAAACACTGATGCATCCTAATCAGGGCAACCCATGCCTATATTTGACAGTTGGCGGGGGACCCAGAAATTAAGAAATTGGCAAGTTAAATATTATCTTGCTTACTATAAAATTGAGTTATTTACCTAGTGACTCTCTAAACTACTAAGAAGTATTATTTTAATCCCTTAAACTATAAAAACATATAAATAGACCCCCTAAACTATAAAAACATGGAAATAAACCACTTACACTATTGACGTTGAAAAATCTAGAAATCTCCTAGATGTTGATTTGTGATTATGTATCAATTTTAAGCAGTATATAACAATCCCAATCAAACAATCAAGACAAATCAACACAACAATTTTACGTGGAAAAACCACAATTGGACACCTCTAATTGTGATAAAAAAACCACGGGCAACAGCCACAAAACAATCCACTAAGAAGATTTAAAGGAATTACACAGGTATACTCTCAATTACCTAGCGAATCCACGCCCGAATTGAACCAACCCCTATGTGCCTCTTCCAACCTCGTCTTCACCTCAGAATTGTCTTGACGATGAGCCACTCCAGAATCCACCAAAGCTTCAGGCTCGAATTCTTCAGAATCCACCGAAGAACAACTCTCTCTTTTTTTGTGTAGAACAAACAAACAATCCTTTGATGTATACTCTTTAAACCATGAGTTGAATACTCAATCAAAACATAAAAAAAAACTAGCAAAATATCCCCAGATATAAACCCTAGAACCCAAGAAGAAGATCTGGAGAAGTAATCCTAGATTTGGACTGAAACACGTATTTATAGAAACTGTCCCGCGATCTCCGCTCGAGCGTCAAAATGGCCGCTCGAGCGGGAAAAAACATATCGCAGTATTTTTGCAGGTGACCAAAACTTCTGGAACCAGGGATTCTCCGCTCGAGCAGGGGAATGTCCGCTCGAGCGGATAGGCAACTTGGAATGCATTTTTGCATTTTGCTTCGGGGCCCTGCCCCTCGACCCTGCCGTGGCGCTGGCCCAGACCCGCCAAGGGACGCTGCCCCTTAGACCCCCGCGAGCTGACCGGGCAGCTCGATCCCCGTCATAATCAGCGAAGTGGCAATCTTGAAAGAATTAAACACCACAAACTTCTCTGCAAAGCACGATTCGGGTTGAATTCGCATCTAACAACTCACAGCCTCACTGAAATAAACATGCGAATAAAATTACAACTCAAAGGAGTTTTGTCAAACGGGATTGCCAAGAAATAAAACCTAACAGACGTGTTTCATTTTGACCCCTTTCTTTAACAGTCCAATTTGTACGTTTTTGTAACGCCCCAAATTTATACTTATCATCTAAATATAATAATAATCATGTAACGCCCTCAAAATTAAACCCATCCATATACAAGAATAAGATATATAAAGCATAATTCATTCATCAGAGTATCCGTAAATAAAAGCATTACATGTAACATCAAGTTTAATGCCCTACGGGCTTACATCTTGCCAAGCCAACACTTGGACACATACATATGAGTTCTAACTCAATTACAAATTTAGCCCTAGGCTTGAATGTTTACATGTACTATCAAAACACAAATGACAAAAGATAGTCTTCAAGGTCCACATCTTTCCAAACTAAGGCCTTGGAGGTAGCTTATCACCTGGTCCTGAAAAATGATGTTCCCTTATAAGGTGAGCCACAGCCCAGTAGAAATATACTAAACCAAATATAAGCATTGGATAAAGCAAAAGCATTCAATAGATGGTTCGCCAAATAATCAATTATATCATTAAACAGTTCATGACACTAATGTCTATGACACGTTTCATTTTCCATTATTATCAATATGGCTCAGAACCTGGCCAAACTTACAACAGTGAACTATATGTCATATTCACATTACTTCCTTTATCAACAAAATAAATGAGACTAGGCTCAAATCAAAACACTTCCATACTTCCAATTTGATACACATTTTAGTGTTGTATCAATTAAACACTTCAATATCAATAAGCACACATAAAAGTGATGCTAATGGAGTCCATCCCCTATCTCCTCCCAAACAATACACTTCAATATAAATAAGCACACATAAGAGTGATGCTAATGGAGTCCATCCCCTATCTCCTCCCAAACAAAATCCGGTTTAGAGGTCCATCACCTATCTTCCCCTAAACCGTGGAGTGCATCCCCTATCTCCTCCCAAACAATATGCATAATGCAATGCTCAATCAATACAAGTAATTTCTGTATTAATGCAACAGTCGAATTAAAGACTTAACCAATGTGATTAGTTTCAGTTATTCCTAATCCACATGTCATATCTACAACAAGCACGACTATCCTCCACCGATAGCCCAAAACAGTTATTTCTATACTGGAAATAAATGTAACAACAATTCAATAGGCGAATGATTTCAATTATTCAACTACACCATTAAATCAATAAATTCCTCAATTCTCCGTAAATTAATTATACAAATTAATTTATTTAAACAACCAGGAACTTTTCCCAAAATTACGAAAATACCCCTGACCTGCCAAAATTACCAAAATACCCCCAACATATCAAAATACCAGAACTTAGAACAAAACTTATAAGATGGAGTAGGAAATCCCTACCTTGAAGAAAATCACCCAAACTTAGAAGTTGGAGATGATGACCCAAATTCCAAAGTGCTCCAAATCCAAAGATTTTCAGTTTATAATGAAGATCTCAACACCCTCTATCTTATTAACAAAGGCCCTAGGGTAGATTCACACTCTAGAGAGATCAAACCTTAGAGAGAAGATAATTTTAGAGAGAGAGAGTGTGGGCTGCTAGGGTTTCAAAACAAAAAAAGAGAAAAAATGATGTTCAATCCGTAGCTGCAACTGATATAAACAGGCTCGCTCGAGCGAAGACTTGGTCGCTCGAGCGACCAGACACAGAAAACCTCGCTCGAGCGAAGAAGCTCGCTCGAGCCAAAAACATGATGCTTCAGGTCTATACTAGACGAACCCTCGCTCGAGCGACCAAACCCTCGCTCGAGCGACCAACTCAAAAACTGGACAGCAACACTTGGTTTCTGAACCCAACTAACCTGTAACAAACCTGCCCAACACATCCCATCATTCAAAATAAGAATTTAAAGGACGATAACAACAATTAAAAAGAAAAGACCGGGGTCGCTATAACCTCCCCCCCTTAAAAGAATTTCGTCCCCGAAATTAAGCATAAGTTTCAAAAACAGGTTTTTCTCAAATTCCAAAAATAAACAACTTGACCCATCCATTTCATCTCTTATCAAGAGGCATCTCACAATATGTATATACATAACATATATTTCAACCTGCATCAGTATTATGCATTTTGCTTTCCATTTCAACAGTTTTCCATATCATATTCAATTCCATGATATAACTCTAATTCAACAATATATTAACCAAAACATTCTCAATGTTTTCCAACTTAAGACATATATAAAGCTCTTAAGTTCAACAATATTAAAACAGATTATAAATCAATAAACATATCCGGATATTTCTCGCGGACTTCTAATTCACGTTCCCAAGTGGCTTCCTCCACTCCGTGATGTTTCCACAGAACTTTACCAAAGGGATGGTTTTGCCTCGCAAAACTTGATCCCGCCTATCCAAGCCGAACCGGTCTCTCCTCATACGAGACATCTTCGTCAACTACCAAATCGGTCCAATCCAACACATGTGATGGATCCGGCTCATACTTCCGAAGCATACTCACATGAAACACGTCATGTACTCCGGACAACTGCGGTGGCAAAGCTAAACGATAAGCAGCCTCGCCAATCCTCTCAAGGATCTCAAAAGGACCAATGAACCGAGGGGAACTTCCCGCTCTTCCCAAATCTCATCAATCCCGTCTAGGTGATATTTCAGAAAGACATGATCACCCACCTCAAACACCAAAGGTCTCCTCCTACGGTCGGCATAAGATTTCTGACGACTCTGGGCTGTAACAAGCCTCTTACGGATAAGCTCAACTTTCTCCGTCGTTTCCCTCACCAACTCCGGACCCAACAAAGGTGCATCACCTACCTCGGCCCAACAAACAGGAGATCTACAAGGTCGGCCATACAAGGCCTCAAACGGTGCCATACCGATACTAGACTGGAAACTGTTGTTGTAGGCAAACTCCACCAATGGTAAGTGCCTCTCCCACGACCCACTAAAATCAAGAACACAACCCCGAAGCATATCCTCAAGGATCTGAATAGTACGCTCGGACTGCCCGTCAGTCTGAGGATGATAAGCCGTGCTAAAGGTCAACTTAGTGCCCAAGCACTCTGCAAACTCTGCCACAACCTAGCAGTAAAACGAGGATCTCTATCTGAGACGATCGTCACTGGAACTCCGTGCAACCTCACTATGTCCCGAATATACAAGTCGGCAAGATGATCTACCGAATCTCTCACACGCATAGGAATAAAGTGCGCCGACTTAGTCAACCGGTCTACAACCACCCAAATAGCATCACTACCTCGCTGAGTCCTCGGAAGACCCACAACGAAGTCCATAGTGACATGCTCCCACTTCCACTCGGCAATAGGCAAGGGTTGCAACAAACCCGCTGGCCTCTGATGTTCGGCCTTCACTTGCTGACAAGTAAGGCACTTAGACACGAAAGCTGCCACATCTCTCTTCATACCCCGCCACCAAAACTGGCGACCCAAATCCCGATACATCTTAGCCTCCCGGATGCACCGCAAGGCGCGAATGATGAAACTCTCGGAGTACCTCCTCTCGGCAAGACTCCGGCACAAACAGACGGTCTCGGTATCTCACACTCAGGTCGGGATACACCGTCAAACCCTTCTCAACCTTCCCACTGGAGATCTTCTCTCGGAGGGATTCTACCTCAAGGTCACCCCTCTGAGCCTCTAACACTCGAGTCACAAGTGTAGGCTGCGCAACAACAGAAAACAAGGTCGCAGCTTCAATGGATTCACCCAGAAGCAAATCAAACTCCCCAAGTGCACCCAACATCTCCCACTCCCGAATGGCTATACTAGCTATATCACTAACAGGTTTCCTGCTAAGGGCGTCGGCCACCACATTGGCCTTTCCCGGATGATAATGCAATTCGAAATCATAATCCTCAATGAACTCCATCCACCTCCTCTGCCTCAAGTTCAAGTCTTTCTGTGTGAACAGATATTTCAGACTCTTATGATCCGAGAATACCTCGAACCTCTCACCGTAAAGATAATGCCTCCAAATTTCAAGGCAAATATCACAGCTGCTAACTCTAAATCATGCGTAGGGTAATTCTTCTCGTGAATTTTCAACTGACGTGAGCCATAGGCAACCACTTTCCCCTCTTGCATCAACACACAACCCAACCCTCTCGTGAGGCGTCACAATAGACTGCATAACCCAACCCTCTCTCCGGAATAATCAAGACTGGAGCGGTGGTCAGTCTAACTTTCAACTCCTGAAACGACTTTTCACAAGTCTCACTCCATAATTTAACTCCCTTCCGAGTCAATCTAGTCAAAGGTGAAGCTAACCTGGAGAAATCCTTCACAAACCGGCGATAATACCCAGCTAATCCTAGAAAACTGCGGATCTCAAACACACTCTTAGGCTGTGCCCAATCTTGCACTGCCTCAGTCTTGGATGTATCAACAGACACTCCTTCCCCAGAAACTACATGGCCTAAGAACTTCACCTCTTCTAGCCAGAACTCACACTTTCCAAACTTAGCATAAAGCTTATGGGCTCTAAGTAACTCAAGCACCACTCTCAAGTGTTCCTTGTGCTCCTCCTCCGAAGGTGAATAAATCAGAATGTCGTCCACGAAGACGACTACAAAACGGTCTAAAAATTCCCGGAATATCCGGTTCATCAAATCCATAAACACTGCTGGGGCATTGGTGAGCCCAAATGGCATCACCAGAAACTCATATGGCCATACCGCGTACGGAATGCCGTCTTTGGAATATCCTCCTCCCTGACCCTCAACTGGTGGTAACCCGATCTCAAATCTATCTTAGAGAAACAACGGGAACCCTTCAACTGATCGAATAGATCATCTATACGAGGCATAGGGTATTTATTCTTAACCGTAACCCGATTCAATTTCCGGTAGTCTATACAAAGCCTCAAAGCACCACCTTTCTTTTTAACAAAGAGGGCCGGTGCTCCCCACGGCGAAACACTAGGACGATATAACTCTTATCTAGCAACTCTGGAGCTGAATCTTCAACTCAACTAACTCGGCTGGGGCAAAACGATAAGGTGCCATAGAAATCGGCGCTGTGCCGGGCACTAGATCAATAGAGAACTCAATCTCTCGATGCGGTGGCAAACCAACAAGGTCCTCGGGAAAGACGTCCGAGTACTCACAAACCACCTGCGGCAACACAATCTGGGTCTCATCACACTCACCACTCTCAAAGCTAGCAAGTAGACCACTAAGCTCACCGCCCTCGCGAATCATACCCCGGTGGCAAAACACTACCAACCCGGTCCCCCAGAAAATGAAAACACTCCCCGCCCACGGTACAACAAGTGACCCTCTGGCGGTAACAATCAATAACTGCCCGGTATGACGATAACCAGTCCATACCCAAAATAACATCGAAGCCCTTCATGGGCATAACTACAAAAGGAAACGGAAGTCTATGATAATCAACCTCTATATCACAACCCCTAACCCCTTGTTTCAAGATCAACTCACCCCCAAGAGGTGACACTACACAAATAGGAGATGCTAACTGTGCTAACTCCAACTCCAAAATAGATGCAAATGCAGCAGACACAAAGGAATGAGATGCACCCGTATCAATCAAAACATTAGCAACCGAGTTGCAAAACAAGAAAGTACCTCTCACAACAGCTGGAGCTGGTACAAGATCCGGCGCGGTAACAGCATACACGCGCCCAGAAGACCTCTGATCAACCTGCTCACCCCTAGGAGCATAAGACTGCTGTACCGACTGGGACGATGAAGCCCCCTGATTGGCCCTTGAGGCCTGACCCGACTGAGCTGGCTGTTGACCCTGAGTCTGCCCCAAACCAGGTGTGCCACCTAACTGTGGGCAATATCTCTTCATGTGCCCTACCTGACCGCACTGAAAACAAGAGAGCGGCTGGCCTCTACCCTAATTCTGGCTCTGAGATCGAGCCGAAGAAGATGCTGCTCTCTGTACTCCTCCCCTCTGAGGACAAACTGGAGACTTGTGGCCCAGCTGGCCACACTTAAAACAGGTAATGTCTCCCTGGCTGCCTTTCCCAGAACTAGCACTCTGCACAGGAAAAGTCGATCTAGAAAAGCTACCTGAGACTGCTGAGGGTTAAAACCCTTCTGTCTCCTGCCATCACTCTGGCTGTCCTGACTCCTCTTGGAGCCTTTCTGCCCTTCCTCCTCCTCCTGCATCATGATTTCCATATGGGCTGCAGCATCAACCATACGCCCATAATCCCGATTCATAGTTCCCCCAACTCTCAGCTTAAGGCCACGCCTCAACTTCTTCTCAAACTCGATACAACGGCGTTCCTCAGACGCCACTAACTCAGGTGCAAACCTGGACAAGCTAGTAAATGTAGCCTCAAACTCGGCCACTGAAGAACTCGTCTGCTTAAGCTGGCAGAACTGGTCTCTCAGCTTCTCTCTAACTGCTGGAGATAAGTACTTCTCCTGGAAAGCATTCACAAAAGCCTCCCATGTAACTCCTATACGAGCCTTGGTGAACTTCACCACTGACCCGCATCTCCCTTAGCTTATGGAACGGATGCCAAGGTCACTTCAAACCCCTCATCTTCGATGCCAAGCATCTCAAACGTCTTCGTTGTTTGTTCGAGCCATTCATCTGCCTTAAGCGGCTCTCTAGGATCACCCACAAACTCATCCGGATTAGACCGGAAGAACTTCCCTCTTAAGGAAGGAAGGTCCTGCATCAAGCAACAACACTGGAGGCCTGATCTCACTCTGAGAATACCTACTGACTCTCTGAATGCCCCTGTATCTCTCGGGCTAATGCGCCCATAGCCTGCTGCCTACTTGGCTCGTCGCCACATTGGCCTGACCAACTCCCTCTTGCACTGCGGCTGAATCTCCTCCGGAATAGGGCATTTCCCTGCCTCCTAGGCCTGCCACGCCTGCCACGCCTACCACCTCTTCCCTCGCCTCCTGACATCCTAATAAAGGAAACGAATAACATTAGCACATTCATAAGGTGTGCAGAAATTAAGTACTCGCGCGTCCTAATGCATGGACAACATTATTCACTTCACGTAAGCATATAAACACATAAACACTTACGGAATTTCCTTTCCGGATAATGATAGTTCCCGAGGAGTTACTAGAGTTCCGGTTAGAAACAGCATTGATCAAGTGCCTTTCCAACAAGACTCATCGAACCCAAGGAGCCAATCAACATCCTAGAAATTAAATCCCATACCCAAACAAACATAAAACATGTTATCAAATAAGCATTGTGACATTACATCTAAGTCTCTAACCAAGCGAGACAAACTCCAATGTGATAAATCACTTCCCACGTACCCAAAGTATTCGAACCCGGTACGCTCTGATACCAAGTTGTAACGCCCTCAAAATTAAAACCCATCCATATACAAGAATAAGAATATAAAGCAAATTCATTCATCAGAGTATCCGTAATCGAAATAAAGCATTACATGTAACATCAATTAATGCCCTACGGCTTACATCTTGCCAAGCCAACACTTGGACACATTATGAGTTTTCTAACTCAATTACAAATTTAGCCCTAGGCTTGAATGTTTACATGTACTATCAAAACACAAATGACAAAGATAGTCCTCAAGGTCCACATCTTTCCAAGCTAAGGCCTTGGAGGTAGCTTATCACCTGGACCTGAAAAATGATGTTCCCTTATAGGGTGAGCCACAGCCCAGTAGAAATATACTAAACCAAATATAAGCATTGAATAAAGCAAAAGCATTCAATAGATGGTTCGCCAAATAATCAATTATATCAGTAAACAGTTCATGACACTAATGTCTATGACACGTTTCATTTTCCATTATTATCAATATGGCTCAGAACCTGGCCAAACTTACAACAGTGAACTATAAATCATGTTCACATTACTTCCTTTATCAACAAAATAAATGAGACTAGGCTTAAATCAAAACACTTCCATTACTTCCAATTGATACACATTTTAGTTGTGTATCAATTAAACACTTCAATATCAATAAGCACACATAAAAGTGATGCTAATGGAGTCCATCCCCTATCTCCTCCCAAACATACACTTCAATATAAATAAGCACACATAAGAGTGATGCTAATGGAGTCTTATCCCCTATCTCCTCCCAAAACAAAATCCGTTTAGAGGTCCATCACCTATCTTCCCCTAAACCGTGAGTGCATCCCCTATCTCCTCCCAAACAATATGCACAATGCAATGCTCAATCAATACAAGTAATTTCTGATTAATGCAGACAGTCGAATTAAAGACTTAACCACTGTGATTAGTTTCAGTTATTCCTATCCACATGTCAATCTACAACAAGCACGACTATCCCCTCCACCGATAGCCCAAAACAGTTATTCTATACTGGAAATAAATGTAACAACAATTCAATAGGCGAGTGATTTTAATTATTCAACTACACCATTAAATCAATAAATTCCTCAATTCTCCATAAATTAATTATACAAATTAATTTATTTAAACACCCAGAACTTTTCCCGAAATTACGAAAATACCCCTGACCTGTCAAAATTACCAAAATACCCCCAACATATCAAAATACCAGAACTTAGAACAAAACTTATAAGATGGAGTAGGAAATCCCTACCTTGAAGAAAATCACCCAAACTTCGAAGTTGGAGATGATTACCCAAATTCCAAAGTGCTCCAAATCCAAAGATTTTCAGTTTATAATGAAGATCTTAACACCCTCTATCTTATTAACAAAGGCCCTAGGGTAGATTCACACTCTAGAGAGATCAAACCTTAGAGAGAAGATAATTTTAGAGAGAGAGAGTGTGGGCTGCTAGGGTTTCAAAACAAAAGAAGGAGAAAAATGATGTTCAATCCCGTAGCTGTCAATCTGATATAAACAGGCTCGCTCGAGCGAAGACTTGGTCGCTCGAGCGACCAGACACAGAAAACCTCGCTCGAGCGAAGAGAAGCTCGCTCGAGCCAAAAACATGATGGTTCAGGTCTATACTAGACGCAGACCCTCGCTCGAGCGACCAAACCCTCGCTCGAGCGACCAACTCAAAAACTGGACAGCAACCTTTGGTTTCTGAACCCAACTAACCTGTAACAAACCTGCCCAACACATTCCATCATTCAAAATAAGAATTTAAAGGACGATAACAACAATTAAAAGGAAAAGACCGGGGTCGCTATAAATCAAGACTCATGAGAGATGGCAGAAATATTTCCGAAATGATCCATTACATAACTCAAATGTTCTACTAAAGTGATCTCACATGTAGATATACATTCAATGAAAACTAGTACATGAATCTATAGCATGTAAAATCATCCAACCAAAACGAATAAATGCCCTAAAGGGCTTACAAGTTCCAAGGCATAAGCCCGGTTACACAAAATGGCCTCTCGGACCCATAAATGATTAGCCCTTGGCTTACAAAAATTTACAATCACAACAAAAGAGCCTTGTGCCCTCAAAACATATTTCCACGCCCTACTATGGTGGGTTCACCACGTCCTTTCCTGCACCAAAATCCCATAGGGGTGAGCATAAAGCCCAGTAGAGAATCCTTAGAAGGAATATACAGTTATGCAAGATTTCCGAATATAGAAGTAAGTGCATGCAATGCAAATATTAAAGGAAATTTCATTTACATGCTCCTTTGAAAATCACCATGTTCAACAATAGCTTGAATCACAACAATTCCACATTTACAATTTTAATCAAATGGGGCAGTAAATACGACTCGGTAATCCCTAGGTTGGTGTCTGCAAGTAAGCTCAACTAGCACTACCAATAACCCCACTTTACCGGTTGCTAATCGGAAGGGAAGTGGTACCTCCTCCACCCATGTTTTCGGTCTTTCACCCCGAACACTCAGGCCAACTTAATCAAGTTCATCTACACCTCCTATCCGGACTTACACACATATTTACCCCAAAACATTTCAATAGTATCTCAATTATAAACTTTCCTTTTTTAATGCAAGTTTCCAATTTCAAAATAAACATATGATAACCAATTGAATGAATGCGCAATGCAACACAACCAATGCGACAACTGTGATGATCTGGAATTTTTCCTTCGCTCGAGCGGGGGAGGTGACGCTTGAGCGGACTTGTGAGGCTCCCAGTATTTTTGCAGTTGTCCGAGATTCTGAGAGTTGTGAATTCCAGCTTGAGCGTAGGAGTGGTCGCTCGAGCGGACAGCTTTGTTGGTCTGCGCGCTCGAGCGCAAGATTGGGCTCGAGCGATCTACCTGGTTGAGTTTGAATTTCTGAGACTAGTGGGTTTGTTTTTGACCTTTTATTGTTGTGTTTGGAGCCTCCCTATTTTATTTTGGGACATTGATTGAGGTGGTAACATGATGGTAAAGTAAGATTGGACCAAAAACTTTAATTTGAATAATTTGCCTACGATCAGCCGTCACTCTTTTTCCCTTTTCTTTTTCCACACTTTGAATTTGGGTGTGAGGCTAGAACCATTGGAAAGCTTGTTTCCGGGGCTTCAATTTGGACACAAGAAGGACCTAAAACGGAGTTCGGATGAGAGAGTTTCGCCTGTTTGAAGTTTTGGAATCTGTGCTGGAAGCAGGTACGCTCGAGCGGGAAAATAGACTCTCGAGCGGACTGCGCGAATTCAGCGACTTAAAAAGTGATTTTCTAATCATTCTTTACACTTTCTTTTTCCCTCCTCCTTCCTCTCATCCTAGGTCCGAAAACCTAGCCCTCAAAACTTTGATTTCATCCATTTTTACCAACAAATCCACAATGGATCTTGCATCAAGAATGAACAACAAGAGAAGATCAACATTTTCAACCGATTGGATTTTGGATTTTGCGAAGGATTCTTCTTGGAGCCTTGATTTCTTGCTTGATCCTTGAGGTAGGGGTCATAGTTCTTCTTCAATACTAGCATTAATAGATAGATTTGTGGTATTTTGATTATATAAATACAAAATCTACATTTTTGAGCATATAGTGTTATATCATGGAATTTGGGGGTTTAGGGTTTGAAATGTTGGGGGTTCAAATGTTGGGTTAAGCTTGTGGATTATGAACCTTAGGTGTATAATCAAGGGGAAAATTAGAATTAAAAGTAGTGGTGTGAGAAGTTTCAGTTTTTCTTGAAATTCTTGATTTTTCTTGAAAACCCTAAGTTGATTCATGATGATAATTAATGATTTTGCCCAAATTGAAAGTAGAATCATGAAATTGAGGTATTGAATTATATATATACAAGTTTAATTGGATTTTAGAAGTGTGAAAATTATGTTAAAAATTAGATTGAACCTTTATTAATGACATTGTGAATCATGCTATAATATGAAATGAAATTTGGGGAAAAAGATTTGTTAATGATATGGATGATATGAGCCTTGGGATGAAATGATAAAATGGAAATTTAAGACTTCACCTTGAATTATGTTGAATTATATTTAGTGGTGTTGAGTTGAATCATGTTGAATAGTGTGGATTATGTTGAATTGTGGTGATTATGTTGAATTGTGTTGATTATGTTGAAGTGTGTTGGCTATGTTGAATTGTGTTGAATCATGGTGAGTTGTGTTGAGTTGTGTTGTGTTGGGGTTGTGTTGTGTTGTGTTGGGGTTGTGTTGAGTTTGGGTTGAGTTGTGTTGGTACCTGAGCAGGGAGTTGAAAAACGTTTTTTCGGTGCCCACGACCGTCCATATTATAGCCGGTAAATGTGGGGGATGGTTTTGCAAATTGAAGAAAAAGGTTTTTGGGGGCCCACGTCCCGCCGTATAGTAGCCGGCAAATGTGGGTGTGATTTTGGATTAAAGGTGCCCAATTGCCCTGTATAAGCTTATCGCTGGACGAATGTGGGAAAATGTTTTTGGGTGTCCACACAGTCCTGCCGTATAGTAGCCGGCGAAAGTGGGAAAATGATTTTTGGGTGTCCACACAGTCCTGCCATATTGTAGCCGGCAAAAGTGGAAAAACAGATGGTTTTCGAAAATGTTTTGGGTGCCCACATCCCGCCGTATAGTAGCCGGCAAATGTGAGGGATGGTTTTCGAAAGTTGAAAAATGGTTTTTGGAAAAATAAGGTTTTTGGAAGAAAATGGCTTTTGAGAAAATAGTTTTTTGGGAGTTCACTTCCCGCCGTATAGTAGCCGGCGAAAGGTGGAAATTGTTATGAATTGGGTGCCCGCTATCCCGCCGTAGTAAGTCGGCAAAAGGTGGATTGTGTTGAGATATGTATTGACAAGTGTGTTGAATTGATGATGTTATTTGTGACTTATGATGAATCTGTGAAATTGCAAATTGATGTGTAATTTAGTATAAAGAAGAAATGTACATAGACATTATTTGTAAAGAATGGGATTATGGATTGGTGATGATGAACTTAATGAATTAGTTATGACAATAAAAGTAAATTATGAGTGTTGTTCTGTAAATAAAGGAGAGGTTGAATTGAAAGGGGTTTATTAATCTTGTGTTATCTTGAAATGAAATTTGAGAGTGTAAATAATGAAGTGAATTGGTATAGGAGAATTGTTAGTGAATAAAAAGGGAACTTGAACTTGAAGTTATGGGGTTCTAAATAAAAAATAGTGAGTAGGAAAGAAGAATGAAAGTAAAAGAGGAATATTTTGGAAATGGTTAACAATTGTAAAATGATGTGGTTCCTTAAACATAAATTTTTCAAAAAGGATTTATGGTTTTCTATAAAAAGGAATAGTTTTTGATGGTTGAAGGTTTTCCTTAAGTGTGCAAATGAATTTTGAGAAAAATACTTTACTTATGGTATTTTGAAATTATAAAATGTCACCCTACTATATGGTATCACCCTACATGCATGATCATTTCTATCTGTGTGTTAGTTATTGATTTAGAACTATGAGATTCCTACTGGACATTAGTGCTCACCCCTTGTTGTTGTATTTCTTTTTCAGGAAAGGAATTTGGATTCGTAGTTGAAGAGTTAAGAAGTCCATAAATCTGTTTGTGTAATTTTATAGTAGAAATAAAAGAAATAAATTTTGTACAATGATGTTTGTAATTATTTATTTGTAACTCCGTAGCGGAAGCTTGACATGTATTATTGTTGTAATATTCATTGAGAGAGAGAACACGTATTATTATGTTTCTATTACTCAAGTGTAATAGATATTTGTATATATATATTAAAAAAAAAAAGGACCTAAATTACAGGCTTTGGTAATGTTTCCGTGTAATTAAAAATTGGGGCATGACAACAACATTTATTTTTTTTCCAAGTTCACACATTTCAACAATACCTCCGTGAGGATCAAAACCACCATTTCTCCCTTCCATGTCATTTCACTAAATAGCCACATGCTCATTTAGTTCTATTAATAAATAACAACATGCTCACAATTCATATACTTTTATCATTTAATCATCCCCAAGCTATAGCAAAATTTGGACAAGTAACTGCTTATCTCAATAATTCTCATAGGTTAAGGAACCCATTGTCTATATATATATATATATATATGCACAATACATTCTTCATTTTCTTCACTTATCATGGCACACAACTATGTATATATACATATTTATATAGAATATCAACCATAAACTCTCATCTTCTTTTATTTAAGAAAATCCCCAAAATTTCTAGGTTTACTTCTTTACAATAGCACACATACTCTAACACTTGAAAGGAACCACAAAGAAGACACCATTTTCTTGCCCAAGATGGTCTCAACCCTTATGATACCATCTTAGAAAGATTTGAAAATTTTTAAAACCCATTTTTGAAAATCTCTACATTTTGGATCACAAAATCAAAATCAAAATCAAAATAATACTTCAAGGAAACTTTTAAATCAACATCAATATAGCAAAACATGTACATATAACTCTAGGAAGTCCCTACCTCAAGTTTTGGAGAAGATGAGAGAAGAAACCCTAGAAATCAAAAGTTGTAGAAAGTTGATCTCCACCGTACACAATGTAATCCTTGCTTTGCTCACCAAGTTGTGTAAAAGGTGATGGATCAAAACCCCATGGATAGTAAGAAATCAAGGTTTTTGGGTGTTGGGTTAAGGTTTTTAGAGAGAAGGAGGAGCAAAATACCTTTTTAGAGTGAGAAGGGAGGGTTAGAAAATGATATAAACTCAGCGAAAATGAGTTTAAAAAATAGGGTTTTCGGGCTGCCAGCGTCCCACACGTGCGGAGCCTACCTCCCGCATGTGTGACCTCCCACCCCGCACGTGCGGCCTTTCCCTCCCCGCACTTCCTGTGCCTCGTGCTTTTATTTCAGTGAGTGCCCAAGACCTCCCCTGCATTCCGCACATGCGACCTTCTCCCGCACATGCGGCCCAAGGCCCCCGCACGTGCGGCTCAGCCATCCAACCCAGAAAATTTTTAGTTCGACTCCTAACACTCCGGCCCCGACTTCGCACCCTCGAAACAAGTGAAACCCAACACCGGAACAAACAAGAATAAAATTTTGAGGAAAACTTCCGAACACTACAAACCCAAATGATTGACAAGGCTCTAAGTGAAACCCGACATACTAATGAGGCAAATTCGAGGTTAAACAAAAGAAACAAGACAGATAACACACCGGGTCATCACAGTTTTATAATTTATGGACATTTGTACGCTTTTATAATTTAGAGGGTAAAGTGATACTTCTCAATAGTTTAGGGGCCTATATCTACCCTTTTATAGTTTAGGGGGGTAAAAGTGATAATTTTCAATAGTTTAGGAGGTCTTCATGTAAATAACCCAAATAAAATTATATAATTTTTAGGGCAAATTATATTAATAGTACCTGTAATTTGGGACTTGTGTTACTTTGATCCTTGATTTTTTAATTGTGATATATTTTACCCTGAATTTTGAATCTTATTCAAAACAAGAACAATCAAAGATATTTCTTTTGCCAACGGTCCATTTCAAGAGTAAAGTCGCCATATAACTTATTTTGTATTGGTTAACTTGTATGTTGTTTGAAATGTAATGGCATTTTTTTAATGAATAATAATGACACTTTCTTGGTTATAAAATTCTATTTGGTTTGGTTTTCACAATCTATTTTCAATTTTTTTTCTCTAAGAAACCAAAAATTAAATTGGTGAAAAAAAATAAAAATAAAACACACCATATTTATATAATTTTATCTGTGGGAGGGTAGAAATAATTTTTACAATTAATTTTTTTATATTTATTTTCGTTAAATTAGTTTTGATTTTTTCAAAAGTCAAATATGGTGACAACTTTGATGTCATTATTAAAAGTAATCTATTAAATCAAAAAATTCAAAATTAAAAGCATTTTATCCATTAAACATATCGATTACATATTAAAAGTCTAATAACCATTCATTACATGATAACCATCGAAAAATAACAACAAAACAACCATCTATTACAGGATAACCATCCAAAAACATCAACAAAACAGCCACCTATTACATGATAACCATCCAAAAATGTAACGCCCTCAAATTAAACCCATAAATCATCCAACACTAGCATGCTTAGACATAAGAGAGTAAAACATAAATATATTCCATCAGAGTAATCATATATAAAATGTATTACATGTTGACAACAAATGCCCTATGGGCTTACAACTTTCCAAGTCAACACTTGGTTACAAAAAGAGAGTGCTAACTCTATACAAAGAAAGCCTTGGCTTGATATACATGTAATACAACAAAACAACAAAAAGTCCAACAGCCTCAAGCCTCCCAAGCTATGTCCTTGGAGGTGGCATAACACCTGTACCTGAAAGTGATGTCCCATATAGGGTGAGCGACAACCCAGTAGAAATATACTAAACCAACTATAAACAATGACTAAAATAATAGCATTCGATAGATGGTCCACACTTATATTCCAACTCATGTCATATTACAGTTTCATAACAATCATGCCCATGTTACATTTCATTTTCCATTTCTTATTCGACTTTAAATCCGAAAACAAGGCTCAGAACCTGGCCAAATAATTTAATGAGATAATAATTCATCACTAAAACACTTTCAAAATTCATAATGGATACACATTTTGGTGCTGTATCAATAACACATAAAACCACTTCCATATTTCCCAAATGATACACATTTTGGTGCTGTATCAATAAAACAAAACACTTCCATACTTCACGAATGATACACATTGTAGTGCTGTATCAATATAACAAAACACTTCCATACTTCACAAATGATACACATTGTAGTGCTGTATCAATGTCAAACAACTTCCAGTTTAGAGGTCCATCCCCCATCTTCCCCTAAACCGTGGAGTACATCCCCTATCTCTTCCCATACAACACAATGTATATAAACACAGATCATATACATAATCAATCAATACATAAGGTTAATGTATTATTCCACAGTTATATTCGATGACACCTTCAATTGATTAGTTTTAGTTTGCCTAATCATCATGCATTGTTTACAACAATCAAGACTATCCTCCACCGATAGCCCAAAGCAGTTATTTCTAAACAGAAAATAAATGCACCAAATGGATAAAATATCGACATTTTGCCTAGGTGAGCGATAAATTAATCCAACTACACCCTTTAATCCCATACCTTGCCAATTTGAATATTTCCTATTCAATTTCTCATTTCCCAAAATCAATTATACAAATTAATTTATCATAACAATTAGGGCTTTTTCTCATAATCTCAATACCAACCCTAAGGTTCCACTTTCTTGAATAAACCAACATATAACTCCATTTTCCAATGTATTACATACATATGGGTTTTAAACTTGAAAACCCCTCTTTTGAAAATTACACAAAGACCCCAAACTTTCTCAAAATTACCCAACAACCCCCAACATATCAAAATGTCAAAATTTAAAGACAAAGCTCATAAGATGGAGTAAAATATCCCTACCTCAAGAGATGAAACCCAAAGGAGAAGGTGAAGAAATCGAAAATGCTCCAAACTTCAAGATTTTCGCATCAAAACGTAGCCCTCAACGATCAACACACTTTTTACAAAGGCCGAAGGAAAGGAGAACATTCTAACTAGATCAATCCCTAGAGAGAAGGTATTTTCTAGAGAGAGGAGCTCTCAAAATCAGTTTTAGAAAAGTAAGACAGAGAGAGTGTGGATGTAAAAAGTGATTCAAAATAGCCTAGCTGTCAACTGATATACGACACTCCCGCTCGAGCGGAGAACAGGACGCTCGAGCGTCAAGCACAAAAACTGGATCCGATCGAGCGCAAGAAGGTCCGCTCAAGCGCCAAGACACAAAAGCAAAACACATCCGCTCGAGCGCGAAAACCAATCCGCTCGAGCGTAGATCTTCCCCTCCCAGAACTTTCACAGACATTGAACTACCCTCTCGAGCGCCAAGATACCCGCTCGAGCGTAAAGAAACCCGCTCGAGCGTGAAAAACACATCTGCAGAAGTTTTGCAGAGGCACGAAATGCTGGAAGTATGAAATCTCCGCTCGAGCGGACAACTCAAAAACTGGGCGACAAGAATTTGAACTAAGGTCCAACCCACCTGTTCGAAACACGCCCAACACATCCCAAAACTCAAACAAATGGAATTAAAGGATGACAACAAGATATACAACCACCAACTCCACGGAACCAAAGTCCGGAATACAACAAATACAGAAAGGGAAAACCGGGATCGCTATAACCTTCCCCCCTTAAAGAATTTCATCCCCGAAATTAAATACAAGTTTTTCAAAAACAGGATTTTCTCAATTCCTCAATAGTTTTACAACTCCAATACTCAACAACCTGACCCGTTACCGGTCATTCCATCTCTATTCAAGAGGCATTTCACAATATAACATTCAATATGCATTTCTTTGAAATTTATCAATTTCAGCACGTTTTCCACAATTCCACAACACATGCAACATTAATATCATGCTTGCATTTCTAAAACATCATTAACATATACAATGTTAAAAATTAACTTCCATTTTGAGGCAAGTTCCAAAATATACTTCCATAAACCAAAACATATACCATGTTTTACAACTTAGGACACATTTAATGTTCTTAAAGTTCAACAATATTACAAAATATCAATACATGATTATACATCAACAAACAAGTCCGGATATTTCTCACGGACATCCGCCTCACGTTCCCAAGTGGCTTCCTCCACTCCGTGATGTTTCCACAAAACCTTTACCAAGGGAATGGTCTTACCTCGCAAGACTTGATCCCGCCTATCCAAGACCCGAACCGGTCTCTCCTCATACGAGGCATCCTCATCTACCTCTAAGTCGGTCCAATCCAACACGTGCGATGGATCCGGCTCGTACTTCCGAAGCATACTAACATGAAACACATCATGCACCCCGGACAACTGCGGCGACAAAGCCAAACGATAAGTAACCTCTCCAATCCTCTCGAGGATCTCAAAGGGACCGATAAACTGAGGGGATAACTTCCCACTCTTCCCAAACCTCATCAAACCTCGCCTAGGTGATATTTTCAAGAAAACATGATCACCTATCTGAAATGCCAAAGGCCTCCTCCTACGGTCGGCATAACTCTTTTGGCGACTCTGGGCTGTAACAAGCCTCCTACGGATAAGCTCAACTTTCTCTGTCGTTTCCCTCACCAACTCCGGGCCCAACAAAGGTGCATCACCCACCTCGGCCCAACATACTGGAGACCTACAAGGTCGACCATACAAGGCCTCAAACGGTGCCATACTGATACTCGACTGAAAACTGTTGTTGTAGGCAAACTCCACCAAGGGCAAGTGCTTCTCCCACGTCCCACTAAAGTCAAGGACACAACCTTGAAGCATATCCTCAAGGATCTGAATAGTACGCTCGGACTGCCCGTCAGTCTAAGGATGATAAGCCGTACTAAAGGTCAACTTAGTCCCCAAGGCACTCTGTAAACTCTGCCACAATCTAGCAGTAAAATGAGGGTCTCTATCTGAGACGATCCCCATGCAACCTTACTATGTCCCGAATATCAAATCGGCAAGATGATCTACCGAATCTCTTATGCGCATAGGGATAAAGTACGCTGACTTAGTTAACCGGTCTACAACCACCCAAATAGCATCACTACCCCGCTGAGTCCTCAGAAGACCTACAACGAAGTCCATAGTAACATGCTCCCACTTTCACTCGGCAATAGGCAAGGGTTGTAACAAACCCGTTGGCCTCTAATGCTCGGCCTTCACTTGCTGACAAGTAAGGCACTTAGACACAAACACAGCCACATCCTTCTTCATTCCCCTCCACCAAAACTGGCGACCCAAATCTCGATACATCTTGGTGCCTCCCAGATGCACTGCAAGGCGCGAATGGTGAAACTCTCGGAGTACCTCCTCTCGGCAAGACTCCGGCACATAAACGGTCTCGGTGTCTCACACTCTGGTCGGGATACACCATCAAACCCTTCTCAACCTTCCCACTGGAGATCTTCTTCGGAGGGATTCTACCTGAAGGTCACCTCCCTGTGCCTCTAACACTCAACTCACCAGTGTAGGATGCGCAACAACAGAAAACAAGGCTGCAGCCTCAACGGATTCGCCTAGAAGCAAATCAAACTCGCTAAGTGCCCCCAACATCTCCCACTCCTAGATGGCTATACAAGCTACATCACTAATGGATTTCCAGCTAAGGGCATCGGCCACAACATTGGCCTTTCCCGGGTGATAGTGCAACTCAAAATCGTAGTCCTCAATGAACTCCATCCACCTTCTTTGCCTCAAATTCAAGTCTCTCTGTGTAAACAGGTACTTCAAACTCTTATGATCCGAGAACACCTCGAACCTCTCACCATAAAGGTAGTGCCTCCAAATCTTTAAGGCAAAAATCACGGCTGCTAACTCAAGGTCATGTGTAGGGTAATTCCTCTCGTGAACTTTCAACTGACGTGAGCCATAAGCTACCACTTTTCCCTCTTACATCAACACACAACCCAAACCCTCTCGTGAGGCATCACAATAAACTGCATAACCAAAACCTCTCTCCGGAATAATCAAAACCGGAGCGGTGGTCAACCTAACCTTCAACTCCTGGAACGACTTTTCACAAGTCTCACTCCATACAAACTTGACCCCTTTCCGCGTCAACCTAGTCAACGGCGAAGCTAGCCTGGAGAAATCTTTCACAAACTGGCGGTAATACCCAGCTAATCCTAGAAAATTGCGGATCTCAAAAACACTCTTAGGCTGTGCCCAATCCTGCACTGCCTCAATCTTGGATGTATCAACAGACACCCCTTCCCCGGATACTACATGGCCTAAGAACTTGACTTCCCCTAGCCAGAACTCACACTTTCCAAACTTGGCATACAGCCTATGGGCTCTAAGTAACTCAAGCACCACTCTCAGGTGTTCCTCGTTCTCCTCTTCAGAAGGTGAATAAATCAGAATGTCATCCATGAAAACGACTACAAAGCGGTCTAAGATTTCTCGGAAGATCCGGTTCATCAAGTCCATAAAGACTGCCGGTGCATTGGTGAGCCCAAATGGCATCAACAGAAACTCATAGTGGCCATATCGCGTACGGAATGCCGTCTTTGGAATATCCTCCTTCCTGACCCTCAACTGGTGGTAACCCGATCTCAAGTCAATCTTAGAGAAACAACGGGAACCCTTCAATTGGTCAAACAAATCATCAATATGGGGCATAGGTGTCACGACCCCAACCCGCCCCTATGGGTTAAGGACATGACCGGCCAGTAATCCTGTGATTACCTACGGCCTCAAACCAAAATGGACATAATTCGTCAGAGAAAGGGGCCAAACGGAAGCAAAAATTTAAACTTTGTCCATAGAGCGGTGCTTATATGCACAAAGAACAAACCATACTCATATGCGTTAATAACCCATCAAAAGTATAGTAGCATAAACTTCCTTACAACAGGATCATCAAACTGAGCCAACCCATAACAGCTACATACAAATGTACACAAAACCCTTGCCAATAAGACACACATAATTACATAACAAAATGGCAAGGACAGGTCTCGCACGTGAGACACGAGGGCGGACTCTCCAAAAATCTGGGTCGTTCTACACAGGCTTCACTGAGGCCGGTCTGGACCTCTCTTGGCTCACCTACAAAGACATGAAGAGCGTGAGCGATAGCCCAGTGAATAACATCAATTACAGAATTTATGCGACAAGACGTAAAACAACGTTTTCCAAACGGCCTTAGGCCCAATTCATTTCTGTAGTTAACATATATAAGGGTAATTTAAATCATAGTTCCGCACACCCTGGCCTTTTACTCATTCAGCTTTACATTCGTTACGAAACGGCCTTCGGCCCATTTGATTATGTCAAAACGGCCTTTGGCCCAATCATTCATTTCAAAACGGCCTTCGGCCCACTTATTCATTTCAAAACGGCCTTCGGCCCACTTATTCATTTCAAAACGGCCTTCGGCCCACTCATTCATTCAAACGGCCTTCGGCCCATACATTCGTATCAAAACGGCCTTTGGTCCATTCATGTTCATCAAAACGACCTTTGGTCCTTTATTTAGTTTAACAAAATGGCCTTTGGTCCATTCCGTTAACAAAACGACCTTGGGTCCATTTAGCTTGTCAAAACGACCTTGGGTCCATTTATCATTTATGTTGCTTCATATCTGACTTATGTCCACAATCCCAATTAGCAATTTATAAGCTTAAAAGGAGTAAACAATTTGACATTCACAAGCATTCAAATATCGATATTACTCACAGTGATCGGTTGATTGGTTCGCCCTGGAACTCGACCCTACACATGCCATGAGTATAAGAGGGTCATTAACAATTCAATCCGTTCAAAATTCACATTTTTCTCTTTAGGCTTCATCCTTATTTCTTTAAATCATTCACAATGTTTTACATATGCCTAAGAGTGCTTGCAAGTGAAAGAGAACGGAATACGAAACACAGAATGCAAAAAAGAATTTCAGAAAATAGGGTCCCCGCTCGAGCGTGGGATTCCCCTCGAGCGGACCCTTAGTCTGCAGAAGTACTGGTTGCCTCAAATCCCCGCTCGAGCGTGAACCCCTCCGCTCGAGCGGACTTCCTGTCTACATAGCTCCCCGCTCGAGCGTCCACTTCCCCGCTCGAGCGGGAACCATGTCTGCAGAAAATGCTGGGAGCTCGATTTCTCCGCTCGAGCGGCACTTCCCCCGCTCGAGCGACACCATGAATTCTGGGTTTTCCAGAACACTCCCTTGAGTTCAAACTCGACATTCAACCCATTTTTGTGCATACAAAGGCTCAAATATCACACATACACATACTAGCATGATACCAATACCAATTTACAACATTAGAAAGCTCAATTTCTCAAAATAGATGCATGCATGGCTCAAATTGCACCAAACCCATTACTAACACAACCATTTCATACATTCAACTCTTGTACCCTTATAATCTGCACATGCATGTGGTACATTATTCTCATTCTCAACTTATGTGATGAAGAGATGGTCAAGAACATGATCTTCAACTAAAAACTCACATAGATCATGCATTTGGTGCTCAAATATGAAAATTCAAGGCAATCACATACATGCATGCAAACATTGACCTTCAATCCAACACATACAATTTAAATTCCTTTCAATTCTCACTCTTGACCATAAATCAACTTTGAATACACAAATTGCCCATTAAACTCATGAATTCAAGAATCAATGCTTACCTAGAAGCCCAATCTATGGTCAATTCTTGAACTAGACTTCAAATCTCCAAGCTTGAGTCACAAATTATGCAATTCTCTCCCTCTCTCTCTAAATGGCCGGCTCTCCCTCTCTCTTCTTGAGTTACATTCAGTCCAAAATGAGGCTAAGGAGAGAGAGATTGAGTGTTTAAGGCCTTGACAACAAAGCCCACTAACACAATATTTAATATAAAATATTTGGGCTCTTAATTCATCATTTTAATCAGTTTAAATTGACCAGAATAAATTTTCAATTGAATTCCACCGTAGGCTCCAAAAATTATGCCAATTACAATGGCGTAATCAATTTCGGGTTCTGTAGCCGATAAGGCCCTCAATTTAATTTCCGAAGGGGACTATTCAAACAGATATTCCTACGGCGAACAGATATGAATTCAAAATCACATAATAGCACACAAAATCATGCTAAACACATAACCATAAACAAATTAAGGACCAGTTTAGCACAATACAGAACAGGGGTATCACAGTCTTCCCCCCTTTAGGAAGTTTGGTCCTCCAAACTTAAGTTACCTTCGTCGGGAAACAAATGTGGGTAGCGTAGTCGCATTTCCTCCTCTTTTTCCCACGTGGCATCCGTCCCATAGTGTTCCTTCCATTCCACTTTCACCATTGGGATGGACTTATTCCTCAATTCTTTCACTTGTCGGTCCACAATTCTCTCTGGCCATTCAGCATATTCCATATTTTCATCAATAGCAACCCGGTGATAATCAATCACATGAAACGGGTCTCGGAGGTAACCCCTCAACATCGACACATGAAACATTGTGGATTTGCTCAAATCCCGGTGGCAAGCAACTCTATAAGCAACTGGACCAAGTCTTCCAGAATCTGGAACGGCCCGATGTAACGGGGCGACAACTTGCCCTTTTTCCCAAATCTGACTTGGCCTTTCATCGGAGAAACACGGATGAACACATGGTCACCAACCTCATACTCAAGAGGTCTTCTCCGAACGTCTGCATAATTCTTTTGTCGGTCCTGAGCTGTTTTGAGCCTTTGGCGAATAGTCTTGATTTTCTCAGAAGTGTCTTGCACAATTTCTGGCCCAAGCAAAGCTCTATCCCCGACCTCTGTCCAACAAATAGGTGATCTACACCTCCTACCATACAAAGCCTCGTATGGTGCCATACCGATGCTGGAGTGGAAGCTGTTATTATAGCAAATTCTGCAAGCGGCAAATAATCTTCCCAACTCCCCTGAAAATCCAAAGCACACATGCGAAGCATATCTTCCAAAGTTTGTATCGTTCGTTCTGACTGCCCATCTGTCTGTGGGTGGAATGCAGTACTGAACCTTAGTTCTGTTCCCATAGCTTCCTGCAAACTCTTCCACAACTAGATACAAATTTCGGATCTCTATCCGACACAATAGACACTGGACTCCGTGTAAACGGACAATCTCATCAACGTAAATGGTAGCCAATCTATAAGCAGTAAATGTAGTTTTGACAGGCAGAAAATGTGCGATTTAGTCAGTCTATCAACTACAACCCAAACAGAATCCATACCTCGTGAAGTCCGAGGTAGGCCAACAACGAAATCCATAGTCACATGTTCCCACTTCCATTCAGGAATAGGGAGAGGTTGAAGTAGACCGCCTGGTTTCTGATGTTCAGCCTTAACTTGCTGACACTGAAGGCACTTGGACACATATTCTGCAATCTCTTTCTTCATTTTAGGCCACCAATAGGTTTGTTTCAAATCCCGGTACATTTTATTGTTGCCCGGATGCATAGCAAATACATCTGTGGGCTTCATCTAAAACCCTCTTCTTTAGTTCCGGATATCGGGACACACATTCTGTTTCGGAATTTCAACATTTCATTCTCAATGCTAATTCTGCTTTTGGACTCGTCTCAAATTCATCAATTACTTTCTGAGGAACTCATCCTCTTTCTGTTTCTTGATTCCTCAATGATTGCCGGCTCGGCTGTAATAGCGGCTATCAATCCGCCCTGTTCACATACCACTACTCAATTTCAGACTTCTCAAAATCTTGCAAATCTCCTTCTGTTCGTAAGCAAACAAGCCATACCCCTGTTGATTTTCTGCTCAAGCATCAGCAACTGTATTAGCTTTCCCGGGGTGATACTGAATCTCAGATCATAGTCTTTTATCAATTCCAGCCATCTTCTCTGACGCATATTCAACTCTTTCTGCGTGAAGAAGTATTTTAGGCTCTTATGATCCGTGTAGACTTCACATTTGCCCATACAATAATGCCGCCAGATTTTCAAAGCAAAAACAACTGCGGCCAATTCTAGGTCATGCGTTGGATAATTCTTCTCATGTGGCCTCATTGTCGGAGGCGTAAATAACCTTTCCGTTCTGCATTAACACACAACCCAACCTTATAAGATGCATCACTGAAAATCAAAATTTTCCGTACCTGAAGGTAGTGTCAAAATTGGTGCGGTGGTCAATCTGTTTTCAATTCATGAAAGGCATTCTCTTTCATCATTCCATCAAAGTTGCCCTTTACGTGTCAATTGGGTAAGAGGCACAGCTAGTTTCGAAAAATCTTCACAAACCTCCTGTAGTACCCAGCTAAGCCCATGAAACTACGGACTTCTGTCACATTAGTTGGTGTAGGCCAATTCACAATTGCTTCTATTTTCTGTGGGTCCACTGAAATTCCTTCCTTGTTGATCACATGCCCTAAGAAAACAACTTCATCCAACCAAAACTCACATTTCTTTAGTTTAGCAAATAATTTCCTTTCCCGAAGTATTTGTAAAACAGTCCTCAAATGTTGTTCATGTTCAAGTCTATCTTTAGAATATATCAAGATATCGTCGATGAAGACTACAACAAACTCATCAAGGTAGGTTTTAAAAATTCTATTCATTAAGTCCATAAATGCTGCCGGAGCATTAGTCACTCCAAATGGCATAACAAGAAACTCAAAATGACCATACCTCGTTCTGAATGCTGTTTTCTCAACATCCTCTGCCTTAACTTCAACTGATGATACCCGGATCTCAAATCAATCTTAGAAAACACCTGTGATCCCTGCAACTGATCAAATAAATCATCAATACGGGGTAAGGGATACTTGTTCTTTATCGTTACCTTGTTCAATTCCCGATAATCGATGCACAGGCGCAAAGTACCATCCTTCTTTTTCACAAATAACACCGGTGCGCCCCAAGGCGAAGTGCTAGGCCGGATAAACCCTTTATTAAGAAGGTCTTGCAACTGTTCCTTTAATTCTTTCATTTCGGCGGTAGCCATCCTGTAGGGAGTTTTAGAAATAGGCTGGGTGCCTGGCACAGTCTCAATAGTAAACTCTATCTCCCTGTCTACCAATTCCCCTGGTAATTCATTTGGAAAACATCTGGGAATTCTCTAACAATGGGAATATCATTCAATTCAACATTCACAGATTGTTCAGTCAATACATAACACAAATAACCCTGGCACCCTTTCCTGATCAATTTACATGCTTTCATTGCAGATATCAAATATGGTGGAGGCACTACCCCATTTCCCACAAACACAATCTCTTTCTGTTCTGGTGGTTTAAACACAACCCTCTTTGTCACACAATCTATGGTGGCACAATATTGGTCAACCAATCCATGCCCAAAATTACATCGAAGTGTCTAAAGTTTAAGGGCAAAAATCTACATATAGGGTAGCATCCTCAATATGCATGTCACAAAACCGATATATATAGTCACATAACACAGATTCCCCCGATGGAGCAGACACACATAACAAATATGGCAACAATTCTAGGGGTCTTTTCAGTCTAGATGCAAATGCATATGTCACAAATGAGTGCGTTGATCCAGAATCAATTAATACAAAAGCATCCTGATTACATATTGAGATAGTACCTGAGACAACGGCATTGGCATTCCGTGTATCACCCGGAACAAGCGCAAAAACTCTCCCCTGTCTCACTGTGTCCCCGTAATAGCGGATCTCACAGTATTTCCCGGCTTTGGAACCGATGCAGTTGAACTAGCTGCTAGTTTCCCACCGTTCTGATTGCACTCTCGGGCTATGTGCCCTTGTTTCCCACACTTGAAACAGCCTCCTGATGCACGGTAACAAACCCCACGGTGCCTTTTGCTACAGATATTGCACATGGGAGCTGTGTCTCGGGAAGAATTTGAAGTAGTGGAGGAGCCCGTGTTTTGCTTTTTCAGAAATTTCTTCTTCGAAAAGAAGCCTTGCCTTTTGTTACCCTTTCATTCTGTTGCTGGCTTAGCTTGTCTAGCTATATTAGCCTCTGATATGATGGCCCTGTCAAGCACCCCAATGTAGGTCTCCAGCTTTAGGACATTCATCCTCTCTAGGATGTCACTGCGGAGTCCGCCTTCGAAATGTCTTGCTTTCTTATAGTTCGTGTCAATTACATGTGGCGCAAACCTGGCCAACTCAGTGAACTTGGCCTCATACTCAGCCACTGTCATGCTATCCTGCTTGAGTTCCATGAACTCGGCCACTTTCCTATCCCGAACACACTGCAGGAAGTACTTGTCATAGAATATTTCTAAGAATTTCACCCAATCAACATCCTTATGATTTTCTCGCATCAACATCCACCATCTCCTTGCTTCGTCTTCTAGCATAAAAGTGGCTAGAAGCACTTTCTGAGTCTCTGAACAGGGGAACACTTCAAATAGCTTCTCAATGCCGAGGACCCATGCTTCGGCTTTCAAAGGATCTAATCCCCCGTGGAACTGTGGCGGTTTCATTTTCTTGAATTCCTTGGTGAGAGCTATAATCCGGTCATCATTCTGATTATTTGGCACGGGTGGTGCCTGAGGTGGAGGTGGCGGGTGTGGTTGCTGCCACTGTTGTTGCCACTCCTGTTGTTGTCTCAAAGCTTCTGCCATTTCCTGTATCAGTCTTTCCATTCTGTCCATTCTGGCAGTTGAGGATTCTTCTAGTTCATCTCCTCTGGTTCTCACCATCTGATTAAACTTGCATTATGCTATTACAGGATATACACAAGTATGCATGTAACAAGGAGCATACATATTCAGGTAATTTGCAATGCAAGTAATTCACAACTTACACATAATTCAATCAAAACATTTAAGCACATATCAATGCTTCCAATTCATATTCATCACATGAATGCATCCTAGATCTTATCTAGACGCTTATTGCTCTTTTTGGACAAGTGTGTGAGTTATTAACTCGTGCTCTGATACCACTCTGTCACGACCCAACCCGCCCCTATGGGTTAAGGACATAACCGGCCAGTAATCCTGTGATTACCTACGGCCTCAAACCAAACGACATAACTCGTCAGAGTAAAGGGGCCAAACGGAAGCAAATTAAAACTTTGTCCATAGAGCGTGCTTATATGCACAAAACAAACCATACTATATGCGTTAATAACCCACATCAAAAGTAGTAGCATAAACTTCTTACAACAGGATCATCAAACTGAGCCAACCCATAACAGACTACATACAAATTACACAAAACCCTTGCCAATAAACACATAATACATAACAAAATGGCAAGGACGGTCTCGCGTGAGACACGAGGGCTGACTCTCCAAAACTGTTGTTCTACACAGGCTTCACTGAGGCTGGGTCTGGACTTCTCTTGGCTCACCTACAAAGACATGAATGAGCGTGAGCGATAGCCCAGTGAATAACATCAATTACAGAATTTATGCACAAGACGTAAAAAACGTTTTCCAAACGGCCTTGGGCCCAATTCATTTCTGTAGTTAACATATATAAGGGTAATTTAAATCATAGTTCCGCACACACTGGCCTTTTACTCATTCAGCTTTACATTCATTACGAAACGGCCTTCGGCCCATTTGATTATGTCAAAACGGCCTTTGGCCCAATCATTCATTTCAAAACGGCCTTTGGCCCACTCATTCATTTCGAAACGGCCTTTGGCCCACTTATTCATTTCAAAACGGCCTTTGGCCCACTCATTCATGTCAGAACGGCCTTCGGCCCATACATTCGTATCAAAACGACCTTTGGTCCATTCATGTTTCAAAACGACCTTTGGTCCATTCATGTTTAACAAAAACCTTTGGTCCATTCAGTTAACAAAACGACCTTGGGTCCATTTATGCTTCAAAACGACCTTGGGTCCATTTATGCATTCATATCTGACTTACGTCCACAATCCCAATTAGCAATTCATAAAGCTTTAAAGGGAGTAAACAATTGACATTCACAAGCATTCAAATATCGATATTACTCACAGTGATCGGTTGATTGGTTCGCCCTGGAGCTTGACCCTACACATTTCATGAACACAAAAGGGTCATTAACATTCAATCCGTTCTTTAATTCACATTTCTCTTTAGGCTTCATCCTTATTTCTTTAACTCATTTACAATGCTTAACATATGCCTAAGAGTGCTTGCAAGTGAAAGAGAACGGAAAACGAACACAAATGCAAAAAAGAATTTCAGAAAATAGGGTCCCCGCTCGAGCGTGGATTCCCGCTCGAGCGGACCCTTAGTCTGCAAAGTACTGGTTGCCTCAATTCCCGCTCGAGCGTGAACCCCCCGCTCGAGCGGACTTCCTGTCTACATAGCTCCCCGCTCGAGCGTCACTTCCCCGCTCGAGCGGGAACCATGTCTGCAGAAAATGCTGGAGCTCGATTTCTCCGCTCGAGCGGCACTTCCCCCTCGAGCGGACACCATGAATTCTGGGTTTTCCAGAACACTCCCTTGAGTTCAAACTCGACATTCAACCCATTTTTTGTGCATACAAAGGCTCAAATATCACACATACACATACTAGCATGATACCAATACCAATTTACAACATTAGAAAGCTCAATTTCTCAAAATAGATGCATGCATGGCTCAAATTGCACCAAACCCATTACTAACACAACCATTTCATACATTCAACTCTTGTACCCTTATAATCTGCACATGCATGTGGTACATTATTCTCATCTCAACTTATGTGATGAAGAGATGGTCAAGAACATGATCTTCAACTAAAAACTCACATAGATCATGCATTTGGTGCTCAAATATGAAAATTCAAGGCAATCACATACATGCATGCAAACATTGACCTTCAATCCAACACATACAATTTAAATTCCTTTCAATCCTCACTCTTGACCATAAATCAACTTTGAATACACAAGATTGCCCATTAAACTCATGAATTCAAGAATCAATGCTTACCTAGAAGCCCAATCTATGGTCAATTCTTGAACTAGACTTCAAATCTCCAAGCTTGAGTCACAAATTATGCAATTCTCTCCCTCTCTCTCTAAATGGCCGGCTCTCCCTCTCTCTTCTTGAGTTACATTCAGTCCAAAATGAGGCTAAGGAGAGAGAGATTGAGTGTTTAAGGCCTTGACAACAAAGCCCACTAACACAATATTTAATATAAAATATTTGGGCTCTTAATTCATCATTTTAATCAGTTTAAATTGACCAGAATAAATTTTCAATTGAATTCCACCGTAGGCTCCAAAAATTATGCCAATTACAATGGCATAATCAATTTCGGGTTCTGTAGCCGATAAGGCCCTCAATTTAATTTCCGAAGGGGACTATTCAAACAGATATTCCTACGGCGAACAGATATGAATTCAAAATCACATATTGGCACACAAAATCATGCTAAACACATAACCATAAACAAATTAAGGACCAGTTTAGCACAGTATAGAACAGGGGTATCACAATAGGGTACTTATTCTTGACCGTAGCCCGATTCAGTTTCCGATAATCGATACAAAGTCTCAAGGCACCATCTTTCTTTTTAGCAAAGAGGGCCGGTGCTCCTCACAGCGAAACACTAGGACGGATGAAGCTTTATCTAGCAATTCCTGGAGTTGAATCTTCAACTCACTCAACTCGGCTGGGGCAAAACGGTAAGGTGCCATAGAAATCGGCGCCGTGCCGGGCACTAAATCTATAGAGAACTCAATCTCTCGATGAGGTGGCAAACTAACGAGATCCTCGGGAAAAACATCTGAATACTCACAAACCACTCTTGGCAATACAATCTGGGTCTCATCACACTCACCACTCATGAAGCTAGCGAAAAGACCACTAAGCTCACTTCGCCCTCGCGAATCATACACCGTGGTAACACCCTACCAACCCGATCCCCCAAGAAATGGAAACACTCCCCGCTCAAGGTACATACTGTGACCCTCTGGCGGTAGCAATCAATAACAGCCCGGTATGACGATAACCAGTCCATACCCAAAATAACATCAAACCCCGACATGGGCATAACTACAAAAGGAAACGGAAGCCGACGATCGGCGACCTCTATATTACACCCTCTACATCCTTGTTTCAAAATCAATTCACCCCCAACAGGTGATACTACACATATAGGAGATGTTAACTGTGCCAACTCCAATCCCAAAACAGATGCAAATACAGCAGATATAAAAGAATGGGATGCACCCGTATCAATCAACACATTGGCAACCGAGTTGCAAAACAAGAAGGTACCTCTCACAACTGATGGAGCCGGTACTAGGTCCTGGGCAGTAACAACATACACGCGCCCTGTAGGCCCCTGATCCACCTGCTCACCCCTCGGAGCATACGACTGCTGCACAGACTGGGACGACGAAGCTCCCGGATTGGCCCTCGAGGCCTGCACAGACTGAGCTGGCGGAAAACTCTGCGTCTGCCTAGAACTAGACGCTCCCGATGTGGCACCCAACTGCGGGCAAAACCTCTTTAGGTGCCCGGGTTGACCACACTAATAACAAGACAAGGGCTGGCCTCTGCCCTGACTCTGGCCCTGAGGTCGAGCCGACGAAGAAGCTGCTCCCTGACCTCCTCTCCTCTGCGGGCAAACTGAAGACTTGTGACCCAGTTGGCCACATTTGAAACAAGTCAAGCCTCCCTGATTACCTCTCCCGGAGCCTGCACTCGGCACTGGAAAGGTCGATCTAGCCAAACCACCCTGAGACTGCTGAGGGTTAGAACCCCTCTGTCTCTTGCCATCACCCTGACCATCCTGGCTCCTCTTGGAGCCTCTCTGCCCCTTCTCTTCCTCCTGCATCATGATCTCCATATGGCCTGCAGCATCCACTAGACACCCATAATCTCGGGTCATAGACCCCCCAACTCTCATCTTGAGCCCATGCCTTAGCTTCCGCTCAAACTCAATGCAACGGCGTTCCTCGGACGCCACAAGCTCAGGTGCAAACCTGGACAAACTAGTAAAAGCGGCCTCAAACTTGGCCACAGACAAACTCAGCTGCTTGAGCTGGCAAAACTGGTCTCTCAGCTTCTCTCTGACAGCTGGAGATAAGAACTTTTCCTAGAAAGCATCTACAAAAGCCTTCCGCGTGCCACCAATACGACCGCTCGTGTACTTCCACCACTGACCCGCATCTCCCTTAAGTTGGAAAGATGCCAAGGTCACTTTCAATGCTCCGTCCTCGATGCCAAGTATCTCGAACGTCTTACTCATCTGCTCCAACCACTCGTCAGCCTTAAGTGGCTCTTTCGGATCCCCAGTAAACTCGTCTGGATTAGACCAGAAGAACTCCCTCTTCAAGAAGGAAGGCCCTGCATCAACAACCTGGGCCTGCACTCGAGCCTGAATTGGATTCTCAGCTCTGAGAATACCCATAGACTCCCTCAAAGCATCGGCTATTCCACGGGCTAAGTCACCCATAGCCTGCTGACCTGCTGGCTCGGCCACATTGGCTTGGCCAACCCCCTCCTGCTGCGCCGGATTATCATCCGGTAAAGGCATCCCTTGCTTACCACACCTACCATGTCTACCTCCTCGTCCTCGTCCTGACATCCTAATAAAGGTAACGAAGAACGTTAGCACATTCTCAAATGTGCCGAAGCTATAACACTCGTGTCCTAATGCATGGACAACTATAATTCACTCCACGTAAGCACATAAACACATAAGCGCTTACGAATTTCATTTCCGGATAATGATAGTCCCGAGGCGTTACTAGAGTTCCAGTTAGAAACAGCATTGATCAAGTGCTTTTCCAACAAGACTCACAGAAACCCAAGGATCCAATCAACATCCTAGAAACTAAATCCCATACCTAAGTAGTCACATAAACATGTTATCAAATAAACACATAATGTCACACATAAGTCTCTAACAAGCGAGACAAACCCATTGTGATACTAATCACTTCCCACGTACCCAAAGTATTCAAACCCGGTACGCTCTGATACCAAGTTGTAGCGCCCTCAAATTAAACCCATAAATCATCCAACACTAGCATGCTTAGACATAAAAGAGTAAAGCATAAATATATTCCATCAGAGTAATCATTACAAAATGTATTACATGTTGACAACAAAAGTAAATGCCCTATGGGCTTACAACTTTCCAAGTCAACACTTGGTTCAAAAGAGAGTGCTAACTCTATACAAAGAAAGCCCTTGGCTTGATATACATGTAATACAACAAAACAACAAAAAGTCCAACAGCCTCAAGCCTCCCAAGCTACGTCCTTGGAGGTGGCATAACACTTGTACCTGAAAGTGATGTCCCATATAGGGTGAGCCACAGCCCAATAGAAATATACTAAACCAACTATAAACAATGACTAAAATAATAGCATTCGATAGATGGTCCACACTTATATTCCAACTCATGTCATATTACAGTTTCATGACAATCATGCCCATGTTACATTTCATTTTCCATTTCTTATTCGACTTTAAGTCCGAAAACAAGGCTCAGAACCTGGCCAAATAATTTAATGAGATAATAATTCATCACTAAAACACTTTCAAAATTCATGATGGATACACATTTTGGTGCTGTATCAATATAACAAAACACTTCCATACTTCACAAATGATACACATTGTAGTGCTGTATCAATGTCAAACAACTTCCGGTTTAGAGGTCCATCCCCCATCTTCCCCGAAACCGTGGAGTACATCCCCTATCTCCTCCCACACAACACAATGTATATAAACACAGATCATATACATAATCAATCAATACATAAGGTTAATGTATTATTCCACAGTTATATTCGATGACACCTTCAATTGATTAGTTCTAGTTTGCCTAATCATCATGCATTGTCTACAACAATCAAGACTATCCTCCACCGATAGCCCAAAGCAGTTATTTCTAAACAGAAAATAAATGCACCAAATGGATAAAATATCAACATTTTGCCTAGGTGAGCGACAAATTAATCCAACTATACCCTTTAATCCCATACCTTGCCAATTTGAATATTTCCTATTCAATTTCTCATTTCCTAAAATCAATTATACAAATTAATTTATCATAACAATTAGGGCTTTTTCCCATAATCTCAATACCAACCCTAAGGTTCCACTTTCTTGAATAAACCAACATATAACTCCATTTTCCAATGTATTACATACATATGGATTTTGAACTTCAAAACCCCTATTTTGAAAATTACACAAAGACCCCAAACTTTCTCAAAATTACCCAACAACCCCCAACATAGCAAAATGCCAAAATTTAAAGACAAAGCTCATACGATGGAGTAGGATATCCCTACCTCAAGAGATGAAACCCAAAGGAGAAGGTGAAGAAATCGAAAATGCTCCAAACTTCAAGATTTTCGGATCAAAACGTAGCCCTCAACGATCAACACACTTTTTACAAAGGCCAAAGGAAAAGAGAACACTCTAACTAGATCAATCTCTAGTGAGAAGGTATTTTCTAGAGAGAGGAGCTCTCAAAATCGGTTTTAGAAAAGTAAGAGAGAGAGAGAGTGTGGATGTAAAAAGTGATTCAAAATAGCCTAGTTGTCAACTGATATACGACACTCCCGCTCGAGCGGAGAACAGGACGCTCGAGCGCAAGAAGGTCCGCTCGAGTGCCTAGACACAAAAGCAAAACATATCCGCTCGAGTGCGAAAACCAGTCCGCTCGAGCTTAGATCTTCCCCTCCCAGAACTTTCATAGACATTGAACTACCCGCTCGAGCACCAAGATACCCGCTCGAGCGTAAGGAAACCCGCTCGAGCGTGAAAAACACAACTGCAGAAGTTTTGCAGAGGGACGAAACACTGGAAGTATGAAATCTCCGCTCGAGCACATAAGGACCCGCTCGAGCGGACCACTCAAAAATTGGGCAACAAGAATTTGAACTAAGGCTCAACCCACCTGTTCGAAACACGCCCAACACATCCCAAAACTCAAACATATGGAATTAAAGGATGACAACAAGATATACAACCACCAACTCCACGGAACCAAAGTCCGGAATACAACAAATACAGAAAGGGAAAACCGGGATCGCTATAAAAAACATCAACAAAACAACCACCCATTACGTGATCATCATCCAAATACATACTAAAAATTAATTTGGTAAAAAAAAAAAAAATGTAAATGTAAAAGATTTATCATTTTTATATAATTTTATCTTTGATGGGTAAAAATAATTTTTAAAAATTCAAAAATAACTTTTTAACATTTTTTTGTCAAACTAGTTTATATTTTTATCAAATTGACGATTTTGCCCTTGAAATGGAGCATTTTTTGTTTACAAAGGAGTTTGTGTCTTCAATTGTCTTTTTTTAGTACGAGATTCAAAATTTAGAGTCAATTGTCTTTATTTAGTACGAGATTCAAAATTTAGAGTCAATTGTATTATAATTGAAAGATCAGGAAAAGTGACACAAAATCTCAAACTATAGAGATCGTTAGTGTAATTCGTCCTAAATTTTAGGGATCAAAATGCGAATTATATCTTGTAAAGTCTTAAAAGTGCATGGAATGATGAGATTTTTCAAAATTTGGGGGCCCTGGATAACAGTAATAATAATCTACAAATAAATTTTTTTGTAAAATTTTCGTGCAAAATTATATGTTTGTTTGCTAAGGGGCCAAAATTTTTTTAGGATGAGGACCTAACATCAAAATGAGATTTATTTTATTATGACTTCAGATGATTTAGGCACGTAACAATAAGATTTTTTTTTTTTTTGGTTGAGATAAACGACCTAAAAATTAGGTTATCTTAATTAGCTGTAGGTTGTAAAAAAAATAAGCTATTGGGACTCAGCTCATTAAAAATTTGTTGGAGATTGGTTCATTATATAAGTAAAGTTTAAACATATTTCGAAATTTATTAAGTTTTTAGTTCAAACTTAAACGTGATATTACTCGGCTCGATTTGATTCGATTATATACATTTAAAAAAGAACAAGTTGCTCTCTGTTAGTGATAAGATTAAAGCTCATATGAATTTATTTCAAAACATAAATAAATTAAATTTAAATATATTTTAATTTTTTTTAATTTTAAAATATATTTAAATAATTTTACTCAACTCAATTTGACTCCTTTACCATAGTCCTGTTATTGGTATTTTTCATTTAAATGAAGACACCAACTTGGCTTTTAGGTGGATGATTTTTCAAGATGCGTAGCCTTAGAGTATCTTCAACATTTTTTGTTTTTCGTTAAATTTGAGTAAAAGTTTCATCTGATATTAAGCGTTCCAACGGACAATTTGCATTTTTCATCAAAACACTAGTTGACTGGGAGGACGACCGGGCGGATGTCCAGCAGGTCAACCGGTTTGTGTAAATTGACCAACACCTTTATGGGAAATTTTGCAAGGAAAAGGTTGTCCGGGAGGATGTCTGGGAGGATGTTCGATCCAACAGTCACCTACAAATTTGATGAAAGGATAAAGTTCTCTTGATTTGATGAAAAAGGTAATTCTACCTCTATTTGATATGAGTTTGATGAAAGGATTGGAACTCACGTTTTAGATATTTTTCGTAAATGAGGGAGTCAAAATGATATTTGCTAATAGTTGATGGGGTTTAGTATAACCAACCAATAAATTGACGAAAATTAATATGTCAATGTGGATGTCAAAGGACTTAATTATTGGAAAAAGATTCTCAGTAATAAATTTTACTAAGAAAATTTTAATCCTTAAGGTTTTATTGGTGATAAATCTATTTTCTATGAGATATGACATTAGGTTTAACAATTGATCTTTTATGGACATAATGACGTGATAAATAAAATTATCTAACAAGAAGAACATATTATTGTTTTAAAGAATTTTTTTTTTCATTCTATTTTTACTCCATTGACACTAGATCACAGCTAGACCACCATCGGCGCCAATGATGGCAATGGCAACGGTGATTGGTGATAGTGGTGATATGAATAGATAGATAGATTAGGTAGATTAATAGATGACTTGTGAATAAGTAGGGAGATGGAAAATGGACATATATGTGATGTGGACAAATAGGTAGAGGCAATATGGTCTTTTAAATTATTTTGTCTTTTCGACCCCAAAAGAATAGAGTTTGAGACTATTAGCCTAGACGTTTTGAAATTGGACTTATGGCCTACATCTCCAATCTTTAAATGAGCATTCATTTTTAAAAAAATGATTCATCCACTAATTTCTCCTCCCTAAATTCCCAAATGACGTGGCAAGCAAAATTTGAAACGTTGACCCATAGGTGAGAGAGAAGATACACACTGTATATATACCTGTTACACAAAATACCAACTTGGTGTCTTGGGACTCATACAAAATTGTGCGGATGGAAGTGCATTGAGATAAGCAAAACAGAGATTTAAGTGTAGAAGTAATGTGTTTAGGCTTTCATTTACCTTCTTCTCATGTTACATTTACAACCCCCTAGTCAAAAAAGTTTTTAGCATCTTGTGATTATCATGATGCACAATTGGCAACTTGTTTGACAGCTTCATTGGAAAATGACCCAAGTGGAAATTTGTTCCCCAGAAAAGATGCTAGTACTCTTGTCCCTAATGACTAATCTAACTCAAAAATCAAACTTGTCCATGGGCCTTTAATTTTGTAAATACCTTGAATCTTTCTTCTTACTGAGGAATCTACAAGACTAGCAGGTTTCCTCTTACAAACCCCTCATATTTACAATTAGTTCATATTGACTCTGGTGCAACAATGGATTTCCTTTTCTTTCTGTTCTGTTGTGAAGGAAATTAGATCATGGTGTGCAGTTGTTGTATTGTAATTACTTGAACAAATAATTTTTATGTCCATGTGCTTTCATATTGTTCTAATTGCAGCTATGCATATGTTGACTACAGTCATGAAGAAACTTTCTTATCTTGAAGAGTTATACTAAACAACTGGAACTGAAGGAAAGAATTAGGTGGTTTCAAAGTGTTTCATTGTCATTTAGTGAGTTGAAGAATCTACATGGTTCTTGCTTCAATAATGGGTTCAAGAATTCATGTCTGTCTGCTGGTTGTTTCCGTCCAAATTTTACTTGTAGTAGCATAGATGAATAATCTGGATTGTAAGTTCCATTCTTATGCCTAAGTTGTTAGTTTTATTGACATCAGTATTTATATTAGTGTTTAATGATATATGCATAAGAGAGCTCCAATATCTGTTCTTAGTTTTTCCAATGCATCCTCACACCTCATTTATTGTGGGGGGTTGATCACTAATAAAAGGAGAAGAAACAAAAATGAAATAAAAAAATTTGTGTTTTGTTGTTTCTTATATTGAGAATTGAAATGATCTTCACTGCTGGATATTGTCTTTTCTTGGTTTCCAAATGACAGAAGATTTGAGATTCAAAGTTTCAATATCTATAAATATATTTTTTTATATTTAGGCCCAAGTCTTTTAGCAATCAAAGCATTAGATGTATGTCCTTTACTTAGTTATGAGAAGCTATTTCTGTGTGGGGTTGTCTAATTTAACTGGGAATAATTTCTACAATGTAATGCTGTGAATCTAATCTCTGGAATACATAATTGGTTCGATCTATTATTAATGCATTTCATCAATTGTACTCCGCTTATTATTAGTGTCACTTCGAAATATCATACTGCTTCTTCAAACATTTAATCTCTAATTTCTCACATTTTAGATTCCACCATATATTTTTGTGGTTTCTAGTATCTTTGCTAGTTTGATATTGCTGCATTATATATATACATCTAATATTGTTAGCTTTGGTTGTGATGTTGAACTCACTAGGAGGTCAATGATTTGAATCTCCACACCTAGAGGTGGGTCTTGCTGCCTGTCCCACTTTGGGAGTTTCTTTGTATTGATTGTGTTGTATTTGATATATATTATTGTAATTGCAATTCATTGAGTTTCATTGTAATATCATATATGAATAAATAAATAAATAAAAACACCTATAACCTTTACCTATGTTGGAGAAATCTATAGCGTGCACCCCTAAAAAATGCCTCACAATAAGAAAGTTTTGTGGTGAAAGTTATAAATGTTTGTGGTGTGTTATGCCACTTTGTGGTAAATCTATCATGTGCGCCTCTAAAGTACATTTTTAATTTCTATAATTTGATTCAAATTTTATTTTAGTCCCTACATTTTAACTTTAGTTTCACTTTGATTTTTTTTTTCCAGTTTAAATTAGAGTTTAAAATTAACGATTTTAGAACACTATCTTCTAAGGCGTACATGTACAAAAAATTAACAAAAATTTAGATCAAAGGACCATCTGAAACTGGACTTAAAGTATAAGAACTAAATTATTCAAATTAAAATAATAGGGCCAAAGTGAAATTTAAATCAAATTATAAAAATGAAAAATGTATTTTATCCTATCATAAATAAATCGTAAGCATTTATTTATATGAATTTCATGTAAATCTCACATAAATAAACAACTTGAATTTATTTATATGAATTTCATGTAAATCTCACATAAATAAACAACTTGAATTTATTTATGGCATGACTATGTTACTATCATATGTAATAGTGAATAATTGCTCACCAAAATCACTTATTAAATGACTCATGACTTCTATTAAAACTAGAACATGAATGAATGGTACAATGTTTGAAATTTGATCATCTACAAAATTGTGGAAGTTTGAGCAATTACCAAATAAGATTGGTATGAAGGTAAGGCGAATTACAATTTTATCTTTTGAACTATCACTTACTTTATTCCATAACTAAATAATATAAATTTTTCGTCAAGAATTTATGTGACTGATACATAATATCTCAAATATTACAAAATGTCTGAAATAACTTTATTTTCTTCTATTCATGATAACAGTCATGATACTCATAGTGTAAGCAACTATGATTGCTGATTAGGCAAAAAAATATATATAAATAACAAAAAAAAGGGGCAAATTATTAAAAATAATAAAAAAACTCAGAGTTTAACGTATTTTTCACATTAAACCCCAATATTTTAATTTTAACAATTTAAACCCTGAATTTTTAATCGTGCCCCAATGTTGACCCTCCGTCTGTTTCTATTGTTTTTGTTAATTTTTTACACTCATTTTACACACGTGTCACTTTTTGATTCGTCCATAATTATTATAATTATTTTATTTCTAATTTGTTTTTCTATCAGCTCTCTCTCTCTCTAGTCTCTTTCCACATTATACTCTCTCTCTTTCTCTCTCTGCAAATCCATTTCTAACCTATACACACACACACACACACACACACACATATATATCACTCTCTGCAATCCATTTCTAACCTATAGAGGATAATTTATATGAAAATTGGGCCGAGATGGGCAATGGGCCGTCATGGGCCACAATACGAAGAGCTGAGTAAAAAGGCTTTGAAGTTAGTCCGGTCCCAAAGCCCCGAAGTTAGTTCGGTCCGGAAGAGACTTGAAGTTAGGCCGGTCTAAAGACGTTTTGGAGTTAGTCCGGTCTCAGAGTTAGCCCGGTCATGGCGTATTGTGGTTAGACCGGTCAGAACCTTACTATTCGGTAGCCCGGTCTAAAACACGCCATGGTTTGTACATGAGAAACCGAGATAAGGAGTAGTGAAAAGAAGAACCGAACTAAAAATAGTTCAGCCTACTCTGCGGCTCAGCATAGCCATGATTACCTCGGTCCTATTAGAATCCGACCATGGTAGAACCATCTCACTTGGTTTAAGTAGTGAGGGGGGTGTTGAAGGATAAGCATTATCTTTCAGGCGTGTGAATCCTAGGAGGACTCTACATGGAGGAGTGAAAGTCCTACTACGATTGTGCCACGCGAAACCTATAAAAGCTCACAACATCACCTATGGAGGGGTAACACAACTTTGATTCCTGAATACACAGAGCTTTTATTTATTTGTCTAGTTTGTTGACTTAGGCATCGGAGAGGTTTCCGGCACACACCCGCCGGCTAGCTCATGTTTGTGTTTTCAGGGAGTAGAGCGACGTCGTACGGAGGAGCGCAGACTTGATCAACAGGATTATACGAGAAGGTTTATTTCTTTCCCGTACAATTGGCGCCGTCTGTGGGAAATTTAGACAAGAACAAAACCTCTTGATCAAGCTCTTCCTCTTTAGAATCAATGGCGCACAACGAAGATTTGCCGCAGTCCGCCATTGATGGACAAACACCAGAAGGGGGTGCAAGGCGCGAAGGCCTACGTTCTATCCCTTTTATGGCGGACTTGGAGCCACAAAGGCAGAATCCCAGGAGGGATACAAAGGGGAGAAGGCGGACTAACAGGCCCCGTCACTCTCGTTCACAGAGTCCAGAGAGACAAAGGCGGAGGATTGATCCTCAAGCTTTGGAGGATCGCGTCAAGGAGCAGGACGAATTGATACGACGATGGCGGCGGACATGGAATCTCTAAAGCGCCAGATAAAGGGAAAAGGAGTGGCGACAGGAGAGGGGCGCACAAGCAAGACGCCCCCTCGCCACTCGGAAGATCGTAGTAGGAATACGACACCCTCACAAGCAGAGAATAGAAGCCTCAGGACAGGCGATACCCAATCCAGGTCTTCCAGAACTCGTCACTCCAGGTCTGAAAGGACGAGATCTGAGAGGTCATACACTGAAGGAAGCACCTATTGGCCCTCACATACGCACCAAACAAGATCCAGACAAACGGAGTTGCCCAAATCATCCGACTTAAGAACCGTGCTCGAAGAGAAGGCACGGTGGAAGGAGAACGCCAAGGCACGTGATCCACACAGAGTTTCTGCCTTATAGCAGTTGGCTCATCGGACGCATGGAAGCGTCGAGGTTGGAATGCCAATACCGCGCCCTGCCTACGAACCGACGGACAAGGCATTAGCAAGGCTGCAGACCCCTCGCCGTTCGTTCTGGCGATTGAAAACGCGCCCCTACCATCAGGCTTCCTTCAGCCCAAATTCACTACATATGAGGGAAAGACGGACCCCTATTCACACTTTCGCCACTTTCGCCAGGTCATGGCTGTATACCGGCGAAATGAGGCTTTGATGTGCATCCTCTTCCCATCTGGCCTTGGCGACCTTGGCTTGACTTGGTTCGAAAAACTTCTAGAAGGCAGCATAGCCTCCTGGGCGCAATTGGCGGAGGCGTTCGTAACAAGGTTCAGAACAAACACCAAAACCCCGGTGGAGATCACCAGCTACTCTCCATCGACATGGGCGACAAGGAGACCCTAAGATCCTACAATAGTCGCTACTGGGAGACCTTCAACCAGATTGGGCTGCCACCAATCTCGCCATTGCACAGTACAAAAGAGGCCTTCCAGTTGGGAACAGACTAAGGGACTCAATCACCATGACGCCACCCCTCACCATGGAGGCCCTGATGGAAAGAGTGCATCAGCACATCAGGGTAGAAGAGGATGGCGCCCGGGCCAAAACAAAATCTGGCACGACCGTAATACCAGAGAAAAAGGCCTCAGCAAAGGTCAACGCGGTAGACCGACCGAGTAGAAACGGACGAGGCAGACGAGACAACGGAGAAGACCAGGATAAAAGATGGTTGAGGGTCCGCACTGCTATAACCACAGTATTCAAAAAACCGATCTACCGAATTCTAAGTGAAATACGAGATGAGCCTTTCGTCAGATGGCCAGCCAAGCTAGGGGAAGCTCAGAAGGACTACGACGAAAGGTCACGATGCACCTTCCATAAAGAAAAGGGGCACCGTACTGAGAATTGCACGCCATTGAGACAACACCTGGAGGAGTTGGTGGCAGCCGGTCACCTGGATAAATACATTGAAGGAGGGACGCAACCAGCCCCCCAGGACCATGATAACCCCAACGGGACGCCAATCGACGCCCCACCTCAAGGCATAATCAATGTGATACATGGAGTCTTCGAACCTAAGCGTGTATGCGAGCTTAGAGGGTCAATCATGAAGGCTGAGCACTTAAGAGAGGTACTAAGTGCACAACCTACCATAAAAAAGGGGAAGACGGAGGCCACGAACGTCATGTCTTTTTTAGATAGAGACTTGGCGAGGATATATTGCCCTCACAATGATGCCCTGGTTGTCACTCTCCGAGTCAAGGATTTTGACGTCAAGCGGATTTTGATTGATCAGGATAGTTCATGTGAAATAATGAACTACGAAACATTTAAACAATTGAAGTTACAAGATAAAGACTTGGCACCTGCCGTATCTCCCCTGATTGGATTCAACTCAATGCCAGAGTGGCCAGTCGGCAAAATAATTCTTCCAGTTAGAGCAGGAAGCGTAACGAAGCAAGTGGAGTTCTGGGTATTGAAAGTCCCTTCCACTTACAACATCATCTTGGGCAGAACATGGCTGCATGCCATGCGATCGGTAGCGTCATCCTACCACCAAGTAATGCAGTTCCCCAACGAACCGGGTAATTGAAGAGGTTTATGGAGATCAGATTATGTCAAACAATGCTTTGTCACGGTGAATGGCAGCCGCGCTGCCAAAGGATATGTTCATTCGGTGGAAGAACCTGAGAGCAATGAACTGTTCGCAGACGTCGGCAAAGCAGCTAATCAAAAAGCGGTGGAAGACTTGGTAGAGGTAAGAATAGATGAAAAAACCCGGACAAGTTCTTTTTGCTCGGTTCGTCGTTGTCCAGCACCGAAGATTAGAGGTCTTGGAATTCTTGACCTCTAACATCGAAGTGTTCGCCTGGACGCCATACGACATGCCAGGCATTGATCCAAACTTCATCTGTCACCAACTCAATGTCCACCCATCCGCCAGACCAATCATTCAACGCACTCGCAGATCGGCACTCCACCACGCCAGATAGTGGCAGAAGAAGTAGGAAATCTGCTAGAAGCAGGAGCTATCAGAGAGGTACACTACCCCAGATGGATCTCCAACACAGTCGTGGTGCCAAAGAAGAATGGCAAATGGCGTGTCTGCGTCGACTATAAGACAGTCAACAAAGCATGCCCAAAGGACAGCTTTCCTCTACCACGGATAGATCAACTGGTAGACCTAACGGCGGGGCACAACCGACTTAGCTTTCTTGATGCGTACAGAGGCTACCATCAGATCGCCATGTACGAACCAGACCAGGAGGTCACGTCCTTTACAACTCCAAGAGGATTGTATTGCTACAAGGTCATGCCCTTTGGCCTAAAGAACGCAGGGGCAACATTCCAAAGAATGGTCACCAAGATGTTTGAGCCATTGTTAGGCAGAACAATGGAGGCTTACATCGACAACATGGTGGTCAAGAGCAAGGATGAGAACGACCATCTAAAGGACCTAGGTGAGATGTTCCAGATTCTGAAGAGACACAAATTGCGCCTTAATGCATCTAAGTGCGCATTCGGTGTAGGGTCTGGCAAGTTCCTGGGCTTCTTAGTGACTAACCGGGGTATAGAGGCAGACCCCTCCCAGATCAAAGCCATTCAGGATCTGGAGAGGCCTAACTCAGTAAAAGAAGTGCAGCATCTCACCGGCATGGCAGCTGCGCTCAATCGGTTCATAAGCCGGTCGTCAGACAGACTACGACCATTTTTCCATGCTCTAAAAGCCAAGTTTGAGTGGGACGACGAATGCGACCGCGCCCTGGAAAGCTTAAAAGAATACATGTCTTCTCCACCACTACTTGTAACCCCAATTCTTGGAGAAGAACTCTTCTTGTACCTAGTAGTCTCGCAGCACGCAATTAGCGCAGTGTTAGTTCGCGCAGAAGGAATCCAACATCTGCCCATCTATTATGTCAGCAAGACATTGCTGGGCACCGAAACGAGGTACTTGCCACTGGAAAAACTGGCCTTAGCCTTGGTGATGGCCTCAAGGAAGTTGTCGCATTACTTTCACGCCCACACCATATCTGTCCTCACAGCCTTTCCATTAAAAGCTCTCTTTGAAAGGGCAAACTTTTCTGGGCGAATTTTGAAGTGGGCAGTAGAGTTGGGACAATTCGACATCAAATTCCAACCCAGAACCGCAATAAAGGCACAAGCTTTGGCAGATTTTGTCGCAGAATTCACCCCAGGAAGTCATCATATCTGCCCAGTCGACCTGACTGAAACAACCGAGCTAGGGATGGAAGTTGACGTCGGAATAACGCAACCCCTGGTACAGGTTACCCAGTCAAGTCCCAAGGCAGACCAGAACAAAGTAAGGGAGGAAGAAGCAAACCATGCTACACCAAGTCAAGACTTACCAACAAATAAAGACTTGGTACAATCAGATTGCGAAGGGCAGACAGCAGGCATGGACCATGAAGAAGAAGACACCAGCAACATGGAAGACCCCAAGGCATCATCTGATTCGTCGGAGAGATGTGGAAGCTCTTCGTGGATGGAGCATCCAACCGGCATGGAGAGGACTTGGCATAGTCCTCATCTCTCCAGACGGCCTAGTAGTGGAGCAGGCAATCAACCTTGGCTTCCCAGCATCAAACAACGAAGCGGAATATGAAGCGTTCTTGCAGGCCTCAAATCAGCATTCTACATGAAGGCCACCGAGCTAATGGTCTACAGCGACTCACAACTAGTGGTAAACCAAATATCAGGCGACTACGAAGCAAAGGATGATAGGATGGCCAAATACCAAGAGTTAGTCAGAACAGAGATCAAGAAATTTGAAGTGGTGAGGATAGAACAGATCGGCAGGGAGGAAAACAGCAGAGCAGACGAACTAGCAGGCTTTGTCTCAATGGCAGATACCTCCATCTCTCATCCACTGCTGATCGACTACTTGTCTAGACCAAGCATTGAAGACCCAGAAGCAGAGGAGGTATGCTGCGCCGATCTAGGCCCTTCTTGGATGGATCACATCAGACTGTTTTTAAAAGACGGCATCTTACCAGAAGAAACGAAAGAGGCCAACAGAATAAGAGCAAAGTCGCAGCGATTTTGGCTCTCCCCATCTTTAGCATTGTACAAAAAGTCGTTCTCAGGACCCTACCTAAAGTGTGTTCATCCCAGCAAAGTGGAAGCATTCTTATTCGAGATACACGAGGGCGTATGCGGAAGCCATCAAGGAGGAAGATCATTAGCATACAGAGCAATCTCGCAAGGATATTGGTGGCCATACATGCAAGCAGATTCAGAAAAGTATGTCAAAAAGTGCGAAAAGTGTCAAAAGTTCGCACACCAAATACACCAACCTGCCAGAGAACTTCTACCTCTAACTAGCCCATGGCCCTTCGCAATGTGGGGGTTAGATATAGTAGGGCCACTTCCAACAGCACCAGGCAACAGGAAGTTCTTTCTCGCAGCAACCGACTACTTCACAAAGTGGGTGGAAGCAGAAGCCTTGGCATCAATCAAAGAAAAAGATGTGAAGAAGTTTGTCTGGCAGAATATCATCACTCGATTTGGCATACCAAAGGTGCTAATATCAGACAATGGCACTCAGTTCGACGGCAGAATCTTCAGAAGCTTTTGTGAAGAGTACAAGATAGAGTTCTACAATTCTACACCGGCATATCCCCAAGCAAATGGTCAGGCAGAAGCATCAAACAAGGTAGTCTTGGATGGATTGAAGAAAAGATTAGAGAAAGCCAAAGGCAAGTGGGCAGAAGAGCTCCCTCATGTTTTATGGGCTTACCGCACCACACCTCGGCGGTCAACAGGAGAAACTCCATTTTCCTTAGCCTATGGTATGGAGGCAGTAATCCCACTAGAAGTTGGCCTCCCCACAATTCGAAGTGAGAATTTTGATCCAGACTTGAATGGCGAAGCCATAACATTGGAGCTCGACCTTGCGGAAGAAAGAAGAGACAGAGCACTGGTTCACATTGCCTCATACCAACAAGAATTGTCTAGAAAGTATAACAAGACAGTACATCCAAGGCAATTCAAAATCGGAGACTGGGTACTGCGCAAAGTAATGGGAAACACCTTGGTACCGGGAGATGGCAAGTTAGGGCCTAATTGGGAAGGACCTTACAAAGTGGTTGGATTAGCAGGCAGAGGGGCATACCACTTAGAAGATGAGGACGGCAAGGCAATTCCCAGGCCGTGGAATACTGCCAATCTCAAGTTATTTTATTTTTAGCTTTTTTCTTTTAAATATGTGTAATTTTTTCCTTTCTCAATAAAACAAGTAGTTTTCTTTTCAGTATAGGCGTTTTCTTCTGTAAAAGTTTGTTTTAGTGAGTTAGGTGAGTTAGGGGCATTAAAAACACAGTTGGCCGGATTAAACCAACACCCTTCCTAAGCCCAGGATAAGGATCCAGGCTGCAGGACGTTTGGTCGAAATAACCAAACACTTTATTCTAAGTTGGCTGGAAAAACCAACTTAGAGGTTGGCTGGATTAAACCAACACCCTTCCTAAGCCCAGGATAAGGATCCAGGCTGCAGGACGTTTGGTCGAAATAACCAAACACTTTATTCTAAGTTGGCTGGAAAAACCAACTTAGAGGTTGGCTGGATTAAACCAACACCCTTCCTAAGCCCAGGATAAGGATCCAGGCTGCAGGACGTTTGGTCGGAATAACCAAACACTTTATTCTAGGTTGACTGGAAAAAAACCAACTTAGAGGTTGGCTGGATTAAACCAACTCTTATTATTCTTCAGCCGAAGTAAGGATATCGGCCGAAGTATGGTTGGCTGGATTAAACCAACTTTTAGTACTCTTCAGCTGAAGTAAGGGTATAGGCTGAAGAGTGGTTGGCTGGATTAAACCAACTTTTATTACTCTTCAGCCAAAGTAAGGGTACAGGCTGAAGAGTGGTTGGCTGGATTAAACCAACTCTTATTACTCTTTAGCCAAAGTAAGGGTATAGGTTGAAGAGTGGTTGGCTGGATTAAACCAACTCTTATTACTCTTCAGCCGAAGTACGTATATCGGCTAAAGAGTGGTTGGCTAGTAAGCCCAGTCAGATTGCTCAGCTAAGACCGGAATAAAGTATCTCGGCCGAAAAATATTGTGTTTCGTTCAAATTGCAGTTAGAAAGCAAGCACAAATAGGAAAGTAAACCGAGATAACAGTTGGAGCAAAAGAACTCATTACAAGTACACGCATACAGATCAAACCAGAATAAGTGTTGAATACAAAAGAAGATTTTCATTGATCAAGTTCAAGGCAAATACAAAGGAGGGGCCTCAGCCCGGTTACAAGACCAAAAGAGAAGAAGAAAAATACTGAAAACAAGCAACAACAAAAGAAAGTACAGAATCAGTTGAACAGATCATCAAGATCAGCATCAATGTCAACACGAAGACCGGTTTCAGAGGGTAGAGCGGTCTCGGTTGGGAGCTCGGTGTCTATTGGAAGCACGGTTTTAGTCGTTAGGTCTTCAATCGTTGGCTCCAACCGAGCTGATTGATCGTTGGCTTGTTCATTAACGACCGAGGTATTATTGGGCTCGGTATCTTCATCATCATCTGAACCCTGAAGAAACTGTTGCTGAACGGATGCAGCGTACTCCGCAGTGAGCTCGGTATGAAGTACTGAAGAGGATTGTATACCTCGGTCTCAGGTTCACAACCGAGCTGCACCACTGTTGCCCTCCAACCGCATTTGAAGAACAAATCTTTAGCGGCCTCACATTGTGGAATAGAGAGGGCTTCTCCCTCCTTAAAACTTTCAGCATTGGCTTTATCCGCCTTCTTTTTTAGTTCGGCGATCTCTGCATCTTTCTTTTCTTCGAGCTTGACTAGCTCACGCAGGTATTTATCCTTCATCACGGTTAATGCCCTCTGTTTGTCAGCGTTAGCCGAGGTAACCAGTCCGGTCAGACGGGCTACCTCGGCCTCCAGCTCGGCGGTCTTCTGTTGGGAGTCTTTCAGTTCGGTGGTTTTTTCTTCAACTTCAGCCATGGCTTGCCTTACTGTTTTACGAAGCTCCAGCACACGCTTGTGTGCAATTTGACTCTTTTGCATGGCCTGAAAAAGAAGTGAAAGAAACTAATGACAAAACCGAACAGAAAGTTGGGAAAAAATTAGAGAGACAAGAGGAGCAACTTACCAGGATCATTGATTTCGTCGCTGACCGGATGGCCTTGAGCTCGGTCAGGTGCTTGTGATGCTCCATGTCAGGGGGCAGACATACACTCTTAGCCAGATTGAAGGCTAGCATGTGGTCTTTGTCTACCACCACTGAGTCAGTGTCACAGATAGCGCGGTTTTGGAAAGTCATTTTTTGACTCCATTTAGAGGAGCTAGCTTGGTCGGCAAGCTCCGGTTGTGGACTCGGTGGTGGGCTTGGTGGTAGGGTTGTTTCGTCTTCATCAACAAGGCGTTGCTCGGTCTAAGTAGTCCGGGCACGCTTGCTGGGGCGTGATGAAGAAGGTTGTTGAGAAGGAAGGGCCACCACGGTTTCCTGGGTTTGGTTCGGTGGTGGTACCTCGGCTCGGTTTGTGTCGGTTAAAAGGGCCCTTACTCTGTTTCTTTTGGCCATTTCTTCTTCAGCAGTCAGAGGGACTAGGTTGATTTGAGGCAAGTTGGGGTTCGGCTTAGGGGAGGCTTCTAGTAAAAAATCTGCTACTCTGGCTTTTCGTCGGCTACTGTATCTGTACGTCGGTTCGAAGTTTAATAGCTTAGCCCAACTTCTTTCGGGGTATCGTAGTGCGGCACGTAGTACGCCTAAGTTGGGGTAACTGTATAGTGATTGAAGATGGGCTGAATCTGTAAAAAAAAGACAACTGTTAGCTTGGTTTAGAAATTGGAAACCGAAATAAAACAGAAGCATGCAATAGAGCCGAAGTAATTATACCGGGTGTTCCTTTATTCCCATTTATACTGGGGCCTGGGATCTGGGCTTGGTGGTCTTTAAAATTCCCAAATACCCAGAAAAAATCATCATCATTCAAGTCTTTGTCCGGTGTGTCTTTTATTATTTTCTCTCGGTGGCGTCGTATTCTTAAATAATAAACTCACCCGTCTTCTTTTGAGCCTATAGAATATTGGTGGAAGAGTTTGGCTAAGCCGAGGTTAATACCAGCACGGCGGTTTAGCTCGGCTATACCATTTATTGTGCAGTATGAGTTTGTGGAAAGTTGGGTTGGGCATATCCTAGTTTGCCTAAGGAATTCACAGAGTAGGGGCTGTACAGGGAATCTTAGGCCGGTTTCTACAATGGAAAGGAGGGTGAAGGGAACAAAACCAGGGTTTCCCCAAGGTATGATATCTTGTTCGGCTAAGGTGAGCCGGACGTCGTCAGGAATGTTATACTCCCTTCGAAATTCGGCCAGGCCACCAGGTGTTTCTACTAGAAACCTATATTTACCCATTTTTTGCTTAAGTTATGAATAAATTAATACTTGTGAATTAGCTCGGTCGCTGAAGTGGCTAGTAGCTCGGTTGAGCGCTCAATAGAGTGCCTGGGCAACCAAAAGTCTACAAAGTAAAAAAAACACAGTGTTTAGCACAGGACCGTTTGGACTGTGGCTAAAGAGAGAATAAAGGCAAAGATAAATCAAATCCTAGCTCGGCTAAGAGGAGAGCTATAGGTCTTAGCTCGGTTTGAGCATGAGGCTTGTTAGTTCGGTTTAAACAAAAGACCTATTAGCTCGGTTTTGTGCAAGGTTATTTGGCCCCGGTTTAGCCTCTAGGGCAAGCGCTCTTAGTTCGGTTTAAACTAAGGAAGGCTGGTTTAGCCCCAAGTTATAGCCTGGTCGTGGTTTGGACTTTTCGCACACAATTGCAGACCTAGTACGGTTCAAAAGCTGGCTAAATTGAAACAAGACGGTTTGACTCATTAAAACTACAAGTGCAGCAAGAAGAGTTAGTTCGGTTGTAGTCCGGTTAGACTGACATCAACTACAAACAACTTCCTAGTTCGGTTATATTATGATTTTGGATTGAATCCAGTGTTTCTCAGATTATTACATGGATCAAATGGTTCTATTACAAGTTTTTGCAGAAAAACACAAGGCAAGGCAAAATGAAAGTAAAAAAATGTGTTTTTGCAAAAACATAAACAAAATGCTATGAATCAGAACAACGATGAAAACAACAAAAAGAGAAAACAGATCTGGTAGTTACCAGGCTAAGAGGAAAGAAATGGAAGTAGAAGGAGGCAGCAACGAGCACGAGCTTCACGGTTTCAAGGTTGAAGAACAATGGAGGCACGATAGAGAAGGAAGGGATTGAATAGTGAGTTGAATGATTTGGAAGAAAACGAAAGGTTTGTTTTGTGTGAAGGAAAGGGGCAAAAGGCGGGAACTATTCAAAAAACACGAAGTACGAAGACGGCGTGACAGTTGCCTTTAGCCAATCAAATGAGCCACGTGTCATGGAATGGGAAGCGATTCAGCTGCTGTGATTGAAGAGACATTTTTGACCAAACAAGCAGAGCCCGGTGTGGATTAGCTCGGTTTGGATAGGTCTAAAGGGTTTTAGCTCCGGCTGGAGGAGCCTTAAGAGTTTTAGCTCGGTTGGAAAAGCTAAAGGGTTTTAGCTCGACTGAAAGGCCCTAAAAACCTTAGCTCGGCTGGTAAAACAAGTAATCCCTATCATGCTACGCAGATGGAATTAAGGGGCAATTTAGAGGGTATTTATATGAAATGGGCCGAGATGGGCAATGGGGCTGTCATGGGCCACAATACGAAGAGCGAGTAAAAGCTTTGAAGTTAGTCCGGTCCTAAAAGCCCCGAAGTTAGTTCGGTCCGGAAGAGACTTGAGTTAGGCCGTTCTAAAGACGTTTTGGGAGTTAGTCTGGTCTCAGAGTTAGCCCGGTCATGGCGTATTTGTGGTTAGACCGGTCAGAACCTTCTATTTGGTAGCCTTGTCTAAAACACGCCATGGTTTGTACATGAAAACTGAGATAAGGAGTAGTGAAAAGAAGAACCGAAACTAAAAATAGTTCGGCCTACTCTGCGGCTCAGCATAGCCATGATTACCTCGGTCCTATTAGAATCTGACCATGGTAGAACCATCTCACTTGGTTTAAGCAGTGAAGGGGGTGTTGAAGGATAAGCATTATCTTTCAGGAGTGTGAATCCTAGGAGGACTCTACATGGAGGAGTGAAAGTCCTACTAGGATTGTGCCACGCGAAACCTATAAAAGCTTACAACATCACCTATGGAGGGGTAACACAACTTTGATTCCCGAATACATAGAGCTTTTATTATTTGTCTAGTTTGCTGACTTAGGCATCGGAGGGTTTCCGGCACACACCCGCCGGCTAGCTCACGTTTGTTTTCAGTAGAGCGACGTCGTACGGAGGAGCGCAGACTTGATCAACAGGATTATACGAGAAGGTTTATTTCTTTCCTGTACACCTATACATACACACACATTACATATATATATTCTCTCTCTCTCTCTCTAACTATTTTATGAGTGAAGATTACACTTTCACAACAAGTTGTATTATGGTGACGGGATTGAACAAATCTGGAGGAGGAAATAGTAGATGTGATGACGAATTTGAGAGAGATAGTGGAAAAGGGTGGCAGATTTGATCAAATGGAGATGTGGGAGTAACGAATTCGAGTGAAACGGTGAGGGTGGTGACAGATCTGAGGGCAGAGGGTGATGGAGTTGAGCAATACCCTTCACTGTTCCACCACCACCATTTTCTACCGAGCTCGGCGTGGCTATCCATTCACCGTTGGGTCTCTCTTTTTTATCTGCCGAAGCTGTGCGTTTCCAGGAGAGTTTTCGGTAGAGAATGGCAAGGAAGAAGAGACAGGAGATGGTGAGGGCTCCGACGAGAATGGGTGGTATGAGGTTGAAATGGGGATGTGGGTTATGTGGGGGGAGGTTGGTGTGTGGTTCCAACGGTTGCGGCGCTAGAAAATCTGGGAATGGTGGTGGTGGTGGGCGTGAAGGCATTGTTGGACAAAAATGAAGAAAACAAAGAGTGAATATATCTACAGGCTTGGCTTGAGATTTCCAGGGCCAAAGCCAATAATCAACTAATAAATTTATGAGGCTCTTCACATTTGTTTTTTTTCATTGAATGAAAAAAAAAAATTAAAAATAAAGGATAAAAGATTTGTGTCAAAATCACAAAAAATACTTAGTATTACATTACAACAACTAATAAGTATCGCTTAATTCTCGCTCTTCGTTCATTTTTAGAAGCAAAAATTAATAATACTTGCATAATCTAGTTTTTTTTGCAAATCATTTCAATGGATAACAATGCTAATTATTTTAAATGGGCCTTTCAATTTTTTAATGAATCAATTTATTTTAAGTTAATTTGGATCTTCCTTAATTTTTTTTAGATTTAAAATATACTTTAATATATTATACTAAACTATAATAGAAGAGCCCTCTTTTTTGGGTCTATTTTCAATGGATAACAATGTTAATTATTTTGAATGGGTCTTTCAATTTTTTAATGGGTCAATTTATTTATGTTATTTGGGTCTTCTTTAATTTTTTTTGGACTTAAAACATACCTAATATATTACACTAAACTATAATAGGAAGGGGTCTCTTTTTTGGATCCATTTTGAGGGGCCCTTGTCATGGCCTTGTGAGCCTATGCCCAGGGCCAGCCCTATATATATATATATATATGTAATGTGTGTATATGTATAGGTTAAAAATGGATTTGCAGAGAGAGAATAAGGTGGAGAGAGACTAGAGAGAGAGAGAGAGAGATGATAGAAAAAAAAAGAAAGAAAAAGAGTAATTTTTTTGAGTATCGACATTAAATTTTCACAGCATTCTTGTAAGCCAATCCATGCAGCACATGAGAATCCGAATTTTATAGAATCAAGCTATCCTCCTTTCCCTAGAGTTCCACTGCTACTCTGTGAGGACCATGGATGGACCAACACGAATATAAATAAAATCATTATAATAATTATGGACGAATCAAAAAGGGACACGTGTATCAAATAAGTATAAAAAGTTAACAGAAATAAACGGAAACAGACGGAGGGTCAACATTGGGACACAGTTAAAAATTCAGGATTTAAATTGTTAAAATTAAAATGTTGCGATTTAATGTAAAAAACACGCTAAACTCAAGGTTTTTTTTTTCTTTGTAATTTACCCAAAAAAAAAAAAAGGAAAGAAAAAGAAAAAGAAAAAGAAAAGAGAGAGAATAAAATTATTTTAAGTATTTCACAATATTTTCATGTAATATTTACTCATAATTTCGGTGACATGTTTGGATGTCAATTTGTCTAGAGAAAATTGGCCTAAGGTCCCTCCTATACTTTTGATAGGAGGAAAGGTCCGAAATAATATATTTTAATGGCTAAGGTCCATGAAATTTATTTTAGGTTATAAAGTACCTAAATTACCCTTCCTATATAACATAAATTTGTTTGAATATAATATTGTTGACTTAACTGATAGATTTTGGAAACCGAATTCGCAGGGGAGATTTCGTCGGAGTTTTCGTCGGATATTTCAGTGGAGATTTCATGGTGGAGATTTCGTCGAGATTTCAGTGGAGTTTGACGAGAAAGATTGCTACGATCGTGTTGATTTCGTCGGAGATTTCGTCGGAGTTTTGATTCTTTGTTTTTGAATCAATTTCAAGGAGTGTTGACAGTGTATTGATCGCGTAGGTTTTTGAGTGGAGTTGAATCAGGTTTGTTTTCGATTTTAGATTCCACATGGATTTTGACTTTTGTTTTGAATTTTTGTTTCGAGAGAGGCCAGGTTTATAGAGTTGATTTTTATTTTTGGAATTAATTTTTCATTCTTTTGTTTTTTGATCAATTTGAAATAGTGTTGACAGTGTAGTTGATTTTGATGTTTAGTGTTTATTTTTCGTGCTCTGTTTTTTATCAACATGCTGATGAATGATAAGTTTTGTTGTATGTTTTTTCAAACCAGAGATTTGATTTTCTGCACTTTTGTTTGTGTAGTCCAGAGAAAATTATAAGTGCATATGGACATATTATTAGAAGTTTCTAATGGAGATAGAATATGAGAAAGTGAATGTAAGTTCATAAATTTGTGCAATAAAGTGAATATGAGATAGTATATAAGTTTGTAAATTTCTCTGGCTTTTTCTATGAGTGCAATATCAGTGTAAAGTATATATAAGGTGTATATGATTTTTTTCTATGATTGTGTTTAATAGTTAGCAGTAAATTTCTCTTTGTTTCATTAAGTTTCTGTGTGATTTTGTTTTTTATCATCTTGAAGGTGAATATCAGTTTGTAGATGTGTCTTTGGACTTTTATTTTATGAATACAGACAAAGTTAGACAGAGGCAATTGAATACAGACAAACTTTTATTTTATGAATACAGAAAATTATAATTTTTAGAAATTTATCTGGACTTTTATGTTGTTTTTGTGAAGTGTTTCTATGTTAAACAATTTTTTTCAGTTTTGTGAAGGTGAATATCAGTTTTGTTCTATTTTTTTAAACCAGAGAAATTTCATTTTCTGCACTTTTGTTTTTGTAGTCCAGAGAAAATTATAAGTGCATATGGACATATTATTAGAAGTTTCTAATGCAGATAGAATATGAGAAAGTGAATGTAAGTTCATAAATTTCTCTGGACTTGTATTTGTAGTTCAGAGAAAATTGTAAGTTTGTTACTCACTTTCAGTTTGTAAATTTCTATGATTGTAAATTTCTCTGGACTTGGATTTTTTTGTATGATTGTGTTTAATAGTTAGCAGTAAATTTCTTTGTGATTCATTGAGTTTCTGTGATTTTGTTTTTTATCATCTTGAAGGTGAATATCAGTTTGTAGATGTCTATGGACTTTTATTTTAAGTTCAGAGAAAATTATAATTTTTAGAAATTTCTCTGGACTTTTATGTTGTTCTTGTGAAGTGTTTCTATGTTAACTAAATTATTTTTTTGTTTTTTGTTTCAGTTTCAATGGACAGTGCAGTGTTGTTGCTGTGTAAATATGGGAATGATACTATTGTCATTAATGTTTCATGCGAATTGAATTTTGAGGAATTGGTTGGAATTTTGTGTAAAACATGGGAGAATTTGAAACCTGAGATTATGTGTATTTCATATTCTATTTTGGGCCATCCGAATTGTATGGTTCGAAATAATATTGATTTTTTGAATATGTTGAGGGTTGTTTGTGCACGCGGTGTTGATATAGTTGATGTTTCAGTTACTAGATGTGGTACTTCTGATGAAGGGATGAAGTGGGGTGTAATTGGGTAGATGTTGTGGATGGTGAGTGTGATAGGCTGGTGGATATTGAAAGGAATTCACTCTCTAAGTTTTGTTCTCACCAAGAAAAGGTGTTATTGTCGGCTCGTTGGCGGAATAATATTACGAGTGTTGGACAAAAGTTTGAGGGTGGTGTGGTTGAGTTCCGTACTTTTTTGTGCAAGTATGCTATTGAGGTTGGTTTTCAGTTTACGTATGTTAAAAATGACAAGCTGAGGGTTACGGCAGAATGTGCATATAAGGAATCAAGGGGATGTATGTGGCGTGTACATGCTTCTGTTGAAAAAACAAATGGGTTCTTCTACATAAGGACTTTGAACAATGAACATACGTGTGGTGTGGCGGTTCGTACGAGTAAACATTCGAGGATGACTTCCAGCTTAGTTTCTGGGCTGATAGTTGAAGAGGTAAGTGCAAAACCTTTAACTCGTCCAGTGGATGTTGTGAAAGAAATGAAAGACAAGTATGGGGTCTCAATCAGTTATAACTGTGGTTGGTTGGGTGTTGAAAAAGCAAAACGTAGTACATATGGGGATTCTTGTTTGTCATTTGATCAATTACGGTGGTATTTTGATGAGGCATTGAAGAACAATCCAGGTAGTCGTTTTGAGTTAGATTTTGAAGACAACAAGCGTTTCAAAAGAGTGTTTGTGGCTTTTCATGCATGCACAGCTGGTTTCAAATATTGTCGGTCATTGCTTTTTTTGATGGAACATTTTTGAAAGGGCGATACAAAGGAGTTATGCTTGCTGCAACGGGAAAGATGGGAATGAAGGTAATTGTAAATATATATAATTTTATCTAACTATGTGAATTTTCTATACATGTAGGAATTCAGTGAATGTGATTTTTCTCTGACACTTTGAATTTTCTCTGGTTTTGGCCTGTGTGGATTTTCACTGGATTTTGGTCAGTGTGAATTTTCTCTGGATTTTGTCATTGTGTGAATTGTATCTGTAGGTGGTCACTGAGTGAATTTGCTCTGGATATTATGATTGTGTGAATTTTCTCTGTAGTTGGTCACTAAGTCAATTTTCTTTGGATGTTGCCAATGTGTGAATTTTCTCTGGAGTTGGGCACTAAGTGATTTTTTGTCTGGATGTTGGCAGTGTCAAATTTCTCTGGTTGTTTATTGTTCTAATTTTCTATGCATGTGTATATCTGATATGCTTGTTCCTATTTGTTTTGTAGGTTTTTTCCCTGTAGCTTTTGCTGTTGTTGATGCTGAGAATAAAGACAATTGGTGTTGGTTTCTTGAACATTTATGTGGAGTATTGGGATCAGAAAGGGTGATAAGTTTCATATCAGATCGACATTGTGGTATTGTGGAGGGAATTGCTAGGTTTTTCCCTATTGCTTTCATGGATTTTGTCTTGAACATCTAAAGAGAAATCTGAGGGATAAGTTGTCATGGGGAAACACAAATTTGGTTAGGGAGACGATTGTGTCCAAGTTTTCAAAATGTGCGCCAACAAAGGCATCATTTCATTTCAAGTTAAATGAATTAAAAAGTGAGGGAGGAGACATTGTGATTGCTTTCTTGAGAAGTTTACCATATGAAAATTGGAGTGATGCATATTTTGCGGGGAAACGTTATGGTGAGATGTATTCAAATGTTGCTGAGTCATTCAATTCATGGATACGAGATGCTCGGCACTTGCCAATAACAAATTTGGTGGACATGATACGGTTGCAAATTATGAATATGAGGTCTGATAGGAGGCTGCTCTCTAGTAAATGGAATAAAGTTCTATGTCCTCGTATGGATAGTGTATTGGAGAAGTATTTTTTGGATGGGAGGACATGGAATGTGAGTTTGTCGTCTGATAATGTCTTTGAAGTGCATTGTTTTCCTTCGGTTATGGTTGATCTTGGGTTGAGAACTTGTTCGTGTCGAAAATGGGAAATAAATGGGTATCCATGTCAACATGCTGTTGCTGCAATTTTTAGGAGTGGAAGGAATTTGAATTCATTTGTTGAACCATTTTTTCATGCTGATATGTATCGTCAAGCGTACTCGTTTTCGATTGGCCCAGTTCCAACTGTTGAAAAACCTGTGTGTAGCATTGAAGATGCTATGATTTTACCTCCATTGAGCAAGAGACCAGCTGGGAGGCCGAAGAAGAACAGAATTGCTTCTACTGGAGAGTTTAAAAGGGTGATTAAGTGTAGTCGTTGTGGGAGTATTGGTCACCATAATAAGAGGACATGCAAGGAACCTTTGTTAAATAGTTGAGGATAATACATTTTATTGATTGAATAATACATTTGATGATTAGTTTGTGTATTTTGTTTTGTGAAATGTGTTTTTTAGACAGTGTATATAATAATATCAATCAAATTCATCCAGAGAAATTTTTGCAATATCAGTTAAAGTGTGCATTGTGTTTGTTGATATATACTATAGGCATTGGGTTTGTAATACCTGTCAAATTTATGCAGAGAAATTTGGTATGGCAGAGAAAATTTTGTGTAATGTGTTTTGAAGCTTCAAATTCATCCATATAAATTTGACAATGGCAGATAAAAGTACTGTGTGGATTTTGTTTTTTGAATTTGATAATTGCTTTGTACTAACACAGTGCATTATAGATTGCATGATCATATAGGCACCTTCTTTGGCATGATACGAGTTAAATTTCTCTGTGAATTTGTGGTAACTTCATATCAGTCATTTCAAGAAATGTGCATACCAGACAGAGCATACACAAAATTATTGCAGTGAGTACAACCAAGAAACAAAATCATGCTTTTTTGAAATTTCTCTGAGTTAAGAATTTCTCTGGACCAGGGAAGAATTTATCTAGAATGAATTCAACTCATAAATTTTGCTCAAAGCCAGAGAAATTTTCCTCACCAACCCAGAGAAATTCACAACTCAGAAATTTCAAATTCATCCAGTGAAATTTTATAGTAGCAGATAAAATTACTGTTCGCTTTTGTGTTTTGTTGAGTTTGATGATTGTTTTGTACCAACACAAAGCATTACAGATTACATGATCATATAGGCATCCCGTTGGGACTGTACGAGTTAAATTTCTCTGAATTCTGGTAATATGATACCAGAGAAATTTGTGCAGACAATTTTCTCTGTGTGGATTGTGTTGACAATCACAATAAAAATATATATATATATATATATATAACCATCGATAGGTATGAAATTGACATTAGTCGAAATAAAAAAAAAATGAAATTTACATTAGTCAAGAAAGGATGTATATGGATAAGTCAAGCATCAGTATTCCTTCGATGTGTCAACAAAAAACTGAACGGTTAATACTGTATGGATATATACATATATGTGAGACAATTTTCTCTGTCTGGCTATGTACATTGTCTTCCTTTCACTAGTTTCACTATTACATGTTTGGTTGTTCTGGAGGTATTTCAATTGGTTCAGTCCATGATCGGCCAACTTCGGTGACAAATCTCTCTATGAGTTCTGCCCTCATCAACCTGATCTCTTGTGTGGACAATTTGGAGCTGATTGGTTCATGCTGCTATATTGTTTCATGATATAGCAGACAAAGAGGCCACAATCCAGACTGCATACAAATTATAGGAATGGTTAGTTTTAAGAAACATGCAAATCAGAGTATCTTATTTATAGATGTATGAAACTTACGAATCACTTTCTTGTTGTGGAGCATTGTTGACATACTCAAAGTCGTAACTTGTGTTTTGTGAGTTTATCAACTTGAAAGAGGGTTGTGATTGAGCGTCTCTTTCAAGGCAAGCTTTCAAAAAATTCTCCACATATTCTTGCTGCAAGAAAATGATTTTTAAATAACAGAGAAATTTACAGACAAATCAATGGGATTGTATGAAAATTATCATCACATAAAGATTATGATGGATCAGAGAAATTTGCACTGGTTACCAATTGTTTTGCATCTTTGACATATTTGTCTTCTGCATCATCCCTCCTTGGCCTCAGTGAGTTGTAGAACCTCCATAAACTGTCTTGTTTGTCGAGGACAAGCAAGGTCCAGTGATTTCCAGCTGTGGACTTCTCATTACCTCCAGTGTTTATTGGGAAATGGAGGAACCTGTAGTTCCTCCATGCTGTTTCAATATGCTTGTCAAATAAGGACACTCGAAAAGATTGATTTTCTGTCATCTTGATGAAATTCTGTGTTCAGAGAAAATCCAAAAATGGTTTTGTTCAGAGAAAATCCAAGAAGTATCTTAAGAAGAGAAAGTAGTAAGTAAATTCCAGAGAAAATCAAATAAAATAGTAGTAACATACTAAGCTCATGGATGTGAAAAAAAATGAGGTTGGTTGTTGTCTTTCTCTCATTTGGTCAGCCAAAAGTATCTCCCATAGCCATCAATGACCTGAAAAATATGATTTGTAATTGTAATATTGGTTTATAAAGGCTGATGGAACATTGCAGAGAAATTTTGATGAAAGGGAAAGACTTACATTGTTGGCAATTTCTTTTTGCTTTATTAGGTTTCCAATGTCTTCGAAGGTAATGAGGTTCAACTCACTTGTCCAAATTAAAGCCCTACAAGACGAGTTTGTGGAAATTAAATTGTTGTTAATGCAATATAAGTTTGTAATTTGTTGTTTGTTATCTTCTATTTTGTTTGTTGTACTTACTCAAGTCCAGAGACATTTGATATGTGCTGCAACATATCTTTTACGTGATCTTTTATCAATCTTGAAATCGGAAGAGTTTGTGGAAAGACCCAAGATTTTCTGATGTTTAGAGGTTGAGGCAAGATGTACGCATCAGCATCAAGCACTTCTTTGTCCTTCGTGCTTTGCTCAGCTTGCTTTGCAGCTTGTTTTGAAGCTCTAGTCACTTTCGCAACTTTTGGATATTGAAATTCTGGATCGTGCTGCTTTTCCTTCCTTTCTTTTGCCTTTAAATTTTTGATCATTGAGTCGGATCTTTTTTGACTGTAGACAGTGAAAATATTAGTAAAAGTGAAATTTCTCTGAAGTAACAGATGATATTTCAATATGTAAATTTATGTGATTCAATATTTTCCAGTTACCATAGACTTTCGTCTTTTGTTTCGGTTGTTCTTTGTGTGCCATTTCTTCTTGTTGGGTTGTTGGTTGTTGTTCAACTTGCATTCCAACTAGGCACAGTGAAAATCAAACAAATCCCAAAAATGGAATAAGAAAATAGACAGAGAAGATGAAATGAGCAGTAGAAATCAATAGAAATAATCGGCAGAAACTAATGTGTTCAGAGAAATATAACTTCCAGAGAAAATTACCAATGTCAGAAAATTATAATAAATAGAAATTTCTCTGAGTTATGCTGACTCAAGGACTTGACTTTTTGTGGGTCAAGATTTTCACTGACCTTGTGGTTGAAGTTGTGTTGGTGTTCTGTATGGTTGTTGCTAGTTGGACTGAAAGTTCTTGTACTTGTTCATGCAATTTAGCATTTTCTGCTTCAAGCTCTGAATTTGAATTCTCAACTGTTGAATTGTTTTCATATCATGTTCCTTTTCAAGCTCCAACATCCTTAGTTTCATTTGGATTGTGCTTTCTTTTTCTTGAAGTCTGAGTTAAGTGATGTCAGGGTTCTTATTGAAATATCCTTTTGAGCAAGTATTTCCATCCAATTTCTGTCTTCTTCTTGTTTAGATTGAGAAAGTGCCTTCAGTCTTTCACGCAGATCAGCAATTTGGGCGTCCTTTGATTCCTCAAATTGTTGTTGGTCCACTGGCTCAATACGTTCTTCTTGATCACTTTGCTCGTTTTCTTCTTGTGTTCATCTTCTTCTTCTTCTTCATCTTCTTCTTCTTCATTTTCTTTTCACTGTCTTCTTCTTTCTGTCATTCTGTTCTTTTTCTTCTGCTTCTATTTCTTCACTTTCTTCTCGGGCTTTTCTCTCCACTGCTTGCTTGAGCTTCTTGTCCATTGCTTTCACTTTCTTCTCTGGGTTCTGCTTCTTCATTGAATTTGACAATTGCTTGACCTTCAGATGAATCTTGTAATTTCTCTTTGAATTTGACAATTGCTTTTTTTGATTCTTTCTTGTCTTTTTCCAAGACAGAACTCCTCTGATGGGTTTTTGACTAGGTGCTTGATATCTATCTGTAACAGGAGGCTCTTTTATTAGAGAAATGTTACAAAATTCACTGAGAGAAAAATTAAAATAGGAAAATAAAATTCATCTAAATGATACTAATGGGAAACAAACTTCAGAGAAAATTGTATGGGCCAGAGAAAATTACAGACAAGGAGTTAATTTTATGAGCAGAGAAAATTATGAAATGAGCAACATAATTTAGATATCAGAGAAAATCAATCAAGGCATATAAGTTAATGTTTGACTATAATTGTATCAGAGAAATTTGGATTCTGAGAAAATTCATTAGAAGGGCAGAAATAAACAGTGTTTATCAAAGATGCAAGGCAAATAAGTAATGGGCCAGAGAAAATTAATGAAACAACATAATTCAGATATTAGAGAAAAGCAATAAGGGCAAATAAGTTATGGGCCAAAGAAAATTATGAAACAACATAATTCAGATATTAGAGAAAAGCAATCAGGGCATACAAGTTAATGTGTTACAATTGTGGTCAGAGAAATTTGGATTGCAGAGAAAATTGATTACAATGCAGAAATGAACAAGTTTGTACCAAAGATGAAAGCATAAATTGATAGTTGAGAGAAAATTGATCTTAAACAATCAATGCACAAGGAGGAAACAAAGCAGTTGTCAAAGATATTTTGGAATTTCACTGAGATTTTAGGAGCAATAGGAATTAACCTGTCGAGGTGCAAGAGAGTGGAGTGGTGTCTTCTGCAGCTGTTTTGTCAAGGTTTGCAGGTTCCACTTCGCACATCTCGGGAAGTCAGTTGTGTTACTGTGTTCCGAGTCAATGATAGTTGCATGTTCACATAGCCAATACTGTGATGAAAAATTAAAGTAAATAAATTTTCTAAATGCACAAATTTGTAAGTATGATAACTGCAAATTTGAATGGATATTATACTTACCAACAATGCAATGACACACCCCGTAACTTTTTCTGGGGTTTTGTGCAATGCCATGATAGAATCAATCAATGTTGATGTAATTGCCTCTGGCCAATCATACTATTTCATGGATTCAAGAGGTTCCACATACTGTATAAAACCCACCCTATCGAATTCCCACTTGTTGCAAAAAAGGGTGAGACACAAGTACAATGTAACAATGATTGCTACATCTTTGTAGCCTGTTGGTTGCTTGCCTTTCATTGCCTTGAGCAAGGCGTTTTTAAGAACAGGACCAGTGAGCCTTGTGTCCTTTTGGAATCTTCTCCTTAGGAATGCAGATTTTGGCTTCTTAGAGTATCTTAATGACATGGGTCGTTTACCTCCTTCCAAACCAAAAATCAAGGTCATGTCGTTTGTTGTGAAGGTCAGGTTCTTCTTACCAACAGTGAATGCTTTTGTTTTCTGATTGTAACATTTGATTATGGCAACTACATCATCATCGGATTTCCTACATTTCTTTGGATCCATTCTTCCACTAGTTAGAGCTTGGATCAAATACAAGAATGGGGACTTTTGAAGCTCTACAAGTTGTTTTGAAGTGAATTTAAGTGTTTGAAAAAATGAGACAACAGACGAGAGGTTGGATCGGAATTGAATGGTGTAGTGAGCTCTCTTTCTGTGGAGTTTAGCAGGTTTTTTGCCCGTTGAGGTGAGTCGGTTGAAGTTGGGGTACTCATGTGGATGCTAGTTGCTTCATCACCTTGTGTGATTTGGAGTGGAGTTTGTGGTGTTTTGCTGCTGGTTTTTGATCTTAGATCATAGAAGACTGAGAGAGTTGTTCTTTCTTGGTTGGTGTTTCCAGTGCTTTGCTGCTGGTGTTTGATCGCAGCTCATAAGAAGACTGAGACAGTTTCTGTTTCTTGCTTGGTGTTTCTGGTGTTTCGGTGCTTTTATGTTTTGCCATTACTAGACAATGATTAAAACATAAAGATTTCAACATTAAATCCCAGTGAAATTGAACATGCCAGAGAAATTGGACATGTCAGAGAAAATTACAGATAAGGTAGAAAATTACAGATAAGAGAAAGTGTAAGATGTCAGAGAAAATTACAGATGAGGGAAAATTACAGAAAATTGGACATGCCAGAAGAAATTGGACATCAAAAATTAAATGTCAGAGAAAATCAACAAAGCATCATAAACATGGGATAGAAATTTTCAATAATTCTTAAAATTACATATAGAAGTAAACATACCAGAGAAAATGAATGACAGAGAAAAGTAAACATGGCAAGGCAAAGAAAATTTCCATTCCACAATTAGCAAGATAAAATAAATAAAGTATTGTAAACAAGCCACTGAAAATTACACCACATTGAAACCAAGAATTGAACAAAATAAACATACCAGAGATAAATACATATTCCAGAGGAAATTACACATTCTTGAGTAAATTTCCATTCCAGAGAAAATTTCAATTCATAATATTGAAATGCCAGAGAAATTTACATACACAACCAGAGAAAGTTAACCATGATAGAGACACACAAGGGAAGGAAAGTGATGTGATGTTTGTCAGAGAAAATTATGAATACAGACAAACTTAGACAGAGCAAGAGAGTAATAGACATTCCAGAGAAAAATACATATTCCAGAGAAATTTTCAAAGCAGAGAAATTCATAGACAAAATCACAGAAAAATGTTCAAAAATAAGATAGAAACACAGAGAAATAACTTGTTTTTCAAAATACACATGTCAGAGAAGAAACATTCATTCCAGTCCAAAATAAACATGGCAGAAAGGGTGATACATTCATTCCAAAATACATATGTCAGATAAGAAACATTCAGTCCAGTCCAAAATACATATTACAGAGAAATGTACAGAAACAAAATTATAGAAACACGTTCAAAAATTAGATGAAAACACAGGAAATTGCTTTTTTCAAAATAAACATGGCATAGAAAATTGAAAGAAGAAACATAGATCAAGCAAAAATCAGAGAAATTCAAATGCCAGAGAAATTTGCAGAAATAATCACACAAACATGTTCAAGAATAAGTTCAAAACACACAGAAATAACTTTTTCCAAATTCAGGTAGCTTTTTAAAACGAAAGTGAAACCCTAATTTATGAAAGGTTAATATAAAATGCAATTAACTGTGTTTCCAGAGAAAATCTAGTTGTATTGGAGAAAAACTAACCAGAGTTAGGATGAAACTTTGAATGATGAGTTGATATGGCCTGAGATGAAGATGCGACGTCACGAAGGTGGACTGAGATGACGATGAGCAGTGAAAACGAAGCTCTAAGGAAGGTCAGAGAAATTTGTGAGGAAGGAATGGGAATGATTTGTGCAGAAGAGAACGAAGCTCGAATGTCGATCGTGAAGATGATGTTGAAACCCTAATTGTGCTGTTGTTGTGTTCGTGAAAATGGTGGATGCTTGGAATGGAACTCAGACGTCGGAAGGAGTATCGTTTCTGTGTTGATTTCGGTGAGGGTATTTTGGTCCAAAAAAATAATTAAAAACGCGCGCCAAGTTGTTCAGGGACCTCATGCATCACTATTTTTTTGGGTGTCCATTAGCCTCTAAATTAGTATTATTAGGGAGCTGTAAAAAAATTCCCCATTTGTCTAATCATAATTAATACTAATGACACAATAATAATATATAAGGTTGGTGTGGAGTGAATGTAGTACTCCAACTTGGAGTCAGATTAGTGGGGGCTATGTTTGGATTTTCAAACTAATAAGAAAAGTCTTTAAAGAAGGTCCAAAAATTTGAAAACACACAAACGGGGCTTTCAAATTCAGGCTGTTGTGCTGAGTAGTAATTAAATAATTTTCAAAGAGGGATGGCTAATGAATAGAAGTGGTTAACTACTACTAATCCACTTGCTTTTAGATTTAACTATTCTAGTTGTTAGGCAAATGCTAACAATTATTCTGATTATGGGTTGGTGAAAAATGTTTTATAAAAAAGTCAAAAGTGTTAAAAAAAGATTTTATAATTGGTGAAAAATATTTTGAAACCCTTTTTGTTGTGTTGTAGGAGCAACAAAAACCTTTATTATTAATATTCTGTTAGATCATCAGTATAAATTTAATGAATATTATATAATTAAATTATAAATGCACCATTTTTTGACATTATTTTATACTACGGATTTACAATGAAAATAGACCCGACAATGTGGGACTCACTTCATTATGAGTCGGTGATGTAAAATTATTTAAAAAATAATACATCTATACAACATGACTCAAGTGTGATAATAAAAATAATAATTATTTCATTAAAAAAATCACTTTTCACACAAATTCTTAAAAATATCATGTCCTAATCCCTTTTCCAAACCAACCACAAGCCAAAGAGATATCAAAAAAAAAATTGAAATTATTTAACTCAAATATGGGCCCAACATGTTTGCCTTATCAAACTAAATGGGAGGTCTCCATGTTGCATTAACTAGCTGAGCATAACAGTATAACCTAGTACGAAAGACAAATAGAAGAGAAGTAAAGACAACTCAAAATAATTACACTTTAATGGAGGTGCAAATGGCTGCAAGCGAGAGCTGTGTCCATGTCACAACTTTCACTTGCACCGGACACAAACCCACTCCCACCTCCATGAATCAGTCTCGTGTCCCTTGCAGAAAATCACATCACAATACTGAAATGAAACAATGTATGTTCACAAGAAAAATGGGAGACATTCGGCAGTGCCCACGTGGTGAAGAAGCAATTTGATGATTGCAACAGATACCAAATTGGGGCTCTTTTCTTCGGAAACTTATTAGATACTCCCAAAGTACTATATGACATTGCCAACACATTAAGTAGGTCATCCTTTGTCTCCTAACTACTTATCAAAGGTAAGTCAGCATTTCTTGCCCATAATTTTTTTTGCTACATGATTGGTTTAGAGCATCACGTAAATAATGCCACATGGTGGTCTAGGTCTATTGAATAATTAACCTTCTACTTCCTTTTTACTTTTGTTTGGCCAAACAATGACAAAAGGAGAGTTGCAGGAAAATGAATCTCACATTAGTAGCATATCATTTTTTTTTGGGTCCCGCAACCTACTAGATGAATATAAATTCTACCTCGAAGCAGGCAAGAGAGTCTGACCCTCTTCAACAGTCTTTCTACCTCGAGAAAGCGTATCCTTGAGGAAGGATAGCCTCCTGAGATCCACTTCCATATAAATGGAGTCTATTGGGTCGCCTTTAAATAGCAGAAAGAAGTTGGTTCTGTGGACCAATGACACATTGCAAACATCCCAAAAGTTCAATAATTTCCTTTTGGAGCCTCTTGAATTCTGAGGGCCAATTTGAAAGACTCTTCGAATCATCTTCTATTGGATCCAAGCCAACAACTTTTACATTCTTTAAGGATTCCTTTGCCTTTGGTTCAGACTCGTGCACCTGTCAGGTATAACAAAACATGTTCAATGAATAAAAGTAGCCAGAGTATCATATAAATGGGAAACAAATGCAAACAGAAAGACTTAAGCCCAAGACCTCTCCTGCATTGAGTATGATACCATGTTAGATCACCACTGTCCTAAAAAGCTTAGGCTGTTAGAAAAGGGACCCAACAATGCAAATCAAGCTCTCTAACATAATCCACTACATAGGGAGAATTATGACAACTAAAATGGGCGTTCCTTATAACCCATTTTCAGAATTTGTATAAGAAGATAAATGAGAATAGTTAAAATAATTGACTCTCCCACGAGTGGACAATATTATTGACTATATATGTAGCATGGAAACTTCTATAGAGGAGTTGTATCCAATAACAATTTGTGGGCACTCCTCCGAGTGTCAAGTAATTCTTTAATTGTGCATAGGATGAACACACTCTAAATGCATACTTTTTAGAGAGAGAGAGACACACACACACACACACACAAAGATAACATCATCCATGACTGCCATGATTCAAGAATGAATGAATACTCTCTCAAATTTGAAACTAAAGAAAGAGAGTAATAATAGTATTATACATAATATTACCATATGATGTTAGTTAAAAATTTAATCATTAGCATTAATGTTAAGTTGTATATCATTCCTTTATTGCGAACTGGGTAATAAGAAATGACACTTTCTTGTTGCTTTAATGAAATACGAAAAGTCAATTCGTACACAAAGGTAAGGCCACATACATCTAACCCTCCCCAAGCCAGCGGAAATAGAAGCCTCCAGCACTAGGTTGTTAAGTAAGACACTTATATCCCAACAAAGTGTGCATGTACATGCATATCTTGTGTATATTATGTGTATACTTGAGCTGGTGTAAATGCTGCAAGGTTTTTTACTTTTCCAAGAATGCCCTTCCCATCACTTTTGATAATTATTAGAATGACTTTTCTCCTTCATCAAATTGTCTAAAACTGCTAATTAGTTTTCCTCAATCATCAAACTATCCAAAAATTTAAATATAAAATTGCAAACACATTGCATTTGCATCCGCCGTTAGTATATATATACACACCCATATATATGCAGGTCCTAAAGGGAAAAGATAGGAACACACCCATTACACTTTCAAACACACCCATAGAGAGTCATGGGTGTGTGTTTGGAAGTGTAAATGAGTGGGATTGCTACAAAGTTGGGTCCTAAATGGCAATTGTCAAAATTTTAACCAGGGTACGCCACGCATGACAACAACCAGCTAACTTGTGCATGGGCCTTTGGGTCGGGCCTATGGTCTAGGTTTTAGGTAGTCCATCGGGCTGGACTTATGGGCCAGTCCATGGGCCTTACCCTTTTGTCCAAGCCTAGCTCATATTTTAGGACTAGGCCAAGGCTCGGGCCGGACTGTGGGCTATGAACTTTTTGATGAGGCTTGTATGCACAAACTAATAAAAAGACTGTGGGCTATGAACTTTTTGATGAGGCTTGTATGCACAAACTAATAAAAAGAGTACATTTTTTATATGAAAATATTCATATTTACCTTTCCATGTACCGTTGTGTCCTTGCCTACACTTACTGAATTTGCTATGTTGGCATTTTCATTTTGTCTCTTGTTCGTGTTTATGCTACTCAAGTTGTTGATACAAGAAGAAGAACAAAGCCATGAATCTCAGCCACTCAGGCTTAGCTAAATGACTGTCGTAAATCATAAAGTGCATTTATTATGAATCCCCATAGCATAGTAGGTGTCGACTGTTCTCACTGTGCTTAATTAATAATGATGTCATATATAACTGATAAATGAAAAGAACACATAAAAGTTTATCTAGAACTTGTTAACAAATTCCTGCTTTGGCATCAGCATAAACTCTGTTGAGCCATAGTTTTTCACATAAATATTTAAAATAAAAGCCGGAAATAGAAATAAAACTCACTGGATTATTAGCAACTTGCTTCTCTTGCTGAAGCTCAACCTTTTACTCCATTCGTACAATGCATGTATTAACACTAGTAATATTATCATCAGTTGAAGTTCTGCCTCTGTGTGCTTCAAGATCAATAGCTGCAACACTCCCGATAGCAGATTGAGAACCTTTTCTTGATAGCCTTTCAATGTTGGCACCATAGTTCAATTCATAAAGCCTTCTTCGGATATCCTCAGGTCTTCCAGTGAATTCATTCTTGAACCCATTTGGTGGTGTGTGCTCATTATCATTATGTTCCACCTTCTCAAACCATGGTGAATATGGGCTAGTCATCAGGTTGCTTTACAGCTTCTACTTTTAGTTAACTTCAAGCTTTGAGAGCCATACATGTACTCTATTAATGGCCATGGAGATGGTTTTTCATGAGAATGAGCAACGAAATGGGGGATGTAACTTAACATACTATCTTTCTTTACTGGCAGTGACACGAACTCCTGATCTGTTGTGTCTCTGTTCCCAGCCACCATCGATTCAGAGATTTCAGTATTTTGTTCAGGAGATGATGATCTATTCGATTCTTCTGCCTCTATGCATCGAACTTCCTTGCATAAATCCTCTGAAGTTCCATTGGTTTTTTCTTCAATCATGTCCCAACTCCATCCAGAATTGCTTCGGATAAACATAGAAGCACCGACCAACAGCTGTGGAGAAGTATCATTCGGCACAAAGTTCTCTTCAAATTCAGGAAGAATTTGTATGCAGTGATCATTAGAGCTTCTCCCATTATGTCCATAAGAATAAAGAGATCTATTGACTTATCTAAAATTCTGGTGACTTCCGAACTTGCAAGCATGGGAAGTTATTAAAACCTACCCAGAGAAGTACAGAAGGAAAAAATAAATAAACTCAACTAAACAAGGCACACCTAGATGGAATGGATGCTTCGGTACAACAATTTAACTACAGTTACCCGTGTCATTGAATGTCCCTCACCCCCAACCAGTTGTAGCAAATCCTGAACCTGAGATTGAGCCAAGTCTCGTTGAACAGTTAGATCTATCATCTCCTTCTCCAGCTGCACAAGTAGAAAAAGTATATAAATAAAAAGATAAAGGCATTCAGCGCATAAGCCTATAAGACAAATGCTGCTTCTTGCATGGATGGAAAAATTTGCAGCATGTTTGTGAATCATACTTCAAATGTTAGTATCTCAAGGTGCACTCTTAACTTTCCCAAAAATGTCATTTGAAATTGAACTTTTTAAGCCTACAGCTATCAAAAAGTCAAATAAGCGGACATTAGAAGGATTTCCATATGTAATGCCATGGTTCTTTGGACTTTTTAAGCCTACTTCTTCCTTCTGCAATGATCTTCTTGTGTTTTTTATCAAATCAAGACACATTAGCAAAGTAATTTAACAATTTGAGTTAAGACTGAAGTTAAATGACATTAAAACCATACATCCTAAAACGACATAGTTTTGCTTAACTTTAAACATAGGCCATTGGATTACTACAAGAAGTCCAGAATTCGTTGTAGAGAATCTTGACCCAGTCAACAATGGTAACCCAAATTAATTACCATTTTCTGTTAGGTTAAGTTGTTAAAGATATCCCTTACAGTGAAGTAAAAGTCAAATGAAGTATCTAAACCGCATCCTTGCAATTTTATTAAACTAAACAGTTCATCAACAGATCTCATATTTTCCAATTGGTATTGTTCTTGAGGTGGGATTTTGTTGACATTTCAACTGGTCCTTTCTGTTACAAAATCATTCTACTTTTAGATCACAAAAGTCCTAAAAATCGAACCAAAATTGAAATGAGATTGTCAAAGGATTAGAAGCAAGACAAGGAATAAAGATTAGAAATCAGTAAATAGACCAAGAAAATTCTTTTTGCATGTCCGTGCAGAACGAGAAATATACGAAAGGCTTAATATGACAGACAGACAGTGAAAAGGAATGGAAGTTATGCAACCTAAAAGAAAAAATGTAATTAATAGTAAATGATGGAGAAGGATGCACACAGAAATAAGGGTTTAACAGCGAAGATTACACTTATGGTTGCCAAACTAACTCACTCTAGTGGATGTGATCATGTGACATAATTTAGGGAAAATTTCACTCTACCCTCCAATGTGGTTTAACCTATGTGCGGATTACCCCTTATTATTTGGAAATAACCACATAATCCTCTTGTAGTTTGTGGACTGAAGTGCACCATCAGACATTATGTCCAAGTTAACAAGTGTGAAACACATGCCAGGACATAAAGGGGTTATGCGCTCATTTCTAAATGTCAGAGGGATAAATTGCACATGGAGTAAAACAAAGAGGGTTAAAGTAAATTTTGTCTCCCAAAAAAATGACAAAAATGTTTGTGGTTTGCATAATCAAGTTACTTATGTACAAGGGTTTCTTAGTCCACAAACTAGAGGGGGTTATGTGCTTATTTCCAAATGACAAGGGGTTATGTGCACATAGGCCAAACCACAAGGGGATGAAGTGAAATTTTCCCTATAATTTAATTTAAGATTCAGAAGTACCACATTGTGGTTTTAAAGAGTCTTGAAATTTATATTCCTCATGCAACGATTACACATAAATTTATGAACTGTTCGATATATTATTGAAGAGGTATTGCAATTTGATAATGAAAGCCCAATCATTACCTTTTCAATCTGAAGGCCTTTCTCTCTCAGTAATGCCGAATAATGTGATGCAACAAAGGTGGGCCCTTGACTTCTCAGTTCACTCTCCAACCTAGCTAATTCTCTCTGCAGATGCTTTAGTAATGCTGCATCTGATATGACTAAAATTAACTTGAGCGTTAGTTGTTACTTCTTTGGCACAACTTGCAAACAATAGTGTATTTCTTGATTACTCAACATGACTTCTCGGGGGGCTCATGGTACAGATGATGGCAGTTCTAGCATTGTCTCCCAACGAGGATTGCAATATGTGAGTTAGCTTAGAATCTCTTAAAGAAACATGCCCATTTCTTCCCTTGCTGTCCCCAATGATAGGACAACACAAATGACAACAAAACTTGCAAACAACAAATGGTAATGTTCAGGATGAAACATCATACAATCAAACCAAAAAAAAACACAGACAAGAAAAAGAAAAGGCAGGTAAAAGGATTAAAGGCACAAAATTCCTGAGAATTTAACCATTATGGTTGATTTAAAAAGACCACAACAACAAATCTTTGATGTAATAAGATCATCATGATTACCCAAAGGAGTGTACTAGCCAAAAGTGATGATAGTAATCTGAGAGAATGTAGAGTAAAGCAATACGACCAAGTGATTAGACGTATGATCCTGACAACTGCATTGTCTTAATAAAATAAACAACTAACCATTACTAGCACCTGGTTGATATAAGTGATTACCAGTCAACGAATTTGAAAATCATGGCCTAAATGATGACGGTCAGAATCAAGTTTGAGTTAATCTGATGAAGATAATTCAAGTAGTCCTTGGTTTTTTGCTTTAAAACAATTCATTTGACTCTTGCTCCTATTAAGACCATCAACAGGAAAAAAAGAGCAAAAAGTCCATGGTTCAGTGAAAGGAGTGTTTAGCTTTGTTCAGTTCTCTTTTTGTTCAAGACAAGCAATAAGGCAACTCATAGTTTTCACAACATAGATGAATGCAATCCTTGACAACTAGATAATGATTTTTCCTAAGTATCATTGGATTGAATTATCATCTCTTTACCCCTTATTGTTATAGAGGGAGGTTTGGACTTTCACAATCCCTCCATGTGCTAGCTTTGAGCATCAAGTTGGGAGAAAACATCAATGTAATATGTGATTGTGGGAAAATTTCTTAATTGCTAAATATTGTCATGGAATTCATCCTCATTCTTGCGCTCCCCATACATTTTCATTCTTATATTTGGAGGAGGCTTTTTAGAAGCTAAACCTTTCACAAAAGATACCAGATACCTTCTTAATATATGTTGTGTATACTTGTTCAGGATAGTTGGCTCGGAGATGGTGCCAGTATTGACAACAAAAGTTCATAATTTACCATATGCTAAACCATAGTAAACGATCATGAATGATGGAACTTAAATTTAGTGGAACATCTCCTATCTTCTAAGGACCTGATTATTTTGAGTTGGTCCAAATGATGGGCATTCTTAATTGACTCTGCTCATGAGGGTATTTATTAACAAGGTTCCACCACATAGTACATTTTGTAACTAATTGTGGAAGTAAATTCGTATTAAAATATATTCATGTGGAAATTATTTCATTACATCATTGCATTTAACTTAGTGGTTGCCAAATGTTGGAGTGTCAGTCTCTAGATGTAAATGTGGATTAGACAGGACATTGGAGTTTATGGAGCATTGGTATCCTACTGACAATCTTGCTTCACAGATTGTGATGCACTCAGTGAACTTACTTGGTCTTCATTTTTCCCATCATATTGATATTATTCATCAAATTAGTTTCTACTTGTCTAAATGCTCCGAATATGATCATTAGCCAATTGAGCTCATCAAGGTGTCACTAACTTTTTCGCATTTGGTGGGGAAATTTGAAAAGGAAGAAATAAATAAATAACTCAGAACTGGATTGCAGATACTTTATTGGTTTTTATTATTTGCAGGCCTTTACAGATTTTGATAATATTGCTTCTGTTTAGGGGTGCAACTTGGCGGTTCAGTCAGGTTGAGAGGTTGTTTAGGCCAAACCCAAGTAATGTTGAGAGTTGCCCAAACCAGCCCAAACCCAACCTCCAACCCGATCTTGTCTACCCAAGCTTGGCCCGAGCTCAATAAATTGAACTTGGCTACGCCCAAATTGCCCACCAATTTATAATAGAATAGCATAGATGTAATTTTTATCGAAATAGCCAAATGGTCAAAGTGTAGTATAAAATACCATTATGCTATTTCTTGTGCTAAGTTTTGGACAGGAAACAACATTATGCTTTTTTAGCATTATGGTCAAAGTGAGTGTTGTTGCTGAACTGTGCTAGTTTAGCAATGCCACCCCTTAAAACTTCACCGTTGGAGCTCTAACGCTCTGTCACAGCTTTCTAAATCTGAAGGATTGGATACTCAAGTGTAGAATTCAGTTCTCATATATATAGGCTATAGCACCAGTAATTTTTCAAGCAATGACTTCAAGTTAGTTTCATTATCAAAATGATTAAAAAAATTGAAAAACAACCTAACCTTAGCTTGCGGATAACAGTTCCCAGGGTTAGTAAACTACGATTTATTTGGTAACCCTCCTTTAGCCTGGTGCCAGCTGATAATGACTGAGATGCACGCTCGTTTCCCGCAAGATCAACAAAATTCTACATAGAATGTATCAAAAAAATATTAATATGGCTCAACATGGTATATATTAACATCTTAATAACCATCCAAATTAATCTAACAAAAACTTGACAATCTATACACCACAGCAGCTGTAAGGGTGCTTCAGTTGTCCTTGCCTAAAAATTGCCAAGCAGAACTTTCAATTGTCTGCAAAAACCCATTAGTCAATTGAATGGAAGAACAATAGCTATTTTTAGAACAATCATTCAAGAAAACAACATTCCTACCATCTGATTATTTAATGAGATCTGGAGCTTGTTTCATTCAGGGCAGTTTCCCCTATTTGTCTGTGAGCTTCATGAATGAACCAAGACATTTAGAACATGCAGTCACGATCATCTAGTAAAGTCAGATGACTAAAGAATATCTTACCTTCGCAGATGGAGAGGAGTTCCATTACATGATTCCAGTTCTTGAGAGGTTCCTCTGTGAGTTTCTCAATAAATGTCCCTCTCTGTGAAAATATCAAATACTAATTTTTTAGTCGGCCAAGAAAGTAATTGACCTCAGGATCATCTAGATTTCTAAGTGGAGTACTATCTGTGCTGAGGAGGTCCTTGACAGATTCATTGTAAATCTCCATAGCAGAGAACTTCAAAAGAAATTCTGTGTCATTATGCTGAAAATAAAACAAACATGTAAACAACAAACTGGTGAAGCCTAAGAAGCATAGGCACAGACATGCAACATACATAACACAGATACACGCCGACGCTTGAAATTTTCAAAAAAGCAAGACAACACATGTGTGACACATGCAAAATATATAGTTTTATATGTTTTTATATTTCATTTATTATATATATGAATATTTTATCAAAAATAATAATTAAAAAAAAATGCAACATAACATTAATTCCTAAAGTTTCGCTAATACGCTTAAAACAATATTGTTTTTCTTTTAAACTTATAATGTGTTTCATGTGTATCTAAGAGGTGGATATGTGTGTCCTTCAAGTATCCAAGGCATGTCAGGTCCAACACGCATTGGGAAGTGTCAAATGAGTGTCAATGTCCGACATGGACACGCCATCTTCTTAGAAGTGTTGGTGCTTCTTAGGTGAAAGCCCAAGGAACATAGTACTATAATAGAATACAGGAACATCAAGTAGTGAGAAACAGTGAATATTAGTAGTTTCTTAATTACCTTCTCTATATAATCATAAATATCTACTATGGCATACTCAGTAATTCCCATCATCGTGAATGTCTTCCCACTGCTTGTTTGTCCGTATGCAAAAACAGTAGCTGAAATTTATGCCCATTATTTGACATAAAGAAAATTGTCATTGGAATTCAAGTGAAATTCAATATCAGGAAAAATGGAGAAGCAAAGAGAGATTATACTCACAGTTAACACCACTGATAGGCTTCAACCCTTTTACAGTTCTTTTATTCAAAATTAAACAAGTAGTGTATAGACAAACTATATTCTCAAACTACAGCAAAACATGATTAGCAATCATACTTTTTAAAAAATGCGATTGTTAATCACGTTTTTTACTTAACACATACCACTATCTGAACTACCTTTTCGCATTATCTAAAAAATTTAGCAATATTTATTTTTTGGGTGCGAGTTACTAACCAACGTTCTAACCTAATTTGGGAATAAAGTTTGTTCTACGCTCTTAATTTGATTTTAAATAAATAAATACTAATGTAAAAGAATTAAAGAGCCTAAATTTGAACCCTCCTGGAAGGAAGGTGGAGATTTTAGGGGACCAATGTTGAGGAGACAGGGCCGACCTGATTTTGTGGTGTGAAGGCAAATTTAAAAAATTGGAGTCCATATAAAAAAAAAAATTTGCTTAGTTCTCCATTTTTTTATTTTTTATTTTTTACTTGTACCGATACAAAATTTGCTTATATTTATAAACATTAAAATTACTAATTTGTTTTATGTGTGCTCGGCACAAAAAATTATTTAAACTATTAGGTGATAAATTCAATTTAAAAATATTATATTAGTGACTAATTTGATTAAATTTTTTTTTCACAATAATCATAATATTATTTTTTAAAGCATTTTATTTAATTTTTATAATTGACTTAATCATAGTTATTGAGATAGACATAAATCATAATTATTTAAATAGATTTTGGATATTTTCGATGAGTAACATTATTAATTTATTTAATAATTCTATGACCTAATTGAATGAATGTAAAATTTGATCAACTTCAACTTAAAAAAAAAAAAAGAAAAAAATATTTCGCAAAATGCAATTATAACCAATGGAGAACTTTCCACATTATTTTTGAGATCTTTCCACTGCTTTGTAGCGCTAAAATCTTAAAATCTTTTGTTAGTGAATCAGTTTTGTTAGGAAAGGCATGTTCAAAAAATAATAGATTCCTAGATTTAATAATAGTATTTACATACATTTTTGAATGTTTTGATTTATGAATCGAAAATTGATATGTACTACTGTTATTGGCATAACTGATGAATATATAATTGACGATTTTTGGACTTATCTTAGTCTTTTTTTAGGATTAGGAATAACTATTTTAGCCAAACACATCCATACTTTCAAGTATTTGTAGGATGGTACTCTCTCATGCCATATTTCATAAGGTGTTTGATTTACTTTGTTTCGAGGTACTTTATTGAGAATATAATTAGTATTGTTTCCCCCCACAAGTTCTGAGGTAGCTAGAACTTATTAACATGACATTTATCATTTTTTTTAAAGTTTGATTTTTCCTTTCAGTAATGCTACTTTGCTGAGGTGAGTAAAGAGCGGTAGTTTGATGAATTATTTCATATTGTTTATAAAATTCACCAAAATGTATTTCATATTCACCACTTCTATCATTTTTTAGAATTTTATTTTTCTTACCAAGTTGATTTTAAACTTTATTCTTATATTGAATGAAAGGTTGCAAAACTTTATCCTTGGTTCTAATTCATAGTAACATTTATGATTTTAAATCCAAGACAATAAAATTCTTTTTGAGTCTGCATTGAGTCTTGCATAATTTTCATCATTTCATTTATGTGGAGAATTGTTCGAATTTTTTTTTGAAAACCATAAATAGGTGAATGAGAAATTGACTCCAAAAGGCACCAAAGAAAATTTATTTAATTTAAGTTTAAATAAATTTATTATTTATTTGAGTTAAAATTGAACCGAAATCGACATAAAATTCAAACTCGCCTGGCCGAGATCAACCCTATACTATATTGTTAAGTTCGCCTGAAAGAAAAATAAAAAATTCAAAATCTACTCACGTGACCTGAATATTATTAAATATATTATTTTTTTAATTTTTTAAATAAATAAGTATAAGTAATTTAATCATTTTGATCTCTTTAACCTATTCAAGCTAGTAGTTTAAATTTCATAACTAATTCTTTATGTAACTAATATTACATAATTTATATTTATAAAAAATAAAGTTAAATAAAGTAAAATATATTGTATAATATAGTTTGGAGGCTAGGCAGATTGAGCTTTAAGTACTTTTTCTAAACCCAGTCCATATTGTAATTGAGTTCGAAATTTTTTTCCTATCCGACTCTATGATCTTAAACCATAATCTCAAAACCTATGAATTATGAGCGGGCTTAATAAGCCATCGAGGTCATGTCCATCCTTAATTGCAATCCGCCGAGGGTTAATTGGATCAAATAAGTAGAAGGAAAAATGAAAGAAGAGGGCCCACCACCGGAGTGAAGGAAATTTCTGTGGTGGTTTTGGAACAAGTTCATGTAGTGCTCAACTTAATATTTATTAGTTAAAACAATGAGATGTATTACTTTTTGTCGAGTTATATTTTTAAGGGTATAAAATATGCATTATAATGGACACATCGGTACTTATAGTTTTATTTTAAACTATTTAAATTATATATTTTCAGTTTTGTTGTAATGTTGTCCCTCAAGTCATTTGTCATTAGAATTTAGAATGAAAAAATAACATGTACATAACTAGAGAGATCAAAGTAAAATTTTAAAAACACAGTAGAGATCACAGATGTAATAAAATGTTGATAATGTATAACGGAGTGTTGCAAGTGTGGTGCAAATCTTAACTACGAAAAATTAAAGTGACACTTCATCTAAATTATGGAACCTACTTTAGAGTAAAAACACAAAATAGCCATTGGAAGTTACAGCCTTCTTAAGAGTACATTTAAATGAGAAAAAGTTGCAAGCATGCTTGAGACAAACTAAAATCACCAAAAAAAAAAAAAACAAACAACAAAGAAAAAGGAAGGAAAAAAAAAATGAAATTAAAGCATAGGATTATACATGTAATGTAACACACAGCCAAATCAATAATTTGCAGCATCACATAGTTGTGAAGTCGACGACTATCTTCAATTCCAATCGGACCTCATACTCCTAGAAGAGAAGAGAATATTTTAGAACTTCGAACACAGTTAGATGAGATATGATAAACAATTAAAAGAAGACACAAAATAATAAGCTGCAACGTCTTGAAAATCAAGTTTTTTGGGGTATCTTATTGCATAAGATGCATGCAAATGTTATTCTAAGTGTAAAACCAAATCGCTTTATAAGATCAAAAATGAAAATAGAGAACAAGAAAAGAAACACTACATACCCACCTGCTGTATCATTTTTTGAGCTTTACTGCATGCAAATTTCATGTGGAATAGGTGTACCCATCCATGAATTCCTTTTAATTAATCAAATCAAACTAAGCCCTCCTTTGGTTTTCATTTTGGGGTAAAAAAGCAAGTCTAAAATAGGCTACATAAGCTAATAAGATAAAATGTCACATCCAAACTATAATCATTACATTTTTTTTTCTTACAAAAGTCAAAAAAGTCAAAAAATCCAAATCAAATGGGACTAAAAAAGTCCGGCTAAAAAAGTCTCAACACAAAAAGTTGACTATATTAGCCAATGCCAAATGAAGCTTAAGTCTCAAGTCTTAATCAGATGGAGTCAGCTACATACATTTTGTCTTAAATATTTCTTATTTTTGGGAAACAAGTGCAATGTAAACAAAGGTCTACACCAGACATTGCCAGATGAACTTGGTAGGAAAGCCAAAATTCCCTAGCTGCCATAGTTTTTTCAAAAGATTATAATGCTTCAACACTAAAAGAAAAGACTTGCGACACTGAAGTTATGGGAGCTGAGGTTTGGGATCTTGAATAGGATTCTTGCAGTAGAGGTCGACTAAAATCTCGGTTAACTGGCTCTGCTATATAATCTAAATGATTCTTGTAATGTGAATTTCTAGTTGAAATTTTCTCCTTAAGTTTTCAGGAAAAACAGAAAATGGTTTTAATATCTTAAGCATTAATTATTGATAATTGTATGTAGACCATGTTGAGAATTATTTGAATCCGTACTACTTGCTCCTATAGTTAAGATGCCTAACTTCTCTTCCAAAATCCTAGTTTTTATTTTTTTAAAAATAAAATAAAATGACGATACCTATTCATTACGGCACCGTAATTCTAGCTTTATGCCTCCATGTACTCCACCAGTTCCAAGAAGAGTGTCCTTGATTACATGCAACCGAGTAACAACATCATTAATAGTGGGTCGATCTCTTGGAAGTTCTTGTGAGCAGGCAATTCCAACCTTGAGTATTGAAACAAGGCACTCTTGAATTTTGTGACTGCTATCAGAGCTCTGATTATGAGCGTTGTTGATGTTCAAGTTTGCATCCCCCTTTTCTATTTGTTGAATTAGTGTTGGATCAACAACGCTCACAATTTGTTCCGAAAAGACCATCTTAGCAAAGTTATGGAGACATAAACTACCATTAAACATGTTGTCGGTAGGCTTCTTCCCCGTAAATATTTCTAATAAGAGGATGCCATAACTATACACATCACCAGATGTTGACACCTCATTTCCCATGCCGTACTCTGCAATTCATGCACCATACAAAGTAATTACGATTGTGAAGATATTTAATCCATATCAAAGAATAGTAATGTATCATTTACAAATCTACTCTTGTAGAAAACAAGTTTGGAGCAGTCGCTTTACTACTTAACATAGGACATCATTTGGTTTGTGTGCTTATGTCATGAAAAAGACCTAAATTGAAACAAAGCTTGATTGATTCCCAGTGATACTTATTGAACCAATTAAATCATGATTTAATATCTTCTTATTAATTAGTCAAAAGGTGGGTGTACAGTTAATTGAATCCAATTTCATATCAATTAATTAAGCAAACATTGTCATCATGTATGTGATTAAATATATACAATCAACTGCCACAGACATAGCTAGATTACCCCTTTATGGTGTTTAGAGGATTCTATTATTACCAACCAGATAAACAGAACTTAATTACTATTTTGTACAAATAAGAGTTAATTTGGTGTTCTGGAGTGGAGGCGGGTTTCCACTCGAGTGAAGGATTTTGTCCGCCTGAGCAGGATTCGACTGCAGGGACTTGTTTGCTACTGCTCTTGCTGCTCGAGTGGAGCCAGAGAGCTGCTCAAGCGGAATATGCTGACTTTGACTAACTTTGTACTTGTAAAACTCAGTGTTTTAGTGTGGTTTTGGTAGCAAGACTCCTATTCTTTGTAGGTTTGGGTGTAAAAACTTGGATAGGATTTCTTTAATATAAATATATGTTGTTTCCCTCATATTGGAATGTTGAAATACATCATGTAGAATTACCTGTGTATGTAGGCTCAACCAAATCACGTAATATCTGGAGTCTTTTGTGATTGTTTCTTTTTCTCTCTATTTTTATATTTGTTTGTGTTATTTGTTTAGTTCTTCCTCTCAATATTCATAGCCATCATTAACTTTGGTATGGTTGAGTTTTCTAAATGCTCTCTACACAACAATGAGGAACAAAATCAAAGAACCATGAACTTTTTTTTAGTGATTGAATGACCAGACTCGATGGAAATGTGAATCAACTCTATCTTCTATTTGAAAAGTGAAGGAAAAATGGAAAACATAAAAGGGCCTACAAGGCACATTTACCTGGAGCAGCATAACCAACAGACCCTATTATGCCAATGGAGCTTGATTGATTGGCAAATGAATGATAGGTGGCTTCTGGAAGGAATCTTGCTAACCCAAAATCACCTACATGTCCAATCATTTCTTTGTCCAAAAGAACATTGCTCGGCTTCAAATCACAATGAATAATTGGTTCTAGGCAATGATGGTGAAGATAATCAAGTGCAGAACCAACATCAATGGCAATATTTAATCTCTGTAGAAGGTTTAATGCTCTTGAATCTTCATGTGCCTCATCTTCATTCTTAATTGGATGCAACCACTTTTCTAGGCTCCCATTGACCATGAACTCATAAATCAGAGCTTTGAAATCATTACCATGATGATCAACGCTTGAACATGTTGTGAGAAGCTTGACAAGATTTCGATGTTTGATGCACTTCATGGTCTCACACTCGCAATGAAACTCTTGGAGGCGCCATGGAATTGAAGGTGTAGCACCTTCACTGCAACGGCTTTTCCACCTTGATCAAGAATTGCTTTATACACAGAACCAAAACTACCCACACCGATCAAATTGTTTGGAGAGAACCCATCAGTAGCTTTGACTAGACTTTGTAGGACAATTTCAGAAATGTGTTTCCTAGAAAATTAGAATAGGGCATTTTTGTTCTCTTTTGAAACAAACAGAGATATAGGAAACACAACATTAAAATTAGTCCTAAAAGCCCAAAAGTTGTGGGGATTATTAATTTCAAGTTAAGAGTAGATCCTTTGGAATTGCAGCTGTGCAGTTGTAACTCAGGTATACCCCCACAAAGCTTGGGGTTGCCCTTAACAAAAACTGCAGTTGCATTCATAAAGATGCCACTTTCTGGTATTGCACCTTCAAAATCATTTAATGACAAATTTAATTTCTGTAAGAAGGGAAAGCTCTCCAAATATTCTGGGACTTTTCCCGAGAAATTATTGACAGAAAGATCTATTTCCTCCATCCCTCTCAAATAACTTAAAGATAAAGGAAGGAACCCTTGGAAGTTGTTGCCCTTCATATATAGTAATCTTAATTTCACACAGGTTCCAATCGTGCTTGGAATTTCACCCGACAACATGTTGTCAGAAACATCTAGTACTTCCAGATTTTTTAAGTTTCCAATTTCTACCGGAAGGAAACCAGTCAAATGGTTTTGAGATAGGTTAAGATGCAATAATGACGAGATACTCATAACTTCTCTTGTTATAGTACCACTGAAATTATTCCGGTCGAGATTTAGTTCTTCCAAACTTTGGCATTTTCCTAGACTTGAAGGGATTCTCCCATAAAAATTATTTCCACTTAAACCAAGTTTCGATAACAAGGATAAATTCCCCAAAGAAGAAGGAATGTTTCCGGAGAATTTATTATTTGAGAGTCTCAAAATTTGCAATTCTTGAGGCTTCCCAATATCAGTAGGAATATTACCTGTGAATTGGTTCTCCCACAGGTCAATCTGCTGCAACTTGACTAGATTTCCAATCCCAGTTGGGATGCTCCCAAATATTTTATTGTTGTCCAACAATAATGCATTGAGATTCATGGAGAAATTGCTGACTGATTCAGGCAACTTCCCTCCGAAACTGTTATTTCTCAAACTCACAGAGACCAAATTGGTGGCGTTCGTCAGAGAGGAGAGAAAGCTCAGGTCACCAACTTCCCCAGCTCCAAGCTGATTATCACCAAACCATAACCATTGAAGATCATGTAACTTTTCCAAAGGAGGCACCTTTCCCGTAAATTTATTGCGTTCGATGGCAAGTCGTTGTATTTTGGAGGCATTAGATATTGAAATAGGAATGTACCCAGTAAACAAATTATCACTGAGGCCGAGGAATTCGAGATTAGTAAAAGTAACGCCTAGGTCTGAGGGAAGCCTCCCTCGAAGTTGGTTAGCGGCCACATTAAGATCTACCATAGAAGAGAGATTAAATATTGAGGAAGGTATGGTGCCAGACAACCTGTTGACTTCCAATTCCAGAACTTGCAAGTTTGTCAGTCGACCCAGCGCATCAGGAATGTTCCCGCTAACTTCATTTCCTGCTGCAAACAACTTTTGAAGAGATGAAAGATTCCCAAAAGTAGATGGGACTTCTCCTACTAGATTGTTCCTCCGAAATGAGAATCTCTCAAGCTTAGACAGGGAACCAAGCTCCATATGAATTTTCCCAGCCAGCTTATTGAGAGAAAGCTCAAGGGTGACGAGGTTAAGGCAAGCAGATATGTTAGTGGGAATTTCACCGGTAATTGAATTGTTACGCAGTGACAACATCTGTAGTCTCTGCAAACGGCCGAGTTCTGGGGGGATTTTATGACTCAAGCTGTTGTTAGACAGCCGCAAATCCCTGAGAAAGCTTAGATTTCCGATGTGAGGCGAAATAGACCCTGTCAATTTTTGATCCTGCAGGTTTAATGCAATGACTCTCTGGTGTTGGCGGCCACATGTTACACCAACCCACTGACAGAAGTGGATAGATGCATTCCACGATGTTAGAGCGCCAGAAGGATTGCCAGTTGTTGCAGCCTTGAATGCTAGCAAGGCTAGCTTATCGGTCTCATTACCAGCATGCGGAGAGTGAGCGGCAACATGAGGAAAGCCAGAACTTAGACTGAAGAAGAGAACAAGGTGCATGAAAAGATGGAATGGGCATGACAGTATCAGATCCATATGTGAATGAACTAGCTAGCTGATTGTGTTTGCTGGTTGGGTGTGGGAGGGATCAATGAGTGAGTTTGTGTGGTTTAACTTAGCACAGCCCACACGCCATGGCCTTATCTCTAGTTGGAGAAGTTATTTGGTGTTTCATGGCACGCCCGTTTTGCGTCTTAAACTGAATGTAATTACTCCCTCCGTCCCAAAATATTAGTCCCTTATTCAATTTTTCATTGTCCCAAAATATTAGTCCCTCTTCAAAAATTAAGTACAAAAATAATATAAATTTCCTATTTTGCCCTTCTTTTAAATTAATAAACAATATAAAAAGTACAATTATGACATTGATATTCCCAAAAAATATACTATCAAAAGGATAATTTTGGAAAATCAACTTTTTTCAAAAGTAATAATTGTACTACCAAAAAAAATTGAATTTCCCAAAAGGGACCATTATTTTGGGACGGAGGGAGTAGTAAATTTTAACAAATTAATATTTACATATCATATTTTATTTTTTATAAATCATAACAAGACAAAATATGGAGGGAAGGAAAAATAGTTAAATATGGTATCCATTAGTTTTATGTATTTAAAATTAATTTAAAATGCAAAAGAGGGCACAATTTTTAATAAATGAAGATGACATGTTTAACCGATTATATTTTAAATAGTAAACTTATTCATAACAAATAGTAAGTGAGTGAATAACAAATAGTAAGTTATTGTCATTTTTTTAAAATTTCAAAATTAATTAAAACTACTCTACTTTTTAAAAATTACGTAACTTTTTTTACTTAGTTTTGTTATTTATTTATCCAATAACTAGTATTCATCTTATTTAAATCTAATGATCTATATTTTTATATGTACTATTAGGAAAGTATTTTGCGAATGACGTCACGTGGCTAAGATAGCTCCGAGATGTCGGCTAAGATGCCACATGGATGATTCATGTTTGCCGAGGTGACCACGGCATTGTCGAGTTGTTCTGCGATAATGCCGGAATCTCGAAATATTTGGATAAGGGACAAGAGTCTTAGAACAGAAGAGGCTCTCAGTCTGGATAATGATAAGGCTCATGAGGAGTTTAGTTCTATTTAGCCGAGAGTCTAGGATTAGTATTGAGCTTGAGTCTAACGAAATGAGGCTTCTAAGGGACTAGGTCACTGCTGGTTATAAAAGTGAGGCACCCTCGTGGGTTTGAGGTATGTTCTTTCTTGTGAATTGAATACTTGAGTGATATTTGTGAGAGATAAGTTGACTGATTTGATCGTCGGAGTGCTCCCGAGTGGACGAACCACCGCGATATTCTCATTTTCTTGTTGGCAGGTGGTTTGCTTAATCTATTCTGCCGCGTGCTCTCCAACTAAGTTTCCTGCTTGGTTGTGTGGTCAGAAATCAACACTCACAATTTGGTGCTGTCTGTGGAAACTTAGTAAGGATAGATGGAGAGAGAATTGGGGACAACATCCACAATGAAGAGAGGGAACATGTGGATCCTAACGCTAGAGGAGACAACAGTAATGAATGAGTGCATGAACCGAATCCTATGGTGAATGATGTCGGCAATGGGCGCAACAGCCCGAGGAAGAGAGGTCGAGATAAGTATTACAATAAAAGCGATCTCTAGGCAAGGAATGATAGATGCCTGAGAAGGGATGAGGAGATGAAGGACATGGTGAACAAGTTGATAGACCTAAAGACAGTAGTCAACTTCATAATGCAACCATCGTTCCCGTTGCAGGACACGCCGGCACCAGTAGCCAAAACCGATGCCCTGAAAGGAGGATAGAAGACAGTCTCAATTGTCCCACAGCATGGCAAAAGACAGGGAAACTCACATCGACCATTACGGGATGTTGAACATACAGAGTCAGTATGAGGCGAGTCACAGAGGACACCACGAACCAAGGGGACCTTTGTCAAGGGATCTCAACAGATCCAAGGGCAAGGACTCTGTTTTGATGTAGTGGACGAAAGAAAGTCCAAGAGAACGCACAATTACACTGAAAGCAGCACGTCAAAAAGGCTGAAGTCTATTGATAGCCGAGCTTCCGGACGAACGAAGGAGGACCTGAGAGATTACCTCCAGAGAAAGAGGCTCAACGCCGAGATCACATCCAACGCCCAGCCGAAGATGCCATTCTCGGTGGAGTTAGATCTGTTTGAGGCTCAGAAAAGATTCAACATGCTGAGGTTTTAGATTTATGACGGAAAGTCTGATCCAAACTTTCATGTTGGTTTGTATTTGAATTCAATGGCTTTGTGGAGCGAGAACGAGCAACTGTTGTGCAAAGTATTCCCATCATCCTTTGGGGAGATAGCTTCAGAGTGGTTCCATAAATTACCGAAAAGGGAGTGTAAAGAATTGGGAAGGCCTGGTCAAGATGTTTGTGGCCAGGTTTGTTACAAACAAGTCGCAACCACTAAGGGTAGACTCCCTACTAGCTTTGAAGATTAGCGATGGCGAAGGTCTTAGGGCCTATACCAAGAGATACTACGAGGTTTACAATCGGATCCCGGTTTGGTAACCAGGAGCTAGCGGTCATTTCTTTCAAGAACGGCCTGGATGATGATTGTCCGCTTAGGTAATCACTTGCAAAAACCGTACCGAAGAGCATGAAAGAGCTCATCCACGGATTGAGAAGTATGCCAAAGCAAAGGAAGACATGAAAGGAAAGAGACACTAAAACAAGAAAGGAGAAGCGGCTCATCGAAGTGAGGTTGAGGGAATACAGGCGTTGACAGGTAAGAAACGGGGTTGAGGTTGTGCATGCAGTTAGCACGGTATTCAGGATTCCAATCTATAAAGTTTTGAAGAGGATTAGGAACCAGCCACACTACAGAGCACCAGAGAAGGTCCCTGGCGAGTTCATGGGCAAGAGCACTAGGAAACATTGTGCCTACCATAACGAGAATGGGCACATAGCTCAAGGATGCAAGGCTCTGAAGTCACACTTGGAGGATCTGGTCAAACAGGGATACTTGAGAGACCTAGTAGATGAGGCGAAGAGAAGGAAAGAGCACGCGAAGCTACCCCAAGCACCAGTAGCACCACCTCCACCACCACTACTGCAGTAGGGGGATGGACCTCTGGTAATCAGTGTGATTCACTTGAAGGTCACTGAGAATGAAGTTTGAGTGGAGACCGAGAGAGTAAGGCACCTGTAGCATTTATATCAGGTCCAGCAGAAGAAACCCAGGACAAATGAGTATCAAGGACTGGTGATCTCTTTTACTGAGGCTAACTTGGATATGGTGCAGCACCCGCATAATGATGCCCTGGTGGTAACTTTGAAGATTAGAGATTGCCAGGTTAGACGTATATTGATTGATCAAGGCAGCTCTTGTGACATCATGTATGTTAGATGTTACAAGGAGCTTGGCCTTTACAAGGATGATCTAGAGCAATCTAATAGCCTTAGGGTAGGATTCAATAGGACGCCGACGTGGCCTCTAGAGCTACGAGTCTAGAGGTGTAGGCAAGGAACAAAGGTAGTAACGGAGTTTATTGTGATAGATACTCCTAGCCCATACAACATCATTTTGGGAAGACCTTGGTTACATGCAATAAGGCTGTTCCCTCAATGCTGCACCAACTGTTACGATTCCCAACTAAATAGGGGATTGAAGAAGCAAAAGGAGACCAAGTACAGGTGAAAAATTGCTCCATGGCACCAATGAAGTACACCTGTAATGTAAGGGAAGCAGAGAGTACAAAGATTGAAAGTGAATACCACAAGGTCTTGGATGAAGTCAACAAAGAGCTCGCAGACAAGAGCGAAGAACTTTTGAAAAAGGTTCATGTGCAAGAAGATGATGATGAACAATTCTTCCTCCTCGACTCTGGCTTAGCCAAGAAAGAAAAAAGAGTACTGGAGGCTTTCTTGATAGAGAACATAGAGGTGTTTGCTTGGACACCCTATGAGATGCCGAGGATCAGCCCGATGTCACCTGCCACAGACTTAACGTGGACAAGTTGGCTAAACCAGCCATCTAGAGAGCAAGGAGGCCGACATTGATACATGTGCAGGCAGTTGAGGAAGAAGTAGACAAGCTACTAGAGGCGTAGGCTATCAGAGAAGTGAATTATCCTACCTAGTTGTCCAATACAATGGTGGTAAAGTAGAAGAATAGCAAGTGGAGGGTTTGTGTGGACTTTACAAGCTTGAACAAGGCATGCCCCAAGGACAGCTTCCCACTACTCAAAATTGATCAATTGGTAGATGCCACATCAGGGCATGAGAGGATGAGTTTTCTGGATGCATACAGAGGTTATCACTAGAAAGCAATGTATGCCCCAGGCGAAGAAAAAACAACATTCATCACCCCTAAAGGACTCTATTGCTACAGAGTAATGCCCTTTAGGTTGAAGAATGCAGGAGCCACATACCAAAGATTGGTCACTAAGATGTTCAAACATCTAATTGGGAGGACAGTGGAGGTCTACATTGACGATATGGTTGTCAAAACCAAATAAATTGGGAATCATCTGCCTGAAAGAGGTCTTTGACATATTGAGAACATATTGGCTTCGACTCAATGCCTCGAAGTGTGCATTTGGAGTCGGATCCGGTAAGTTCCTGGGATACTTGGTCACTAGAAGGGGAATTGAAGCAAGCCCAGATGATATCAAGGCCATTCTCGATTTGAAGAGCCCGACAATAGCCAAATAAGTCCAGATTTTGACTAACAGGGTAGCAGCCCTGAACAGGTTCATCAGCCGAAGTTTAGATAATTGCAAATAGTTTTTTTGGCTCATTGAAGAAAGCCATAGACTTTCTCTAGACAGAAGAATGTGAAGTCGCCCTGGCCGACTTGAAGAAGAATCGTTCATTGTTACCTGGCAATTGTCGAACCCGCCAGAAAAGTTGTTCTTGTACCTGGCAATTTCGAACCACGCCGTGAGTGCCATGGTCATCCAAGAAGAAGAAGGTGAGCAGAAGGAAATGTACTATGTCAGCAAGACCCTGGAAAATGCAGAAACTCGGTACCTGCCTCTGGAAAAGTTAACATTAGCTCTAGTAATGGCCTCAAAAAAGTTAAACCACTACTTTCAAGCCTAAAAGATTTGTGGTGCCGACCGAGCATCTACTAAAATCCCGGTTCCAGCATGGAGACCTGATAGGTAGAGTAGCTCAATGGACTGTAGTTCTAGGTCAGAATGACTTAGAATTCAGGCCGAGAACAGCAATCAAGGGCTAAGTTTTGGCTGATGTTGTGGCAAAATTCTCTCCAGGCGCGATCCCAAGGCAGGCACCATTGAGCCGCGACCTAGGATGTCAAGGAGAGGAAAAGGAAAACCAATTAGGGCTACGGAACCCAACATCGGTAAAACAAAAGAAGGGAGAAAAAAATGCTAAAACCCTGCGATATTTACATCGGCGACTCCTTCTGCCTCTTTGTCGATAGCAGCTCAAACCGATAAGAAGCGAGGGTAGGAGTGGTTTTGGTATCGCCAGATGGGCGAATGATAGAACAATCCATCCGTTTAGGGTTCAAGGCCTCAAATAACGAAGCAGAGTACGAGGCACTAATTGTTGGACTGAAACTAGTAGCAGCTATAGAAGCCGACGAAGTGGTAGTCTTTTGTGACTCCTAGCTCATTGTAAATCAAGCAACGGACGAGTACAGCCTGGGATGAGAGGATAATAGCCTATGTCAAGGAGGTTGTCAAGTTGTTAATACATTTCCAAAGTTGTCGGCTGCAGCAGGTTAGCCGAGATGATAACAGCCATGCCGATGCACTGGCTAACCTTGCCAACGCGATGAAATCAAGTGAGGCAAGGATAATAATGGTGGATTATTTGCTAGGCCCAAGTATAGAGCCCCTAATAACAGAATATGAAGCAATGTGTGTGGAGATGGGTCCAAGCTAGATGGATGCCATAGTTATGTTCCTCAAGGATGGAAGGCTGCCAGTAGATAGAAAAGAAACGTAGAAGATCAAATTGAAGTCGGCCAGGTTCTGCCTGTCAGCAAAAAGCCATCTGTACAAGATATCCTTCACTGGACCCTTTCTACGATGTGTGCACCCATCCCAGGTAGAGGAATTTCTATACGAGATCCATGAGGGAGTATGTGGATGCCATACTGGAGGCAGATCACTTGCCCACCGAGCCATATCTCAGAGATACTGGGGGCCCTATATGTAGAAGGACACTGAAGCCTATGTAAGGAAGTGTGAGAAGTGCCAAAGGTTTGCACCTCTGATATACCAAACAACTGCAGATTTGAATCCAGTGTCCAGTCACTGGCCATTTGCCCAATGGGGCATGGATCTGGTTGGGCAATTGCCCCATGCAACTGGATAGAGGAAGTTCCTACTAGTAGCAACTGATTACTTCACGAAGTGGGTAGAGGCTGAACCCTTAGCCAAAATCTGTGTGGATGTGAAGAATTTCATCTAGAAAAACATAATCACCAGATTTGGAATCCCAAGAGTCATCGTAGCAGATAATGGCACTTAAATCGACAGCAAGTTGATCAAAAACTTAAGTGCGAAATATAAGATCAAGAACTATTATTCTACTCCTAGCTTCGCCCAGAGTAATGGTCAAGTCGATGCGTCCAACAAGACCATATTGGATGGAATCAAGAAAAGGCTAGAAGCTACCAAGGGCAAGTGGGTGGAGGAACTGCCCAATGTCCTATCGGCATATCGGACAACGCCGAGAATATCTATTGGGGAATAACCTTTTGCTATGGCATATGGCACTGAAGTAGTCATCCCACTAGAGATCGGCATCCCTGGAATTAGAACCCAAGGAGTAGAGAATGGAGTAAAAGATGCATTCCTTGCCTGAGATCTTGATTTGATAGAAGAAAGAAGAGAAAGAGTAGCAATTCGGCTGGGGGAATACCAGCAATAGCTTGCTAGGGCATACAATAAAAAGGTCAATCCCAGGGAGTTTTAGATTGGGGATCTCGTCCTAAGGAAGGTTGTTGGCAATAAGAAAGATCCCAAGGAGGGAAAGCTTGGCCCAAACTGGGAAAGACCATATCGCATCATCTCGGTCGCAGGCAATAGAGCTTATCGACTTGAGGACACTAATGAAAAAGAGCTGTCAAGACCCTGGAACACAAGCAATTTGAAGTTTTTTTACCATTAATTCCTGTTTTTCAAGTTTTTCTCTGTGTAAAGGCTTATTAGCCGAAGTATTAATGAAATACTAGCTTGATTTTGTTTCATGAAACTGTTGTGATGGCAGAGTTGAACTAAGTCAACTATGTTTCAGCATGAAACATGACGATTAACTTAGACTTGCCGTGACGACAGAGTTAAACTAAGTCAGCAATGTTTCAGCATGAAACATGATGATTAACTTAGACTTTTCATGACGCAGTGTTGAACTAAGTCAGCGATGTTTCAGCATGAAACATGATGATTAACTTAGACTTGCCACTACGGTAGAGTTGAACTAAGTCGGCAATGTTTCGGCATGAAACAAGGCGAGACTGGCCATGATCTGGTTAGGGTGTAAGAAAAGCCAAGGTAAATAAGTACTCTTAGTGCACTAAGATTAGGCCTTAAGTGCTTCATTTAGGCAAGCCAAATATGATGACCTCGGCCAAGAATATCTAAGTAAGGCCTTGGTAAAAGTCAGGCGATGCATCCTTAATGTGGACATAAGTGATACTTAGGTTCACATTAGGGGGCAACAAATATGAATGAGCATAACACTTGTAAAATTTTTGAAATTTTTTTGTAAGTTGAAGTTATCCAAGGTCATTGACAAGAGATACTATGCAAGATAAGTCAATCCGAAATGATTGTACTGTACTGTACCTGAAGTGTTGTTATTCGAGATGATTAATCATTTCTTATTCGAGATGTGGATGTATCCGAGGTATTGGGGTCCGAGGTGAGAAACCAAGTTGTCAGACTTGGAAAGACAAGAAAAATTCTAAATGTGAGAAAGATATAGAAAGCATAAATGAAAGCAACATTCAACACTTAGAAGAAAGAGAATACTTGCATTGAAAAGAGAGCTTGTTCAAGTACATAAACATGCACATCAGCCTGACAAAACAGATATTGTTCATAAGAAAAGTTGCAAACTGTTTAAAAGCAAAAAAGAAGAAGATACAACTACAAAGAAAAAGTACAATGGAAAGAAAATTCCTAAGTGCTGGGGTCTTGTGCATTGATCTCGGATTGTGCAACCTCAGTTGTCGGCAGTGTTTCAGCCTCAGTAGCAATTTCAGCATCTATCTCTTGAAGAGTCTGGTGCAGGCTCTTCTCTACAGCGAGAACCTCGGCGTCAGAAGCAGCGTTTTTTGGAGAGGCACTCTTGGAGACCTCGTCTCCATCCTCCTGAGTCAAGTCCAGGACTTGGTCATTAAGAGTAGGGGACTTGGCCCTAACATTAGCTTCTAATTCTTTCTCAGCAACCTCGGCCTTGGCCTCTTCCTTATCTTCGGCCTCCTTGTTGTCGGCCTCGTCTGCTTCCTCGTCTCATCTTCAAATTGGTTGGATGAGGGAAGGAAAGGGATATTGAGTTGGCTGATGTCACGAAGGGGCGGGTCCTTGGGGACAGACAACTTTTTGAGGGCTACCATTCAGCTGAGATAGTAGCCTTTGTTAGAGGCCATGTTGACTTGCTTTTCATAAGCTTCTCACACATTAGCCTGCCCCTCAAAATAGGCCCTTTCGTCGGCCGCCTTGATCTCGGCCTCTTTGGTCGCCAAGGCCTCCTTTAGTTCATCCTCAGCTTTAGCTTCTTTCGCTTTGGCTTTCTTCACCTCGGCTTTAACAAACTAGACAACGACTTTGGCTTTGGCCTCGGCTTTGGCTTGGGTAGCCTAGGCAGCCTTGGCCTTGTCTAGCAGTTTGCAAATGCGAGCCTCAAATTTGTTAAGTGAGGCAAGGTGACCAGTAGCCTCTTGAGTTTTCTTCGTCAAGTCTTTCTTCACCATCTTAGCCTTGATTGCGTGAGAGTGCACGTGCTGGATGACCTGCAAGAGAAGAAGCAAGTCAAGAGAAATTTGACTAAGTACAAATGATTGAAATGAAACTTGAATGGAAAGACAGAAGAATTCGGAGACTTACCCAGATTGAGTGCCGCATCATCATAGCGAAGTTTTCGTACTGATCGAAGTCGGCGAGCTGGTTCATGTCGTAGGAAGAAGAGCACGATCGTGGACAGAGCGGCACTGACCTCCAGGCTCTCAATGGCGCTGTCACTCGCCTTCAGTGGTTGGTCTCCAACAAGGACCTCGGGGGCCCAGATGTCCTCAGGATGGAAGTCGCTCGAGTTGGGTGGCTTAGCCTCAGCTGGCCTCTTCTCGGCGTTGGCCAATTTTGATATCGGCATTGAGTCCTTTGGATCCTTCTCGGAATCCAAAGGGATCTTAGGGACAGTGGCCTTGGCCTTGGCCTTCTTTACTCGTTTTGGTTTTGGTTTCAGCTTTGGCTAGGACTGAGAAAGAGAAGATTGAACAGTGACAACGCTTGGTATAGATCTTCGACCACGGCTTGTTTGCGTCCTATTTCCTCGGATGTGGCGGCTATAGTTACCCCGGTGCCAAATCTAATGGTAGGAAGGGCAATGGGAGGATTCTCAAGATTGTACACTAGTGTGTCTGAAACTCGGGACTTGCGACTTTGGATTCTACTTACCGGAGCGTTCGAGGATGGCGACGACATTGACACTATGATGGTGGAATGAGTTGAGTTAGAGTAGAGATGGATGGCTGGTCAACAGGGTCAGACGATGAGGCTTGGTTTTGCCTCGGAGAAAAAGCTGCAGGTGGAGTTGACGTAGACGGCAGAGTCTTGCTCCTCCTTGGTACATCAGAAAGCGAGGACCGGTAGGTTGGCACGTAATTTAACAGGAGTGGGACCTTGCGGACCTTGACAGGTAAGCCGAGAAACCAGATGAGATCTCGGCTTAGGATGTACATTTGGCGGAAGTTCTTTGATGGCTAAGGAAGAGCTGCAGAAACAATAAGAGAACATTAGCAAAGATAAGAAAAATAAATTACTAAGTGTTGAAAAGAAAATGCACTTTGTGATGACTTGGTCCTTACCCTCATCTTCCCTAAAGACTCCTCGGTGTAGTGGGAAGAGATGAAGATCGTCGTCTGACGCAGATTCCCAGTTTCCCGAGACAATGAAATAATCGTCACCAGCGCCTTTATTAGAGTTGGGAAGGTCGGCTATGAGTTTGTACTTGGTGGATCTAGGTTTGAGGTAGTACGTATAGCCGCTGGTGGATTTAAGGCCACACATAGTATAGCAGTATTAGATGTCGAATAAAGTAATCTAGATTTTTGTGGACGTGCCAATTCAGCTATACCATCGACAACCTTGAAGGTGTTTATGGTTAGTTGCATGGGATTGAGTTTATAGAAATGGATGACTTCTCTGAAGAGGATGTCTAAGGGGAACCTAATTCCACCCTAGATAATGGAAACTACTGAAAATGGCATGTAGTCCTCTCCAGGCATAATGGAGTCTTTTTACCCTGCCAGCTTGAGTTAAACGTCGGCTGGGATAGAGAGCTCCTAGCGAAAGTACTCTAGTTTGGTTAGTGAATCTACCCTTCAATTGAACATTCCCATGATCTTGGCTAAGGTGATTTGGGTACTGTTTTCTACGAAAAGGGTTTGATATGGGTTTGAAGACCTCGGCTAGATCCTAATGGCACAATGGCAAGGATTCTAGTTGACTAAGGAAGATTGTGTTTCAATTCTCCTAGGGCAACAATGTTCTAAATCAAATCTCAAACCTAAATCAATGGAAATAAAATGCAAAGGCAAGAATCTAGGACATAGACGAAGAAAACAAAGAAAAGAGACGTGATTCAAGATCAAGTTGAAAGAAGAGAAGCACACAGATATTGTAATGCCCTGAGAGAACGTCTCCCAATCCTGTTCACTTGGGCATTCCCGCCATACAACACAGCATACAAATATAGACAAAAATAATGAAATACCATTCATTACATTTCATTTCCTTTTAAACTATCCCCTAAGATTTACAATATCGTCTCATTACATCCATAAATAAAACAAAATAGTTCAAAAGTAAGAAAATATACACAAAGAGAAGTCATAAGTCAACTTCCTCCAAAAATGTGTTCCTTGTTACACTAGCATAAAATCGGCATCCAATTACAATATAGCCTTAGTCTTGAACACAAGATTTCAACAAAAGGTTTCACACTCCAAAAGGGTTTTCTTCTTCTTAAAAATCACTTAGGAGATACTTAGTCTTCATTTATTGAAATTGGTTAGCTTTGGCGTGAGCAAAAGCTCAGTAGGTAATGAATTTAACAAGTAATATAATTAATTGAAAGACACATGATCATGCGATGCAAACATTTGAAATATAGAAATGAAGATGTATATAAGTGTTTATGTATGTGAGTGAAAACATGCACTGCATGAAATATGGCCAATCTTTCCACATTATCCACGGGGGGTAAATATACTATGACGTCCCAAGTACGAGCCAAAAATGAAAGCATACATATATAGATATAGTTTTGTATACTGAAAATAGTCCCACATTTGCCGGTTCCAAAAACGGCGGGGTGATAGGCACCCAAAATATTTTTCCCTTCCGCATTTGCCGACTCCAGAAACGGTGGGGATGCGGACACCCAAAACCATTTTCCAAAAAACATGTTTTTTTCACATTTTTCGACTCCTGAAACAGCGAGATCATGGACACCCAAAAACTATTTTTCCACATTTGTCGGCTCCGAAAACAGCGGGATCATGGACACCCAAAACCATTTTCCCACATTCGTCTGGTGATTTGCGCAGAAAAGGCAATTTGGCATTTTGACTCCCCAAGCGGATACTAATTACATTACACAACTCAAAAACCAACCCGGCTCATTACCCGGACTCATAGACTATTTACCCCATTCCGCTTTTCAATAATCACTTCATCATAGTGTCGAAAGAGAAATTTGGAATGCATATGATGCATGAATTTATAAATCTTCAATTTTCCCTACAATGATTTCAATTCATAACAATTCACTACTTTACACATCAATAATGGGGGATACCTCATTAACAACCTTCACCAACTCAAGGTGTATATAGAGAAAAGTTTCAAATCTTACATTTCAACCTTAAAATTAAGTAAATACATTCAATTTCATGTTTTTGAAACCAATGGAGAAAAACCCCTTTTTATTGAACAAATCTCAAAACTAGGGTTTATGGAAAATTTGGGTTTTTCTCTCTTTTATGGATTAAGGACTACTTTTCCTCATCAACAATGAAAACCATTATTGACCACATCCTTTTAAATCATTTATTTACAACACAATCCATACACATATACATATAGATATATATAAGGATGAATATCAAATGAAATTATCACATGTGGGTCTCAAATCAAAGATATACCAAGTTAAAGACATCCCTACTTCAAGATTAGAAGCTAAAGATGAGAACCCACTTGAAACTTTAGCAAAATTAGAAATAATCGGTAAAACTCTTGATCCAAGCTTTCCTTTCAACCTCTTTGAAGGATTTAGGGTGGATCTAAGGTAAAAATTAGAGAAATCAAGTGTTGGGGCTCTAGGGTTTCAATATTGAGGAGAGGAAGAGAAAAGAGGAAGAAAGAATAAAGATTTTAGGCCAAAAAGTGACTTTAAAGGACCTGATATCGATCAGATGCTCGAGCGGTGAAAAGAAGCTACCGGAATCTCTGAAGTTCGTGCAGACCGCTAGAGCGCAACTTTCTTTGCTCGAGCGAACTTGCTTCCAACACAGATACTCAAATTTCAAACGGGTGTAACTTTCTTGTCCGAACTCAGTTTTAGATCGTTCTTGTGTGCAAATCGAAGCCCCAGAAATAAGCTTTCCAATCATTCTAGTCTCACATCCAAATTCAAAGTGTGGAAAGAGAAAAGGGAAAAAGAGTGAAGGCTACTCATGGGACAATTATTCGAATCAATATTTTTGGTTCAATCTTATTTTACCATTGTGATACCACCTCAATCAATATTCCAAAATGAACCAAAGAGGTTCCAAGTACAATAATACGAGTGTCATAAGAAATCTCATGAGTTCAAGAAGTACCAAGTGTTACAATCTCCCCACCTTAGGAAATTCTTTCCGGAAATTCGCCTTGATAAAAAGAATAATGAGATTTACTCTTAACATAATCACTTGAACTTTAAACTCTCAATACAATTTTCTCATTGAGACATTCCTTCAATACCTCAAACAAGTACTAAACTCACTCTCAAGAATCTAATGCCCTCTTACCTCCCATTATAAAGAGACTGTAACCAAAATTGAAACTTTCAGACTCATTTTAATCATAGAGCTGTAAACGCAATAATAACTCCTCAATGATGGTACTGTTACTGCTTATAACTCGGATCAAGCATGAATGATGAACAATATAATCCAATAATCTTAACTTATTGTGATAACATCACATTTTAATTTCATCAACAAAATTATTATTTGCAATAGGCTCAAAATAAAATTTCTACACCCTTGGGCTGCCCTAAAAAAATTTAAGGTAAGTTGTCGTATAGAAGCCAGCCTTCAATTTCAATTCATCCGCATTAAAATTTTAAACCACAATTCGGAATGGAAGAAATAATTAGTTCATGTAATATGAAATGGATCAATTAGGATCTTCCAAACTAGCCATTAAAATACAATTGCACTCGCAATCTCACTCGAACACGACCAAACACACTCACAAATTTTGTTGACTACATAGAAGTGTCTCAATAGGTCACATAAACCAAACAAATCCAACTATCTCAAAAATCACTCAAAAAATATATTCAGACACTACATACCATTAATGATGACTCCCGACAAACAATCTTTTCCATAATCTAGTGCAACAATTTACTTGAAACCAATCCAAAGTGACTATCTCAAGACTCTTAATCAATGAGAACACTCTCCCTTTAAAGATACAATTCAATATTATATTTTATGATCGCGATTGTCACACAACTAATGTATCTCCATAGGAAAACGAACCCGCATTCGATTACTCAACTTGGAATTTAACCAGCACAAATATTAACTTGAAATGTTTCATTCATAAAAACCTCCATCCATCGCCTTGTACAATCATATTCTTCCTTGAGTTATTCCACAAACAGGAAAATTCACAAATTACCTTAGCCTCAACTGCTTCACCTAGAACAACAAGAAATTCCAACCCTCATGAAACAAAATGCAATCACGCCAACCACACTACTCGAAAATTCTAAATCATAACTTTAATTGCCCAACCAAGCAATTTCTATATTATTTTTACCTATCCACTCCATTCCTTTCACTCGACGAACCGACCAACAGTTTACACAAACTTGTCTACATCCACCCAAACAACTCACTCCAACATAAAATTTACCCAAATGCTCCTACAATGCACTTCGAGTCCACATAGAATTCATCAATACTAGGTGCACAATCTAACCATACTATGGTACTACCAATTAAAAGGTTAACTCACAACCACTCACATTCTTTGGAACCAATGAAAATATCGATACCTGATCCCATAAGTATAATTCATTTTCATAATACAATTCTCATCATTCATGTGAAAGCTATAGTCAACATCAATAATTCGATACATAATTCATACTAAAATCCTTGTATTTCATTCTATGAATTTCCATTAAGGGGTTACAAAATAGAATCACATGCATCAATACATCCACCATCTCTATGACGTGATACTAACTCCAAACTAGCAACACGACTCCACACCAATATTACGATGACCCATGAGATTAAACTTGATTTCAAACAACACCTATGTAAATCAAAAGGCATTAAAACGCAGCGGATTAAATGTTTAGATCATACCTTTTAGCGAAGAACCTCGTGGGTAAATCACGTGCTTCATGAATCTGGTCAATCAACCCAGCAATGGGGTGATATTACAATAGTGAATATCACCCACACAAATCACAGTGCAATAGGCTTGATCGTTGTTTATGGGAGAGAGTCAGAGAGAGAGGAGAGTCTGGGAAAAAAGGTTATGGGTAAAAACCCTATTAACGTATCTGATATACGTATCTGATTTAATATATTAGATTAACCATATAATCTGATATATAACCAATATCTATCTATCTATCCATATCCAATGATATGATAGATATAGATATCTTGAATGGTTATCCAAATAAGTTTGAATTTTAATTCAAACTTACATGGATAAGGTTCAAGAGGTTTAGGCTCAAAAAGCTCAAAGGGCCATGCCACATGGGCGCCCAATTTCTAACATCTCCCACTCGCACATGAGTTGGCATGACACTGCCACATCTCTATCTCAATCTCCCATAAAATGAACAATCTCATACTAGCCAATGCACCGTGCGACTGCTGAGAACACCTGCATGTGGGAGCTCTATACTAGAAACTCAAAATGAGCCAGCATAGAGACATCAACCCAAAAGGAACAAAAATAGTGTCTCATATACCCCAGACCCATCTAATTACACCGGTCCAAAAAAATCTCTAATCCCTCAAAAAGAGCATGTTTGACCCTCTCAATTCTTGCAATATATTCACACTCAATCCGCTTCTCATACAGAGCGATGTGAGTTGCCGGCAGTGAATATACATCAGTGGTGTAATACTAGATGATCTTCCCTTTGCCTCATGCCATTTAGTTTAGGATTGACCGCTTTCCCAGTGATGTCCCTTAAGGCCGAATCATACATGACCGCAGGCAACATACCAAAGTAGCAGAACATCAACCCCTTACCTTATGACATAGTCAAAAGTCACAAAAGGGTACAAAAATGAAAGTCATATCAATAATGACACGTAAGACTCACACGGTGAGGAAACAGGGATCCATTCTCTCACCTCATTACTCAGTCGCCAAGCACATATAGTATGAATACATGTTACGGTGGAGTAACTCTTCCAAAAGAGTGACGTCATACTCGATACACCGTACAGATATTAGTCTAGTCGCTTTCTAGCGCCTAACCCGAATTCTCTATCTGCTCGCCTTCTAGGCGCCAAATGAGATCTCGCATCTGGCTAATCATAACAGGCACAACATGGAAAGTGGGTACTAACATCCATGTTTGGTCCTTAACACGACCTCATCTTGGTTGTAACCAAGGCGACATGCATAGTGGATAATTTTAAGCCTCTCTTGGCTTCAAAAAAAATAAACCACTAGTCTCATCCTCGCTCGCTCTCAAGCGCCAAGGGCGATTGCTCGTGTGAGTGAGCCAATCTTGCCTGCTGACATCATCATCTGCTAATCATTATGACACAAACCATAATAGTGTCAACATCCCATCATCTCAAAATAAGTGATCGATTTTCAAAAAAAGACACAGCTTGCGCAATTCTAGATTCCAAACATAAGCCTTATCAGCACCTCTTGCGATAAGTATATACAACGGAATCCACCATGTGCGCCTCACATGAAGTGATTTAAGATCACTACCTCTTGCGCAATTACCTCTCTAAAGATATTTTGGTGACCAATTTGCGTTCATTCTTGATGCGCCCAACTAGCGCATTGAATCTTACAATGAGCAAATTAATATACTACTAGTAAAGCATTTTATCCACAATCTAATGAGCAAGGTCAATGTCAAACAACTCAGTTGACCGTTTACCAAAGATAACACTTATCATGCCGAATACGCCCACATAGCGTACTTTAGGCTCCCACAAAGAAAAGATCAAGGAATATAGATCATCTGTTAATCCCAAAGACAATCCGAGGATACACTCAATAGCTAAGGCTCTGGCTTTTACCGATAGGTAAGTCAATGGGTTTGTAATTTTGCATCTAGAATTATTCTAGGATATTCCTTATGTAAGTCATTGAAGACAAACCGAGAATTTTCCCAAAACAATCCCTAAGGATCGTACATCCGAGCATATAAATTACATCACCCATGTCCATCATATCTAAAATAGAGGACTGCCCACCCTAGGTGGCGACATCCTTATAAATTCCTGGCTCATAATGACTAAGTAAGGAAAAACTTCTTTTGGACCATTGATCATGCCTCAGTGGTCTTCATCGATCATCGTTTGCCTATCATGGCTTGACGAAGTCTAAGAACCACTATTTGGATAACTGTTTTAGGCTAGAAAAGATTTATTGGAACTAGCAACCTTTTTGCGCTCCTAACTTTTCACCATAAAAGCAGAAGGTAAATCCCTACGGATCTACTTATCCAATTCTCCAACGAGAAGTTGGGTCACAATGTCCACAAATCAATGTTCCGAACTTATGTCAATCATAGCCTAAGTCAAATAACCTCACTCCCCAGGAGGAAGTCTCTCATGGTCTACACCTCAATGGTGCGACTTTTCGGTATCTAGCGAGCCTTATGCCTCAACAATGACTATCCAAATTATGCATAACTTTAGAACAGTTTCGCGTCATAATGGAAAGTCAACCAATTTATAGAAATGGTTAATCCTCAAAGACTTTGTCTTAAACTGCGCAACATTAATCCACTTTCTAAAAACAGGACTAGAGCCTTTGGCATTATCCTAGGCTCTTTATCATCTTGCGGAGCAATCATGAATGTTTCATTCTCAATCACCCAGTGATGACGTGGAAAATTTTCACATTTGCTACCACGCAACTAAGAATGTAGAGAATTCTTCTCTAATGGAGTAATCCATTAGTAGGCACATCGCTCCCACTGTCCCTAGGATATTGGAAATTTCTTTCCATTCTCAACTAGGCTACATAAAAGCGCTATGCTTAGAATTCTCTATCTTATAGAGTTCCAAAACTCTATACACGTCACCTTTACTAAGAAAACTTTATGTGACTTAGTTACACTACCACAAAGCTGCTTACCTATATGCACATGACCCGGAGGGTTTACATGACCGCATACAATAATGCGCCACACAACCCTATGTGTTTACAAGACAGCATACAATAATGCGCTATAGAACCCTAGGTCTTAACTTCACAATCTTATGAGAAGTAGAATAAAGATAAGCTGCTTAACGGTTACAGATCGCCCATAGATGGCTCTCTGCTAACCCATTACTCAAAATGGAGTGTAAAATCTGATATGGAGGGCACTGAGTTAGGGATATAGGCAACAAACTAGTGCAATTCCCAATTGGGAAACATTTTGCGCCATTATCCACCTAACATTAACAATATTTAATTCCTTATCTCTACTACACCATTGTGTTGTTGAGTATTAGGAATAATCAATTTTCTAAGCATCCATCTCTCTTCACAGAGCTTTCTAAAAAAAAGCTCAAATAGATACTCGCCACCTTGATCAAAACTAAAAGCACAAAAGCTCTTATCTAATTGATCTCGACCTCATATGTGCAATGTCAAAAAATATCTCAAAACTTTTGACTTATGGGAGATCAAATAGTCTTGACTCAATGCGTATCGTAATCTATAAATGTGTCGAGATTGAGGCTTAGCTTTATCATACCCTTACACATATCTAGTCACAAAATATCATAGTGGACTAAATGCGCCAAACAAATGACCTTCTACGGCTTTCCTACTTACTTGTGCGCACCCATTGCGAACAAAGTTACACATTTATATGAGAGCAGGATGTCACAAACGAGTGGGCCCGAGAAGGCCTACTCAAACCATCGTGTCATCATCTCATTAATGTGATTAAGTATAATAAGCCACCGGTTCATGACCAACGTCATAAACTAATTCCAATCATCTTAATGTGTGAGTTCTTGAAGACAAGTTTCAAAGGTTTAGGCCCAACTAGGTAATGACTCACGACTAATTCATATTCACTAGATCATAAAAGGATGTCATGGAGATATCAAGTGCGCCTAAGTCGCAAATTTAACTAGTAAGTGCTAATCCCCTGCACCTTCAAGTCAATTTTATTCTCCATACACTTTAATGCATCTAGTTGAAAGATGACGATACTCCTCTTGCCATATCTATTTCTCGCTTCATAGTTACTTTTCAATTAATTCTACTATCCACAAGAAGGAGAGAATAAGCTATCAATCTGTGACAGCTCTTGAAGTAACTTAAGCGGGAATTAGGCTAAAGAGTCTAATTCAACACAATGCTCTCACAAGCGATGTGTCAAATTCTTAGAGTCATAACAACCTTGTCGGCCTTGACCTTTTCATTACTATGCTGCAACGTTTGCGCTTAGTGGTAAATGTTATTCAAAAACGTTAACCTAGTAAAGGAATAATACAAAGAAGCACCTCATCATGTCTCACACTCAAGTGTGGAAACAGTAAGTGTCCAGACTTAGACAAGTTGGCAATGATAATAGATTTTGCAGCCACTAAGCGCTAATCTTTTCACTTAGTGTTAATAGATTTTGCAGCTTCTAAGCGCTAATCTTTTCACTTCACGTGATATTTCAACGCACACTATTATAGTGCATGAAATTTTGCTCCATCCACTCCTAGTAATTGGGTAGAGAGCAAAACACTGCTCATACTGGCTACTCGTCTTACACTTAATGACTAATTTATTTAAGCTCGCATTTCTTGGATGACGTGACTTTTGAATGTTACTTCATCCAATGATGTAACATTATTTACAAGTCAAATTTACAAAGTCAATCCGCGCAACTCAATAGTCAAGATCATATACAGATCTATTGAGGGCTTACTAATTTCATAACCTCAAAACTCGCCAACCAAAACTACATAGCGTGCCGCTAACCATAGCGCACACATTAGTTTTTATTGTGCCAAACAAGGCAACAAAAACACGGCGACTTTGAGTCATGTTTCCTTACTTTGGCTCAATTAAGGTTTGACCTAAAGTCTCCAAGACTTTTGCTCATCTAAAGAATGGGATTATATTGTTCACATTTGAACATCTCTACTAAGTCTAGGTCAACCAAATTAACTTCCATAAGCTAAATCAATTTAGTGAGAAATTCGCATTTGGGATTAATTTGATTAGCATAATATAATTTTGCCGCAAAAATCTAAATTAAATAGTGACAATATTACACAAGTCGCAAGATCGAAAATCCGCTAAGCTCGTAATCATCTCTTGCGCCACAAGTGACAATTATCCAAAATTTAATTTAATTTATGCGCAAAATATTGGTTTTCGGGAGTTAATCTACAAAGATTTCTCTCAACCGAATAACCTCCCACTGATTATGGCATGTCTAAAAGCATGATAAAAAATTCTAATTCCATACAACAGCATCATAATGTAGATTCACAATCAATATGCTATATTCATTTAATAACGGAATTAAAATAAAAAAATTAATCATGCTATTCTAATTACAACATATTATAAACTCTAAAAAAAATGCTGTATTTAATATTCAAATTATGCCATAACAGAAATATACTTCTGGAATTTTCTGGAATTTTTTGGTATTTTTCTGGAATTTTAAATAACTAATAAACACACATAAAATTAGAAATAAAAAATCCAGAAACTGATAAACTGAAAAAAATTCAGATTATGCCATAATTAAAATGTATATCATTCTGAAATTTTCTGGAATTTTCTGAAATTTTCTGGAATTTTAAATAACTAATAAACACACATAAAATTAGAAATAAAAAATCCAGAAACTGATAAACTGAAACAATTATACCAGTAAATAGTAAATTTCAGAAGTCCACAATAAAAATTTCAACCCCAGAAAATTATTTATGCAATACCAGAATCATTTTAAAGCATAAAAAATGAATTATTAACACAGAAAAAATATTTTTTATTTTCGTAAAATTCCAAAATTTTACAGAAATATAGAAAATTTAATTCTGAGTCTAACGGTTCTAACCACGTTTAAAACAAAGCTATAACGAATAAATTATGGCCATTTAACGCGATTCAAATTAAAAAAAACAAACAGAGCCTTACAGCCAAGCCAGCTGGGGAAACGGCTCGACTCGCGGCTCAACACGGCTCAGGCGCGGCTCAGAACGCGGCTCGGCACGCGCGCGCGTGCGTGGCGCCGACGGCTCGCACGTGGACAGCGCCGCTAACGCGCGCGTGAGGCGCGTGCAGGCGCGTCGGAAGGGCGGCGCGTGAAGCGCGTGCCAGCGCGTGGAAGCGCGTGGCGGCTCACGGCGTCAGGTGGCGCGTGCAGCCACGCGCCGCCTTCCAGGGTGTTTTCTGGTCCGATTTTTATACTGCCGGACTCCATTTTCCAAAATAAAATCATTTATGGTCTTAAAAATGACATTAATGATCATAAAAAATGAAATATTTTGGATCTCTTTCTCTTTTATAAATATTCATGAGCATCGATGTGTACATATATATATAAATATACACATGATAAAAGAAAGCACGAAAAAACCCATACATGGCTCTGATACCAATGTAAATCAAAAGGCATTAAAACGCAGCGGATTAAATGTTTAGATCATACCTTTTAGCGAAGAACCTCGTGGGTAAATCACGTGCTTCTTGAATCTGGTCAATCAACCCAGCAATGGGGTGATATTACAATAGTGAATATCACCCACACAAATCACAGTGCAAATGGCTTTGATCGTTGTTTTTGGGAGAGAGTCAGAGAGAGAGGAGAGTCTGGGAAAAAGGTTATGGGTAAAAACCCATAACGTATCTGATATACGTATCTGATTTAATATATTAGATTAACCATATAATCTGATATATAACCAATATCTATCTATCTATCCATATCCAATGATATGATAGATATAGATATCTTGAATGGTTATCCAAATAAGTTTGAATTTTAATTCAAACTTACATGGATAAGGTTCAAGAGGTTTAGGCTCAAAAAGCTCAAAGGGCCATGCCACATGGGCGCCCAATTTCTAACAACCTATAACATGACTCACTCAACAACAATCATTAATATCGCTTCTAAGGCCAGTTAACAAAATATTCTACCTCTCCCCAGAAGTATCCTGAACCAAGTATAGCGAAACACTTGTAAAAATTAACACTGAAATGACCCTAAAGTTTTTGAGTTATTAATAAATAGATTAACCTTAAATGACAATAAATTCTCTCCAAACGAAATTTAATGTACATCACTTGCCAAAAGAAATAATTCTACAACTCTGATACATAATTCTAACTAAAATAATCTTTTTAAAACTTCAATCCAATCACTGCTAAATCTGTTCTACATCTAAAAAAATAATTTAACTCGAGAAGTAATCCACCATAGCTTAGTAAAATGCAAAGAAAATAAAATCTAATACTCATAACTGCTCATGTCACAAAATAACGACACTAACTACCATATCAAAGCCAACAAGAAAAGACTACATAACTCAAGATGAAAGGTTACACTAGTGAATACTCACAGTCTTGTGCTTACTCCAAAATCTCTAGTCAACTCACTTCTACCCAAATTCTAAAAGATATAACCACGAGTTATAATGCCACTCATTTACTTTTTAAAAAAAAAAAAAAAAATTCCAAGTCAGCAATGGTCAAATACACCTAAATTAAACCCAATAATTATATTAGATCAACATACCAATAGCACAAATTCTCACCACACTTATAGCAAAACGAAGGATCAATATAAGGGGTTCCAAACTCTTACACCAAGGATACAAAACAATCTTATAGCTAAAGGAAAAAAGGTACAAAATAACCTCCATTTCAATTGCATGAAAATCACTGTCACTATACAAGCCAAACTTAACCCAAAATGTTCATGTATACTTCTCATATTCACAATTTCTAACCCATAACTAAGAGTAACTATAAAAATTAACATCAATCACGCACAATGGATCAAGCACAAATTTTCATGAAAATTCTCAAATCATAGTCAGCTCAACCATCCCAAGGCACCTAATCATAATCTCCATAGTCATAACATCCTCACATGATTATTTCAAAAATTTTCTTTAAAGACATTGGTTTGCTAACACAACTCCCGAGACATCAATTACATCATATCCTTAAACACTTACATATTGCACTTGGGTACCTCAACAACCAACTCTAAGACAATTGACTCCACCAAACTCGAAAGCATTTAAAACTTGGCTACATATCGCAAATGTCATCTCAGAAGTCACCATTTTTTTTTTTTACTACTAGAACTTCTACCAAATGGCGTAATCCCAATCAAATTTGATCTCATCCCAATCTATTCCAAAATTGTCTACCTAGTTTGTTTACTTATGATTTACAACAAAATTCTGAATAAAACAAACTCTCTAAGAAAGACATCCCTTACTACATAGAATTTCTTCACTTTCAATGGTAAGACAAATTTGGGGTGAGACCACTAGCTAATTGACATTTCTATTTGACAACAACTCAATGTAATTTAAAGAATATCATAGTCTATTGAACATAGTGAAGAAGTCAATCTCAGCTTTACCCATATAACTTGTATCACCACAATTTACACTATTTACATTCATAACTCCTTCATATATATAGCTCTTATAAAACGTGAACTCTTAATCCAAAATAGTCAAAATTAACAATTATCAATCATTCTAAATTGAAGGTCTCGACTAAATTCAAGGATACTACAATCTGGTATATCAAGAACCTAAGTACACTCGCTGCGTCATGGTGTGTACCAAAACCGACCCCAGACAATTGTTTACATTTCTGGTGTCCATAACTCCTACCTTATAACAAGGATGGAACATGAAGGGCACGCCTATTTGTCTCAGCAAGTCAAATACCACCTCTTATGAAGATTTCCCTATCCTACCCACACCAGTTATTTCAAAATGCCTATCACAGGCCTCTGTTTATTCATAACAACTCCACGCTTGACTCATGGTGTAGATGCGCCCCGAATGTCCCGGGAGAAATTCCGTTTTGTTCATTAGGCTCACTACAGTTCAGACTCAAATGTCACGGTTCTGATCTAGTCTGGCAAAGTGCAATGCAAGACTGATAAATCACCAAAGAGTCCAAATCCGGTAAATGATTTTGAAAAACTGATTTTTAAAAAGAAGTGCCAAACATGGACTGCTTTGCCAGATACAGAGTCGCCACCTAAATATTTTATTTTGGGGGAATTTAGGAAACCTTGACTCGTGCCTAAGGCCACGTGTCCGTCATCACCAAAGTTGCCTCGGCTCGAGAACTTGGGTACGATTGGGGAAGGTCATGCAATGAGCACCCCCGCTCGCCCGATCAAAGATCGGCCACTACTAAACATGATATCTTGTTTTTGAAAAACATATGTGCTCTTATTCTGGTTATTAACCTAGAATTACTATGTGATGCGCACATCATACAAGTATAGACTAGATTGCCTAATTTGGAACAAAGCATCACGTATCCGTTTGTTTTGAAAATGGATTGAAGTTTGCTACTCGCAAGTGGGCTAAAACACGGGTTTCGATGAATTATTCCAATTCAAGCAACCCAACCTTCACCCACAGGCATTTAGGCAGTTATATCACATAAGCAGTTAGCCTCATGGCAAGCATGCTATCATGGCAGTCACTCACACGCATGCAAGAATACTAAAGCACAAACACTTACTGAGTACTCCGAGTCAAAGAAAGAAGCTAATTAGAAAACATGCATGAATCCTAACTATGCTGAGATGCCTAATGCAACACATGCAAGAATACAACTAAGATAGGCTCGGCTATTCTAAAATGGCATATGAGATGCAATTTGATACATGTATTCAAATAGGAATTGAAATACAATGCAGTTAGCATGATGTGCCGAGCCTGGTGCGTGCAATATAGATGAATGAATGCAAGCATGCAATCATAAGGATGCTAATTGAAACATGCCCTAAACTAACCATCATAAGCTAGTAAATAAAAGGGAGAAAGAAATGGGGGTTGGAAGATATGCATCACACACACGCACACTTATTACAATAGTTGTGCCCTATCGACGGAGGGTCCAAATAAATAATACAGAATCGAATTAACTAATTATTACATAAGACTAGGTAATTAACAAATTTAACTAAGTAAGCATGTAAACTAAATGAAATAGGCTGCCTCGGCTCTGTTTTGGATGACAATGGATGCATGCATGCTCGAGTCACCTTGTCGGAAATCCATCGCGATGCCCCGATTTGCCTCTGTTTGCAACTGCTCTCAGGACCTTGCACCAAGCTTCGGAAAGCTTAAAATCCATCATGGAAACCTGTAGAAGGGCTGCCGGCCAGTTTTTGCTGCTGGTTTCTGGTTTGTTACAACAGAGAGCAAGAAAGGGCATGGCAAAGTATTTGCAACACATGTATGCACAACCACCCTCCCTATCATTACGTAAGCTCAAGGGAGTATGGTTCTCGACCCTCGGGCCGCCAATCACGCATCTCGATACATGACGGCTGAGGAGTCGAATTGCATGACTCAATGTGAAATGAATGCACATATAAACACCTAAAGCGAACAACTCTATCATGGATAGTCAAGAGTGTCGGTGACCAAGAATCGAGGCACGTTTCATCACTTTGAATACGAAACGTCCCTCGTTTCCCATGTTTGGATTAAACCCTACTCCAAACACAATGCAACAAACAATGTATGGGCAAATGTAACTCTAGCATGCGATCTAAATATAATGCAACTAAGTGATGCGAAGATGCACGGAATGACATGCAAGCATGTAAATGGCATACACAATGCTATGAACCAATGAATGGCATACTCAATGCACATGGATTATATGGGATGCATACACATTGCACTAACATACGCAATGTTATGAACGGGGCACACGCAATGCAATGATCAAACATGCGATAACATGGACTATAGAGCATACGTAATGCAAGATGGACTTAAACCAAGATGGATGGGCCTCGGCCACACTCAAATCAGTGGCCAATATGATGAAAATGAGGCAACAAGATACATGCAAATATGCACAAATGCAAGGGACCAAACCTAAGGAATAAGGTGCAACCCTACCGAAGCATGACAAGGATGAAATATGGCATACAATGACACATGTTCTAGCTCTGAAATGACATACAAGATGGTTCCGAATCATGCAAACAACTCACCCAATGCATGTTGGATTGCACAAATACCGAAACTAGTAAAGTGCATTACATTAGAGGTATGCACAGCGAAGCCCAAATGACCAAACCAACCCCAAACAGTCCCTATGTAGACCCAAAATAGTGGCAAAGTGGACTAAAATGATGGCTTGCAATGCACAAAAATGAAGCTCATGCAATAGCCCAAAAATGAGGCAAACAAGCACAACTCTCAAACGCATTTAAAGAGTGGAAAACATGGGAATATGGCACAAGTATAAACTCTAAAATAACATATTCAATGATGCCAAAATATGAAAACAACTCAAGTTAAGCATGCATGAGACTTCAAAACTCGAAGCTAGGCAAGGGTATTACACTACAAGCATGCATGGCAAGGATCATTCGACCATGGGACCTCAAAATAGAGCTTAGGCAGCCCAAATCATGAATAAAATCAGTTTAGAACATGGCCAAAATTTGCTAGAATCAAGGGCCAAAACAACATGCAATGTGAGCTAGTGAACATGGATTACACTACAAGCATATGAAGCATTCAAGAGGCCACTAAACCAGAAAAAGAAAGAGGTATGACATGCCAAATAAAGCCCAAAAACCCACTGAAACATGATCAATGCATGCAAGAATGACATGCTCCTTTGATAGGCTATAAGAGGGGTTATTCTACACAGGCAAGAGACACACCCAAGGTGACAAAACCAACTCTGGACAGAGCCTAGGCAGGCCCTAAAAGTCACTGAAAAGGGCCTGAAACAAGGATTGGAGGTGTGCAAAAGAAGGCTCCTTTGTAAGGCCACATATGCTAGTAAAGAAGAAAACAAGAGAGAGGATCACCCCTCTCTGATTTTGGCCCTCAAAACCACATAACAACCACTAAAAATCCATTGGATTTCAGTGGTCAAAAGGCCAAACAAAGATCAATACAAAGGCTTTAATGCATGGCTCAAAACAAGGCAAAATGAAGCATGCAAAGGGGGGATGACCCCCAACAACAAAATGACCTTAAACAAACATCACAAGGACCTTAAAATAAGACTTTTTTCAGTTGACAATAAAGCTTAAATATGCATGCAAGTATGGCTTATAGAAGGATCAAAATAAAACTTAAAAGAGAGAACAGGAGTTACCCTTGTAGCTGAGCAAAACCAGCAGCTTCTCCAGCCCAAAACCAACTCTTTGAGACCTCTCAAGACCTTCCAAGAACCTTAGGTGGATGGTGGAAGTGTTAGGCTATGAGGTGTGGTGCAAAAGGGTCAAGAACAATGCCTTTTGACCCTCAAATGTAGAGATATAGAGAGAGAGGTGTATGCTTGCCTTAGAGCAAAACTCTGAACCTCTCTAAAGGAGAGGAAGGGCCTCTCTTATAGAGATACAAGGCAAAGCTTCTTCAAGAAGCTAAAAACAAGGCTCAAGATCCTCCGTACATGTGTATGGAGGATACAGTCTGCGCCTTCCAGCTGGCACAGCTGGCAACAACTCATAGAGACAAAACTAGAGGGAGCAGGCCGACCAGTTCAGGTTGTTGGCCGACCACTTCCCCTGGTCAGCCGACCAGTTCAAAAAGGTCAACCCAAAGAAAGGTGGTCGGAAGCCCCATTTGGTGGCCTCCCAACTGAATGCAAGCCAGTTGTGGTATGGGAGACCAGTAAATGTGGCTCAAAGACCAAGGAGACCAGCTTCCTGATAAGAAAATCGGCTAGCGGGAGAAAAGTGGTCTCGAAGGAGAAAAGGTGGTCTCCCACCCTTGTACCACCTCCCAAACAATGAAAACAAGGTCCATGCCAAAAATGAACCAAGATGGATGCAAAACGAGTCGGGGGTCAAAACGCGCAGCTGGGTGCCCCGAAAATAGGTTGTTAAGCATCGAAAGTGCTGTACGACCACAAAGGTGGTCTCCTGGGCCACAGTGTCCCTCTAGACAGAGGAAACAAGGTGTGCCCCAAAAACCGGGGCAAACGGAGAATGTTAAGCGGTCCTGAACTGAGGCGTACGGTCGATGGCCCCGAAAATCAGAAACTGATCTCCAAACGGGAAAAGTGGCCTACGACCACGAAAAGTAGCCTACGGCCACTGAGAGATGGTCTACAAGACCTCTCCCTCCCTTCGAGAAGAGAAAACAAGACTTGGTTCGCAAACCAAGGTAAAACACAAAAGGGTCCCGAGGTCCGGGGGTAAGGTCTCAGCCGAAACTCCGAAACCTCGGAACGAGCACAACATGCACCATCAACGAGCGCTCAATCGATGACGTGTGAGTCTTAAGGTTGGTCAAAAATGGGGTGTCTATAGTTGCCCCTCTTTGACAGAACTCGAAAGTCATAACGTGACGGGAGTGAATGTCAAAGCCCAGAGATGTCCCATTTTTGACAAGGCCGAAGACTTAGACAAACAGGCAGGATAAGCAAGAGATGTGCCCGTAGGTAGGGGAAAATGAAAAACGATATGCACAAAGCCGAACATAACTCATGATCATGCAAAGCACACTATAATGAAGCAAATATACATAATAAATGCAACAGTTTAAATCAAACTACATTTCATGCAGTAAGAATCATGCAAAGAAAGCTGTAATGAAGCAAATATTCACAATAAATGCGACAGTTTTAAGCAAGAAGGCAAATCAAACTACATTTCATGTAGTTACGATGTAGGAGAATTATACAACTCTCGTTACGTCTCACATGGAGAATACAATACCGCCCGGTTCGTCTGGTCGCACCAGCTTGAAATGAACCATACATACAATATCGCGCCTGCAAAAGAGAGAAACTAAACAGGCACAACACAGTTAGCAACATATGTTCAATGCTATATCGAACGTGGACAGACATGATGCCGATGGAAAAGTGCATCGTAATGCAAGAGAAATGTGCGTGACGATGCAAGTTAAGTATGGATGTATGACAATGCCAATGAAATGTGCACAACAATGCAAGCGATGTGCATAACAATGCACAATAAGTGCAACTTCAATAGCAGGTTTGAAACAAAACGCTGAGTAAAGAAATGCAAGCTTTGAAGAGAGCATCTCAAATGCGATCTCCGATTTACCTCTCGGAGGAGTCGCAACGTACTCAAAAAGGATACACCTTGCTCTTGGCGAGTAACGACGAGCCATACATCGAAGACTTGATTTGAAGTTCCCGCGGAGGCATTTCGCGCCGGAAAGTGCACTTTCCTTGTACTTTCTCGAGAGCCGGGGACTCCAATCACCACCAAAATTTGCAGGGAGAACAAAGAGACCTTGGAGACCACCCAGGAGGGCCACCAACCACCTAGAGAGGCCACTGACCAGTTTTTGTTCAGGGGGTGGTCGGCCAGCCATAAAATCTGGTCGGCCGACCTCTTTGCTAAATCCGGGGCAGTTTTGTCTTTTCATGCTTGGATCTTTAAGTACACACATCCTAAACACTGTTGCTCACAACTTGAAGTCCGAAATCAGTCCCTCTTGCTTCCGAGACCATTTTTTTCCTCAGATCTGCAACTTTATACGCGTTTCCAACGCCCCACGCAAAGTTGTTTTCGCGAAAAACTTTCAGTTCTCTTCACTTGAACCGATTAAAATTTGATTTCGAAGCTTCTTTCTCCATTTTCCACACTTGAGGTATGTTTGTCTCGAAATTTGGAACAATTTCTCAGGAGTTGACTTTTTGTTGACTTTTTCATTTCCGAGAGTTGACTTTGTTGACAGTTTTCCAATTTTGGCTCATTTTGCTCATTTTTGCAGATTTCTTCAAATGGCGGGTCATTTTCATCATGGTGGAGGCCTCCAGGTGCCGGGATGAGCCAGACATCATGTCCTTGCCTCCGAGAGTTCGGCCTTTCGACCCGAGATGTATCTCCTTAGGAGCACATCCTACCTCCCGCCACTTTCTACCATTTTACTGATTTTGATCGACGAGCACCCGCGGATCTACTGCTACGGGAGCCGGAGTCTCACCTCTCTCACCAGGCACGAGAGGTATGTACTTCATTTTTACTTCTCTGCAAATGTATTCTGCATTTCTTGCGCATATTTTTGTTTTCGTATATATGTTCATCTACTCATTCTGAACACATTCACACACTATCCGGTCCACCTAGCACACAGCTCAATGTATAACCAGACTTTGCGCGTTTTAGCACCACAGCTCAAACAGAATTTTGTGGATAGCACACAGCTTGTTCTGAACACTTAGTCTATAATACATCATTCTGTTTGCATTTTGAACACACAGCTCAAGCACTTGAATTTCTGAACACGCAGCTCATACTTTTGGTTGTGAACACACAGCCCACATTTTTGAAATCTGAACACGCAGCTCAAACTTTTTGTCGTGAACACGCAACCCACATTTTTGAAATCTAAACACACAGCTCAAACTTTTGATGGTGAACGCGCAGCCCACAGTTTTTGAAATTTGAACATGCAGACCAAACTCTTGATGGTGAACACACAGCCCACAGTTTTTGAAAGTTGAACACGCAGCCCAAACTCTTGATGGTGAACACACAGCCAACAGTTTTTGAAAGTTTAACACACAGCCCAAACTCTTGATGGTGAACACACAGCTCACAGTTTTTGAAAGTTGAACACGTAGCCTAAACTCTTGATGGTGAACACCCAGCCCACAGTTTTTTGAAAGTTTGAACACGCAGTCCAAATTTTTGTCATCTGAACACACAACTCAAACTTTTCACTTCTAAACACGTAGCTCATACTGAACACACAGTCCGTTTACTTCATTTGCCCGCAGCTCATACTGAACACACAGTCCATTTACTTCATTTCTGAACACGCAGCTCATACTGAACACACAGTCCGTTTACTTCATTTGCCCTCAGCTCATACTGAATACACAGTCCATTTACATCATTTCTAAACACGCATCTCATACTTTTCATTTGCAACTAAATATATCTGTTAATTCTGAATGTAGGTATCTTCTCGTTCTACACGAGGCTATGGCTCGATTATCGCTAGGGAGTGGTATGCGGAGCTCCCAGAGACCGTTTGTCATACGGTTGACGAGGCAGGGTTTGGACCCTTCTGCGCGGGGCTATCACGTTACCCGGCGAGCAGGACCTTGATGGGGGCACTTGTGGAGAGATGGTGGGACACCACCAACTCATTCCACTTTTCGGCTGCCGGGGACATGACGATGACCCCGTTTGACTTTTCCATGCTGACTGGCCTTGATGTGGCCGGCCGACCGTCCCCTACGACGCAGACATAGGCGAGTGGGAGGCGGCTTGGATTCATCTGCTGGGAGCTCGCCCGACGATTGACAGATCTTCGGGTAGAGTCAGGTACACTTGGTCTCCCATGCAGTATAGGGGGTCTTCGCCTGAGACTCTCGAGGAGATAGAGCAGTACGCTTGAGGGTTTTTGATGTTCCTCCTTGGGACCACTTTGTTCACTGACAAGGGGAACACAGTTGGACTATATCTGCTCAGTGCTTTAGTGGACCTATCATAGGTCAGCCAGTATGACTGGGGTGGCGCCAGCCTCGCTACCCTCTACTGTTACATGAGTGCGACCTCCCGCGGGCGGAGGAACATAGTTGGTGGCTACTGAAGAGCCTGGGAAGTACTTTCTGCCCTCTTGATTTACATTCTTGTTTTCCATAAGTTGCACACTGCACACGGCACACCTTACATTCGGTATTCTACATTCTGTATTCAGCATTCTGTATTCCCATTCTGTATTCATATTATGCATTTAGCATTCTGTATTCTCTGTACATTCTGTATTCTGATTACTATTGCCCTGTTTTCCACAGCTATGGGTTTACGCATACTTTCCGACGCTAGCCCCGGAGCTCGAGGTGGCGGTGCCTCCTGTGATTCCTTACTCTCACGTATTTGAGGGCCAGTGCCGGCCGAGGGCTCGGGAGACTCTGCCCTACCTGCGGTAGTTCTTTGATACGATGCGGGCGACCGAGGTAATTCAGAACTCTCAGTTCTTCATGTTTTCAGCTTTGATTCATCTTGCATATTTACGATATCTAATCAGCTCATGCACTGGTTATCCGCAGATCATTTGGCAGCCCTGGGCACCCTTGGGAGGAGATATCCATTTTCGATTCCCTGGGGGGTGGGCCTCTTCTCTGTTCAGGACTTTATTTGAGGGGCCGGTTGGCAGGGCCTAGTTTCTGGGGGATCGCTTCATGTGTCAGACGATGGGCATCCTTGATCAAAGTATCCCCTCAACACCTCCAGAGAACATGCGGTCCACTGAGGGACTCACTCCCGAGGAGGTCGACGTCGCTATGTTGGGTACTGATGCGATTCTGCACACGGAGGAGGGGGAGTATGCGACTTACCGCCATACGTACCTGATGCCCCCACTGACAGGTATCCGTACTCCTACGAGGAGGTCTGCTGGTGCATCATCGTCAGCTCGAGCCCGGGCTGCAAATGTTCCTTCGACTAGTAGGGCCGGCATATCGAGGAGTGGGGCTAGACAGATTCCCCCAATTCCTCCGACTTATCAGCACGCTGGGTGGCCAGATTTTTCGACTGAGTTGACAGGATGGCAATACGGGACATCTTACCTGATCCCATTGGAGCCTCCATTGCCTGATTGTAGACGCGCCCTGAGGGCCTCACTCTACAGTTCAGACTCCCTTTTGTGTTATGGTTCTTAATCTGAACCAAAGAGTCCAAATCCGGCAAATCGTTTTGAGAAAACAGATTTTTGTAAAAGAAGTGCCAAACATGGATTGCTTTGCCAGATACAAAGTCGCCACCTAAATATTTTATTTTGGGGGAATTTAGGAAACCCTAACTCGGTGCCAAAGGCCACGTGTCCGTCATCACCAAAGTTGCCTCGGCTCGGGAACTTGGGTACGATTGGGGAAGGTCAGCTATGAGCACCCCCTCTCGCTCGATCCGAAGATCGGCCTCTACTAACCATGATATCCGATTTTGAAAACGTTATGTGTTCTTATTCCAATTAATTAGCTAGAATTACTATGTGATGCGCACAACACAAAAGTATAGACTAGATCGCCTAATTTGGAATGAAGCATTGCATATCCGTTTGTTTGGAAAATGGTTTGCTACTCGCAAGTAGGCTAAAATGCAGGTTTTGCCACCCTCAAGTGGGCTTAAAACTCACAGTTTTAATGCATTATTCCAATTTAGGTAATCCAACCTTCACTCACAGGCATTCAAGTAGTTATATCATATAAGCAAATAGCCTCATGGTAAGCATGCTGTCAGTTTAACATTCACACTCATGCGAGATGCTAAAGCATAAAATACTTACAATGTACTCCGAGCCAAAACAAGAACATGTTAGCAATCAATGCATGATCCAAGTCCATGTTAAGATGGCTAATGTAACACATACAGAATGCAATCTAGAATAGGCTCGGCTAATCTAAGGATGACACGTGAAAATGCACAGATAGCATATATTCAAGTTAGATTTGAAATGCTTTATGCAGTTAGCATGATGCGCCGAGCCCGGTGCATGCAATACTAATGAATGATGCACGCATGCATAGCATAAGGTATGCTAAAGTAAACATGTCCTAATACTATCCATCAAAAGCAGTTAAGTAAAAGGGAGAAAGAAGTGGGGGTTGAAAGACATGCACACACACCCACACTTATTACAAATGTGCCCTCACTCGGAGGGACCGAAAGAATAATACAATTTAATTAACCTACAAGCTAATTAAATATTACAGACCAATTAATTAACAAATTAACTAATCTAATGAAAGCAGTAAACAACCTCGGAAAGAGGGCCCAATGCAATGCGCGCTCGGCTCCGCTCAGAAAGCCACTGCCATGCACAAGTTGCCTCTGCTTTGACTGTTATCCTTCTCTGAAGACTGCACAAATCTCAGGGTTGCTTCTCTGAATGCTGTGGAACACCACCGGCTGAGGGAATTGGTCACCGGCCACAAATTAATCCATCGGCCACTTATGGATGGCCGGTCGGCACTGCAGATGGCCGGCCGGACAAATCTTCCTGCAGAATCTGTTTTTGACAGCAGCAGAGGGCAAAACATAGCATGGTAATGCATTTCAAGCAATGTATGCACCAATCACACCCCTTATCATATTCATGACTCAAAGGGATATGGTTCTCGGTTCTCAGACCACCAATCGCGCATTTCCATGCATGATGGCCCAAGAAACCAAGTATGCATTTCGATACGGAATGCAATGCACATAATGAAACAAAAGGGGGGGGGGGGGGCTCAACCTCTATCATACTCAACTCAAGAGGTGAAGCATGCATGCCAATGCAATGCATCCTAGGTATAGAGGCTAGTATGCAACATGGCAATGCAATGTGTAGCGTAGGTTAGGCACACAACCTAAGTAAAGAAGCATGTAAGGCATGAAGCAATGCAACCTACAAGTATGCAAGACACAATGTGGATGTTCAAGTATGCAAGCAAGCATGTGACTTCATTCAATCATACAACCTCAATCATGCGACAACACACAAATATGCAACAACATACAGGGTGAGCATGCAACAACATGCAAAGGGGTGGACTTAAACTAATTTAGGCAGCCCTCAAACAAGCCTAAAATAGTGGCCAATGCTATGGAAATGAGGGCCCACACACACACAAATGTACATGTTGATGGGCCAACACTTAAACATCAAACAAGCAACCTTTAAGCACACTTAAAAGAGCCTAAACATGGATAATTAGCATGCAATGTAAACTCTGAAAATCATGTTAATGATGGTGCCAAACCAATTTAAACAAGACAAACATGGCATGCAATTGGTCCAAGTACTCGAGGCAAGCCAAGGCGACTTAAACCATGGCTAAGTCAACCAAGCCTCACAAGGCTGAGAGGACTTAAAACAGGTTCAAGGAAAACCTAGACAATGCTAAGGGAACACCTAGATGGCATCTAAGTGGCTTAAACATGCAAGCATACAAAGAAGCACATTCATGGAGCATAAGGCGACAACCTTTTAAAGCAACAAAGGAGTATCAAATGCAAGTATGCAAGCATGTTATAAGGACTGAAATAACATGGAAAGTGGTTCCACACCACTGAAATAATGCAAGTAATGCATGCTACACACTCACACACCTAAGACTAACAAGCCAAAATACAAGGTGGCTATACTAAGCATGCTATGGTCGACCAAAACAACAAAAAACAGAACTTAAGCATGCTAAAACAAACACAAAAGCTTCACAAAGCTTGGCCAAAATCATGCTAGAACAAGGATCAAAACCTAAAGCATGTTAAGACCTAAACATGGCATTACAAGGCATGTATGCTAAGCAAGCATGGTGTACCTAAACCAACTTAACACAATGCTATATTATGACATAATAAGCATAAAAATCAGTTAAGGCATGGCCAATATGAACCTAAATTAGATGCTCCCTCAAGAGGCAAAAATAGCCCTTTTCAAGGACAACAAGGAGAGGGGGTGGCCCTCTCCTTCTTGGCACCTCAAGGCACCATCCTCACCACTGAAATCCCTCAAGATTTCAGTGGTGAGGAGGCCCAAACACAATGGTCCCAGAGCTCAACCAAAATGGCACAAAATGGGGCCAAACAAGCCCTAAGAGGGGTCAAACCACCCCAAACAACAACAACACTCTTAAACAACTATTTAGAGGAAGCAAAAACAGAACTTTTATATGTTATATGCTAAGCTCAAAAATAGTTGCAAGGTAAGATAAAAAGCTATGCAAAAATGGGGTAAAAAGGGGAAGTTTCTTACCCTTGTAGACCCTCTTCACAAATGATGGTCCAGCAGTTTCTTTGAGCTCAAAATCACTCAAGAACACCAAGAACAACCCTCTGGCCCCTCAGCAACCAAGAAAAGGTGTAATGGTGGGTGTTTGTGTGCAAAACTAAGACTAAACACACACAAAAATACCAAGAGAGAGATATAGAGATAGGATATATGCAAACCCTAACCCTAGAACTCAAAGCATTGAAAAAAAGTTGTCTAACCTAAAAGAGGGAGAAGAGGCTTCCTCTTATAGAGAACCCCTCTTGCAAAGCTTGTCAAGTAAGCTTGTCAAGAGGGAAATCGCTCCATACACGTGTATGGAGGGGAGCAGAGTGTATGCCAGCTATCACAGCTGGCATAAAAATATCTGCAAAAGTAGATGCACAGTCGTCGGCCCGCCAAAAATGCAATTTGACCAAAAAAGATGGTCGGTCGACCATCTATAGTGCCGGCCGGCCAAACATTTGGCCGGTGGAAACAAAACACAGCCGGTGACCTCAAGCCATGGCCGGTGATGTGTGGGGATGGCTCACAAGCCATTCCCTGCCCCTCCAAGGAAAAACAAGTGTTTGGTGCAAAACCAGACACCAAACAGTCGAGTCGAGAGATCCTGAGGCAAGGCGCGTAGCCGAGTCCTCCGAGAACTCAAGACAAACACAAACAAGGATAATCATTGGGTGTTCAAGCGGTGACGTCCAAGTCTTGAAGACGGTAAAAAATGGGGTGTCTACAGTTGCCCCTCTTTGACAGAACTCGAAAGTCATAAGAATGATGGGAGTGAGTGTCAAAGCCCAGAGACGACCCATTTTTGACAAGGCCGAAGACTTAGACAAGCATACAAGCTATAGATAAGATACGTGCCCGAGGGCAGGGACAAAATGCAACTGACAATGCAAGAAGCCAAGCATAACTTATGATCATGCAAAGAAAGCTGTAACGAAGCATAACATGCGACAATTTTAAGCTAGCAAATACAAATCCAACTACACTACAATGCAGAAAGGATGTAAGAGAATTATGCAATTCTCGATATGTCTCACTCGGAGGATACAATACCTGTCCGGTTCGTCTGGTTGCACCAGCCCCAAATGAACCGTACATACAATATCGTGCCTGCAAAAGAAAGCAACTTAACAGGTACGATATCGTTAGCAACATGCATAACACGCAAAATGAATGCAAAATGATATGCAATACATACAAAATTATGTATAATAATGCAAAAGAAAATGTAATGCAATTGAATCATGATCAAATCATTAGCGGTTCAAAACCACACAAATGTCAAATAGATTGATGGAGATGCAAAGTCCGTCTACCATAGGAAAGGTGCCACAACCCTCAAACTAACATACCAGCGTGGCATAGGCGCGTACACATGCAGAACTATGAGTAATGTAGATGGACAGAAGAACAAGTAATTGGGTGGAATGACATAAGTGGGGAAATAACCCGCTAACGAAAGAACAATGATCCTAATGCTGGATGCAAAAATTACCCTACAATGCAATATATACAGTGGATATGGCATGCAGCCAAACCAAATCTTGCCTAGGAAAGGCATGGACACACACGACCCGCGTCTAACATAGAACGGTCACACAGAACTATGAGTGTATAGACGTGAAAAGTATGAGCACATACCAGACCAAGCTCAACATGGAAAGGCGCCAGCCATAGATGGGAGTGATGCAATGAATGCACGCAAACTACAATGCAATATATACAATATGCAATGGAATGGATAGGATACAATGGATAAGGCACGCGGGCCAAACCAAACCTTGCCTAGGAAAGGCATGGACACATGCAAACCATGTCTAACACAGAAAAGGTGCCGCAACCCTCAAACCAACATACCAGCGTGGAATAGGCGCGTACACATGCAGAACTATGTTTTAACGTGACAAGTATGGGCACATACCAGACCAAGCTCAACATGGAAAGGCGCAAACCGTAAATGGAGGTGATGCAATGAATGCATGCAAGCTACAATGCGATATATACAATATGCACTGGAATGGACTATATACAGAGAAATGCATGACATATGCAATATTTACAGTGAAATGCATGACATATGTAATATTACAATGAAATGCATGACAAATGCAATACTTAAAATGATGCATGACATATGCGATATTTACAGTGAAATGCATGACATATGCACTATTACAATGAAATGCATGACAAATGCAATACTGTGGAGAAGTGGTTTGGAAATACTCTTCAGATCCCGGGAGATGTTAGAGATCCTCAGCTAGTTACCTGAAAAGATACAAACACTCCGGTTGGGGGTGCCGGAATTAGCACTCTGACTGGCAAGTCAACTCTCTTGCTCAAATAGCTTCTTCTCTAAGTTAAGCCAAAAGTGATTGTTACATACCTTTCTGAGTCTATAGTTCTTATATTTATACTCCTTTTTCTTGGGCCTTGGGATTCGAGCCTATTTTTATTCACTGTCTTTACCTTTATTCTGATCCGCGCACCTCCTTCTAGTCGGCCTTCATAATGTATTCGGCATCCTAATTATGCAGGATGAAGCCGATTAATGCCCGATCTCTGTGGTATGCACCTTCCGACTCTTCCATTTATTCGGCTCCCACAATTGCCCCCCAAGCACTTTACCAACGTCAGTTGGCTGTAGTGCTTGGTTCTGGATTTCGTAAGGTCAGAGCCAAAATTTGGCGATTGGCCTTACCCTCGTGCGGATGCCTAACCGCTCCCCTTCCGATTACCATCCTAACTTCCCACCCTTTCGTATGTGTCTATTTATTGCAATTTAAAATTTTGGCGTCCTTTCGAGTATATATATATTTTATGATGCTCGTCACTAGGTTACCTCTCGAATCGCTCCAGTAACTTTCTCTTCTTTGATATCTTCTGTATTCTTTGTAAGTCCTCTCCTTTTCTGTTTCGAAAACTCCTTTTAGTTTATTTCTTCTTTGGCATATTCCTATAAACTATTGGATATGGCGAAACATTTAAGAGGCCTCTTCTCGTCAGATCGAATTGTTGGCTTTAGACGCCATTTTTCCATTCCCGATGATGTCCATCTGTCGTTTGTGGAGGATGGTACTATCGATATGGAGAGGGAGGACAACACCACGATTGTCTTTCCTCTCTTGTCGATTGTAGAGGGCGGAGTCCGTTTTCCCCTTCATCCGCTTCTAAGAGCTGTCCTTTGCCATTGGGGTTTAATCCCTTCCTAACCAAATGTGAATTTCTTTAGAATTATAATGGGGATTATAGCGCTAAACCGTCGCCTTAGGATTAACCTTGGCATTCCAGCCATCCGGCATTGCTATGCCCTGGCTAAGTCTTCTGGTCGGCGTGGGCGCTACTTCCTCAGGTCCAAAGACAGCGACCATCAGCTAATCACTATGCTTTCCAGTTCTGGGAAACGAGTTGATGATGTTATGGTCGTTGTCCAGGGTAACTGGGAATTTGGTGAAGGGGAGGATCACGTCGATCCTATCCCTAGACAGAGGGGCGAGCCAGGTGGCCGATTACCTTCTTGCTTTTATTATTTGTTCATTTTTGTTGTGAAGCCTCTTCCTTGAAATCCTACTGTTTGGCTTGTGCAGGGAACGATTTGAAAAAAGTCTTATCTTCAACCGACAACGCCGTTCTTTCGGATATCAGAATCGCTCTCAAGTACTTCGGCCGTCGAAGTCTTCAAAAACAGGGGAGGGCGGCCCACGTCCTACTTTGTTACGAGCCGACTTATACGACCTTTTCGGCGGCGAAAAATATCCCAATTCCGAAGGGTGAAGATTTTCTTGTTGCTCTTATTCTGTCTGACTTCAAAAACCTGAGACAGGTTGGTTTTGAAGTATCCGATTCGGATCGGGATGACATAGCTGAAGATGCAGGGTCAGATCAGTCCGAAATTGAATCTGACGAAGTGTTGAGTTTGGTCGATCCTCCATCCGCTTCGGGCCGAGGGGATCTTTCACTTGACGGCATTTCTCAGGGCTTAGAGGATCTTCCCGCCGCGAGCCTTGTAGACATGGCTGGGTCAAGCCTATCAAAACTTGTAAGGAAGGCGAATGCGGAAAGGTTGGCTGCACGGCGGAGAGCGGAGGCCCTTCTGTCTGAACTACTTCCCGCCGTCGAACCTCAACTCTCCCTGCCTGTTACAAAATCAGAGTCCTTTCGTATTGAGGAGGAGATGGCAAAAGATAAGAATGCTGAATCTTCATTTTTCGTGGAGGCTGGTCAAGAGGTTGAGGAAAAGGCAAAGAAGCGCCCTAGCGCGTTTGAGGCCAGTTCAGAAGAACAAGGCGGTAAACGCCCCCGATTAGAGGGATCGGACGCGATCGTTCCTTTTGTCATTCAACTGATGATGAAAAACAAGCTGGTTTCTTCTGATGCTTCGGCGCTTAAAGACCCATAAGTTGCACTTAGTGTGGCTGCGTCCGTGTCGCTGCCATATGACAATGAGGCTTTCCGGGTCGAACCAGATCTGAACGTGACAGCACTAGCCGCCCAATCGGCACTTTTGGTGTGTGTTCGGAATTTTCTTCACTTATCCAGATGCTGTTAATTTTATGGTCTTAAATTTTTGTTTTGTAGACCGTCGGATGGATAGCTGATATGGGCCGCCGCCATCGCGACGCTGTCAAACAGATTAGCCGCTTACGGAAGGAACCTGAGGGCTAGAGGAGAAGGGCCGAGGTCGAAGTTTTGAGGACGGACAAGGGGGCCTCACTGGCTAAGGCCGAAGTGGAGAGGGCTCGTACAGCAGATCAGTTAAGAGCGGATGCGAAGAAGAAGGCGGACGAGAGCGAAGGTGCGCTCAAGTTGGCCCAGAAGGCGGTCTCCAAACTGGAGGCTGAGTTGGCTGAAATGAGGGCGGCGAAGGCAATAGCCAACTCGGAAGCGTCAAAAGTGTTCGAGGCCGGGAAAAATGCTGTACTTGCCGAGTATTTGGACCAAGTCCCCAAGTTTGAAAATCGGGGGTTCAAACATGGCTGGCACAAAGCTCTTGCTGCTACTAAAGTGTCATTGACTATGCCAATACCGTATGAGCAAGTGGATGTTGAGCCATTCGAGTCTGATTCCGACTGACCTGGACGACTGGTGTAGTTTTTAGGGTTTCGAATGTATTTTACAGTTTTCTGTGTGGTAATGTGCATGTATTGCTACAGTCGTAGTTTTTGTTTAACAATTTGCATATATAAAATTTCGTGAAAAGTTTGTGGATGAGTGATATTGTTTTCAGTTATGGTTAGATCGGCTGTGTAGTTTAGGTACATGGCCGACCAAATTACTGAATCTGCCCTTGCCTTAGCCAGGGCGCGAGCTTGAGAAGCCGAATGGGCTTAACTCGTGGGCTGGCTGAGGAATAGATCGATCGGTGCTTGCGCTTGAAAACATGGCCGACTGGATTAATGAATATGCCCTTGCCTTAGCCAGGGCGCGAGCTTGAGAAGCCGAATGGGCTTAACTCGTGGCTGGCTGAGGCATAGATCGATCGGCGCTTGCGCATGAAAATGTGGCCGACCGGATTAATGAATCGGCCCTTGCCCCAGTTAGGGCGCGAGCTTCAGAAGCCGAATGGCCTTAACTCGTGGTCTGGCTGAGGCATAGATCGATCGGCGCTTGCGCTTGAAAACATGGCCGACCGGATTAATGAATCTGCCCTTGCCTTAGCCAGGGCGCGAGCTTGAGAAGCCGAATGGGCTTAACTCGTGGGCTGGCTGAGGCATAGATCGATCGGCGCTTGCGCTTGAAAACATAGCCGATCGGATTAATGAATCTGCCCTTGCCTTAGCCAGGGCGCGAGCTTGAGAAGCCGAATGGGCTTAACTCGTGGGCTGGTTGAGGCATAGATCGATCGGCGCTTGCGCTTGAAAACATGGTCGACCGGATTAATGAATCTGCCCTTGCCTTAGCCAGGGCGCGAGCTTGAGAAACCGAATGGGCTTAACTCGTGGGCTGGCTGAGGCATAGATCGATCGGCGCTTGCGCTTGAAACATGGCCGACCGGATTAATGAATCTGCCCTTGCCCCGGCCAGGGCGCGAGCTTAAGAAGCCGTGGGTTTTGATTCAGCTTCGCCCCTACATTATCGTCATTACTTCACCCATTCTGATTTTTAAAAGTGAGAAAAGCGATGATGAATGTGCCAAATGATTAGACTTTCTTTTGTTTTCAACGGTTGTATCCGGTCTTGAAATGTTGTGTGTTTAATTGAACATCTCATTTGAACCTATTGGCAATTTTTGTGTTGCGTGGAATAAGCGCTGGAACACGCATGGACCGGCTCGAATTAAGAACAATCCTTATTGAATACTAATTTGGCCAATCGTGATGCCGACGAAGGGCGCTCCGAATCCAGAGGCTTTATTTGGCCAATCGTGATATCCACGAAGGGCGCTCCGAATCCGGAGGCTTTATTCGGCCAATCGTGATATCCAGGAAGGGCGCTCCGAATCTGGAGGCTTTATTCGGCCAATCGTGATATCCACGAAGGGCGCTCTGAATCCGGAGACTTTATTCAGCCAATCGTGATATCCACGAAAGGCGCTCTTAATCCGAAGACTTTATCGGCCAATCGTGATATCCACGAAGGGCGCTCCGAATTCGGAGGCTTTATTCGGCCAATCGTGATATCCACGAAGGGCGCTCCGAATCCGGAACTTTATCGGCCAATCGTGATATCCACGAAGGACGCTCCGAATCTGGAGGCTTTATTCGGCCAATCGTGATATCCACGAATGGCGCTCCGAATCCGGAGGCTTTATTCGGCCAATCGTGATATCCACGAAGGGCGCTCCGATCCGGAGGCTTTATTCGGCCAATCGTGATATCCACGAAAGGCGCTCTGAATCTGGAGACTTTATCGGCCAATCGTGATATCCACGAAAGGCGCTCCGAATCCGGAGACTTTATTCGGCCAATCGTGATATCCACGAAGGGCGCTCCGAATCTGGAGACTTTATCGGCCAATCGTGATATCCATGAAGGGCGCTCCGAATCCGGAGACTTTATCGGCCAATCGCGATATCCACGAAGGGCGCTCCGAATCCGGAGACTTTATCGGCCAATCGTGATATCCACGAAGGGCGCTCTGAATCCGGAGGCTTTATTGGCCAATCGTGATATCCACGAAGGGCGCTCCGAATCCGGAGGCTTTATTCGGCCAATCGTGATATCCACGAAGGGCGCTCTGAATTCGGACACTTTATTCGGCCAATCGTGATATCCACGAAGGGCGCTCCGAATCCGGAGACTTTATTCGGCCAATCGTGATATCCACGAAGGACTTGGAGGCTGAAGCATAAGAAAACGAAATATTTTGTATTGCAACGGTGGAATATGTACAAGTATCAAGCCCACAAGTCGGGTCAATGATAGAATTTGCGTAAATGTGTTGAATTCCAAGGCCGTGGCTGGCTTCTTCCTGACATGTCTGAGAGCCGATATGCCCCTATTCCCACAATGGAATCTATCTGATAGGGGCCGTCCCAGTTCGGGCCCAATTTTCCGTCGGTGGGTCTCCGGTCGGCTGGAAGTACCTTCTTCAGCACCAACTCTCCCGGCGTGTAGCGGCGCAACTGAACTCGTTGATTATATGATTTGGCGAGCTGCTGCTGATACCTTGCCATGGATGCTAGGGCGCGGTCTCTTCGCTTTTCGACGAGAATTAGATCTAGGGCAAGCATCATGTCGTTTCGGCCAGTATCAAAAACTTGCGATTTCAGAGTTGGGAGGCCGATTTCCAGGGGTAAGATTGCCTTCGTCCCGAAGCATAGGTCAAACGCCGTTTCTCCAGTGGATCTCCTCGGCGTAGTACGATGAGCCCATAGAACACTCGGCAATTCCTTGACCCATTTGCCTTTCGCTTTCTCCAGCCTCTTTTTGATGCCGTCCAAGATGGATTTGTTAGAGGCTTCGGCTTGACCATTGCTTTGGGGGTACGCCGGTGAGGAGAAGTAGGGCCAAATGCCATATTTGCTGCATAACTCTCTATATACGCCACAATCGAACTGGGTGCCATTGTCTGAGATGAGAGCTCTTGGAATGCCGAATCGTGTTATGATGTTTCTCCATACAAAGCGTTTAATATCGGCATCTCGTATATGAGTTAAAGCTTCCGCTTCGACCCATTTTGTAAAGTAATCAGTCGCGACAATTAAGAATCGCTTATTCCCTGGGGCCCTTGGCAGCGGCCCGACAATATTGAGTCCCCACTGAGCAAACGGCCAGGGACTGGTGATAGAGTTCAACTCTTCAGAAGGGAGATGTGTTAATGGGGAGAACTTTTGGCACTGTTCGCATTTTTCACATAACTCTCCGCGTCAGCTCTCATAGTCGGCCAATAATACCCTGTGTTATAGCTCGATGGGCTAGGGAGCGTCCGCCGAATGGGCGCCACAACTGCCCTCATGTATCTCGGTCAGAAGCTCCTCCATTTTGTCTGGGTGCACGCATTCCAAATATGGACCAGAGAGGGACTTTTTATATAGCCCTCCTTGTGGATCTAGATAGTATCGCAGGGCTTTATTTTGCAGCTTGTGCGCTTCTTTTTTGTCCTCTAGGAGTCGTTCAGAAGAGAGGAACGGGTGATGGGGTCCATCCAGCGGTGCAGATTCTATAATGTTGACGCAGGCTTCCTCCGAATGGCCAATACTTGGCTCCAGGATGAAACCTACTTCGATGGTCCGTTTTCTCGAATTGATGGCGGAGGCCAGGCACGCCAGGGCATCTGCGTGGGTGTTCTGGTCGAGTGTTATTTGGTTCAGTTCATGATGGTCAAATTTTGCCAACAGGGAATTTGCTGTTGTCATGTAGGCTGCCATACGCTCGTTTCTTGCCGCGTATTCTCCTTTTAGTTGATTGATTACCAATTTTGAATCACAAAACACGAACAAACGCCGAGCGCCGAGAAGATGCGCATTCCGTAGACCGGCTAGGAGGGCTTCGTATTCGGCTTCATTATTTGATGCTTCGAAGCCAAGCTTGACGGCCTGCTCAATTACCGCGTCGTCTGGGGACATGATTACAACTCTGGCGTCGCTGCCCCGTTGGTTAGATGATCCATCACAGTATAATTGCCAAATATCCCCGACATAAATTCTCTAGTTCGGCTTTGGGCGAACTTCAGCCTTTGGTCGAAGCTCATCAGGTTTGAGGTCGGCAAGCCCTCCAGTGAATTCGGCAACAAAGTCGGCCAGCACCTGGCCCTTGATTGCGGTTTTTGGTAGAAACTGAATGTCGTACTGGCCGAGCTCGAGAGCCCATTTTGAAACACGTCTTGAAGCTTCTGCACTTCGTAATACTGATCGGAGGGGATAATCTGTTAGGACTCCAATGCTATGTCCTTGGAAGTAATGCATCAGTTTTCTCGTCACCATGACTAGGGCTAAGATGAGTTTTTCCAGCGGAAGATAGCATGTTTCGGCGTCGACCATTGCTTTGCTTACGTAATACACTGGCCATTGCTCCCCCTCCTCCTCTTTTAACAGTACTGCGCTGACGGCTCTATCAGAAACTGCCAGATACAGAATGAGAGGGTCACCAGCGGCAGGTGTTGTCAGCAGGGGTACTGAGCGAAGGTAGGTCTTGAGTCTGTTGAAGGCTATTTCACAGTCGGTGGACCATTCAAAAGCCTTGTCCTGCCGTAGTGTCTGGAAGAATTGTCGGCAGCGGTCTGTAGACCGGCTGATGAACCTGTTGAGTGCAGCGGCCATCCCCATCAACTTTTGGACTTCTTTCACTGAACGGGGGGAGCCGAGTTCCAAAATTGCGGTGACTTGCCTTGGGTTGGCTTCGATTCCTCGGTGGTTCACGATGTAACCCAGGAATTTGCCAGAATCGATTCCGAACGCACACTTTGAAGCGTTTAGTTTCATTTTGTATTTGCGTAAGATGCTGAATGTCTTTTCTAGATCGGCTATATGAGTCTATTCTTCTTTGGACTTGACCACCATATCGTCGATGTATACTTCCATAGTGTGGCCGAGTTGTTCTTTGAACATGGCGGTGACCAGTCGTTGGTAGGTTGGCCCTGCATTTTTCAGCCCAAAAGGCATAACTTTGTAGCAGTAGGTTCCTCTTGGGGTGAGAAAAGCAGTTTTGTCCTAGTCATCTGGATGCATGGCGATCTGATGGTAGCCTTTGTAAGCATCTAGGAAGCTCATGCGTTGATGGCGCGCCGTTGCATCGACAAGTTGGTCGATTCTGGGAAGAGGAAAACAGTCTTTGGGGCAAGCTTTGTTCATATCAGTGAAATTGGCGCACACTCGCCAAGTCCCATTTTTCTTCTTCACTACCACCGTATTGGAGAGCCACGTAGGGTAAGTGACTTCTGTAATTGCCCCGGCATCAAGCAGTCTATCGACTTCTTCAACGACGGCGGCGGTGTGTTCTGCGGCTGACCTCCGGCCTTTCTGAATGATCGGCTTACATTTAGGATCGACATTAAGTTGATGCTGTGAAACTGATGGGTCTATTCCCGGCATTTTGTATGGAGTCCATGCGAAGACGTCGAGGTTACTGAGCAAGAAAGAAATCAGCTATTGTTTGTCGGCCTGATTTAGAGAGACGCCGACCATGAAGAACTTTTCCGGGCTTCCGTCGATGTCGACTCGGTCTAGACCTTCCGTGGCCTTCTCGTTAGGGTGCCGCCCAACGTCATCCAGGATCTCTCGATCCGGCACCTTGATGGAGTTTACTTGCAGTTCCTTTGTCGTTTTGGCGGCAACGAGATAACATGCTTGTGACGATTTCTGGGAGCCCCGGATGTGCTCAATGCCGTGTTCCGTTGGGAAATATAAAAGTTGATGATAGGTGCTTGGGACGGCCTGCAAGGTATGCAACCACGATCGCCCCATAATAAGATTATACGGTGATGGCAACCTGACAACCAAGAATTCAACATCCACCATTCTGGAACCCGCTCGAACGGGTAAGCTAATCTTTCCCAATGGGTACTCCGGGTTGGCGTTGAAGCCGAATAGCGGGTATGGAGCCGGAGTGAGGTCTGATTCGTTGAACCCAAGTTTGGTGAGGGTTTTATAGTACATAACCTCCGAAGTACTGCCCTGGTCTATAAGAACGCGCTCGACGGTGAACCGGTTTACGCGTAGCTTAACAACCAATGGATCGATGTGAGGGAGTGTGAGGCCGATCAAGTCGGAGTCGTTAAAGGTGATGCTCTGTGCTTCTCGGGACCGCTTTGCTGGTGTGAGTTGCTGTTGGGGGCCTGGAAGCGATTGGATTACATGCACGGCCGGGGCTGTTGGCAGGCTGTATATCATGTGGATGGTGTCAAGCGGAAGCGAATCCTTCGAAAGGGCGGGTGTTTGGATCGCGCTCTTCCGAACGCACCGCTGGAGACGTTCGTCCTTTCCAACTCCTCAAGGTGGTCTGTTGAGGCATTGCGACCATCGGCGTCTTGTTGTCGGGCTCAAGATCGTCGAGCATCTGGCCTCGGGGGTCGTTCTGAAACCTGGCGCACTGTTTGTTCGGACTTTGCTATTTCGAGGGCCAGATCGCGATGAAGGCGTTGGTTCTCAGCGATGATGTCGTTCAAATGCTGTTTGGTCTACCTGGCTTGTGCCATGGTTGTTTGTATTGTCGCTTGCGTTGGAATGGAAGATGAGCAGAGGTTCAAGGCAGATCTTGCTGCGATGGTTTTTGGTCCGGGCTTGTTTGCTGGAGTGGGGTCGTCTCTCTGTGTGTTTTTGTCGGTGGCTATCGGAGGATCTTCAGTCACGCTTGCCATGGATGTATTTGAGTTTTCCCACAGACGGCGCCAATTGTGGAGAAGTGGTTTGGAAATACTCTTCAAATCCCGGGAGACGTTAGAGATCCTCAGCTAGTTACCTAAAAAGATACAAACACTCCGGTCGGGGGTGCCGGAATTAGCACTCCGACGGGCAAGTCAGTTCTCTTGCTCAAAATAGCTTCTTCTCTAAGTTAAGCCAAAAGTGATTGTTACATACCTTTTTGAGTCTATAGTTCTTATATTTATACTCCTTTTTCTTGGGCCTTGGGATTCGAGCCTACTTTTATTCACTGTCTTTACCTTTATTCTGATCCACGCACCTCCTTCTAGTCGGCCTTCCTAATGTATTCGGCATCCTAATTATGCAGGATGGAGCCGATTAATGCCCGATCTCTGTGGTATGCACCTTCCGACTCTTCTATTTATTCGGCTCCCACAAATACTTAAAATGATGCATGACATATGCGATATTTACAGTGAAATGCATGACAAATGCATTATTACAATGAAATGCATGACATATGCAATACTTAAAATGATGCATGACATATGCGATATTTACGGTGAAATGCATGACATATGTAATATTACAAATGATGCATGTTTTTTTTTGTTTTGTTTTTTGAAATGCATGATGCATGTTGATGCATGTGAACCTGAATGCGCGACAACGTAAGTCGCTTGAAATGCATGGCGATGCATGGTTTCGAAATGCGCAACAATGCGCGGCGTTTGAGATGCATGATTTCGAAATACGCGACAATGCGCGGCGTTTGAGATGCATGAGGGTGCAAATGAATCTTGAATGTGCGACGACGCGTGTCGCTTGAAATGCGTGACGATGCAAGTACGACATGTGCGTGACAACGCGAGATGAGTGCACAACAATGCAAACGAAAGGACGTATAATCAGCGCACGTTCATGACAAAGCGTTGTAAAACAATGCATGCGGGGCAACTTTCGAATCTTGTAAGAGACAAAAGGATACAAAGAGGATACGCCTTGCACACATTTGAGTGCCACGCACAGAAGACACGGTCCGAGGTCAAAACGGAGGCCGGTTGAGTTTCAGAAATGCCATTTCTTGCACTGTCTTGAGAAATGAAGGCCCCAAACTACACATTTGACCCAAACAAGGTTGTAGGAGGCTCACCGGCCATGAGGGGAGGTCACCTGCCATCCACCGGCCACAAAAACATTCCACCGGCCAAATATTTGGCCGACCAGCCAAATCTTGCTGAATCGGGGCAGTTTTGTCCTTTCGGCTTGGGTCTTTTAAAATAGGGTTTCAAACCCTATTCTTTTCATTTTCCTTGGCCGAAATTTCCTCCTCTCTAGGATATTTTCTTCCCTTCGATCCTCCATTTTCTTGCGTTTCGCACCCGTTTCATCGTTCGATTCGCAAAGTTCTTTGCGTTTCGAACATTTTGAACCGAACATTTCTTCGTTTCGGTGTTTCTTTTGCTATTTCCACCTTTTAGGGTTTGTTCCCTTCGAGTTTCTCTTGATTTCCTTGCCTCTTTTATTTCCCGCCTTTTCCGGCCATTTTCCGCCCTCCCGGGGTTGACTTTTTGTTGACCCTTCGCATTCTAGCCCGATTTTCCTTCTTCCGGCCATCTTCACATTCTACCTAGAGGCCGAGCTCTTGCCTTTGAGCGTCCGCTCGTTCGACCCGGCAACCTACTGGCCGGCGGTTCACGTGCTTCCTCCTGACGGTCTTCGTCAGTTCAGGAGTTTTGACCGGAGCGTGCCATAGGATCTACTTCTATGCGAGCCGGTGTCTCATCTATCTTTCGGCACTTCTGAGGTACAGTTTTTCCTGTTTATTGTTTTTCGCAATGTAGAACATAACTGCCATTAGTTGATTCTGCTCTTTAACTGCTTAGCTCGGATACACCGATACACTATATGCTGTAGTTGACTGTGAGCACACTTGCAACTGATATCTGTTTGAATCTAACACGTCCACATACATACTGTATTAGCCCTGAACCATCCAAACACACTGACACAATACACACTGTAGTTTACTGCAATCACACCGGCACCCGATGTTTGTTTGAATCTGAACACGTGCACACACGTTATATCTGTACTGAACCACTCGAACATACTGACACATCACATGTTGTAGTTCACTGTAAGCACACCGACACCCGATGTTTGTTTGAACTTGAAAACGTGCACACACGTTGTGTTGGTACTGAACCACCCGAACATACTGACACATCACATGTTGTAGTTCACTGTAAGCACACCGACACCCGATGTTTGTTTGAACTTGAAAACGTGCACACACGTTGTGTTGGTACTGAACCACCCTAACATACTGACACATCACATGTTGTAGTTCACTGTAAGCACACCGATACCCGATGTTTGTTTGAACTTGAAAACGTGCACACACGTTGTGTTGGTACTGAACCACCCGAACATACTGACACATCACATGTTGTAGTTCACTGTAAGCACACCGACGCCCGATGTTTGTTTGAACTTGAAAACGTGCACACACGTTGTGTCATTACCAATTCTAAATGCTTTTCAAAACTGTATATTTAGCATTGCTTCGCAATTGTTTGCTTGAATACAGGGAGATTCCCATGCCTTCCGGGGGTATGGAAACATTGCCGCCCGAGACTGGTACATGGAGCTACCTGATGCGGTCCGCCAAATCGTGGACCAGGCCAGCTTCGGTGCATTCTGTAGGGGACTTTCCAGACTTACCGCGAGCAGGCCTCTCCTCGCCGCTCTAGTGGAGAGGTGGTGGGACACCACCGACTCATTCCACCTTTCCGCTATGGGAGACATGACGATGACTCCCTATGACTTCTCGATGCTCACCGGCATCGGAGTAGGGGGTGATCTGATCCCCTTTGACACCGACATGGATGAGTGGGAGGCCGCTCAGATCTACTTACTTGGCGAGGTGCCGCCTCTCGCGCGCCCCAGCTTTGTTAGATATTTCTGGTTTGAGGTCCAGTTCAGGGTGCAACCAGCCTTAGTCGAGGAGGCTCCGATGACACAAGAGGAGGTGGAGCGGTACGCACGCGGCTTCCTCATGTTTTTGCTAGGGACGACTATTTTCGCCGATCGGGCGAACATCGTGCCCCTCTGTCTACTCAGCACCCTTGTGGATGTCACACGGATCTTTCGCTACGACTGGGGTGGCGCCGCCTTGGCCACTTTGTACGGGTACATAAGCTCAGCCTCCCGTGGCAGCGGGCAGTTGCTCGGGGGCTACTGGCGGGCTTGGGAGTTACGTCTTTTTCTTCTGTTTTACATTTCTGCTCTATATTTTCTGTACTCTGTACACTGCGCACACTGTGATCTGCTTCACACCGACTGTATACTGCACACACGGCACACATATACTCTGCTTTACACTGACTGTACACCACACACACTGTACACTCTGCACAATACACGATTCTGCAATTTTTGCTTTATTCTATACTCTGCTTTATCTGATAAATGCACTGATATTTGCTCTGTAGCTATGGGTCTATGCCTATTTCCCGAGGCTCGCGCCCGTGCCAGATGTAGAGACCCCTCTCGTCATTCCGTTCTCGCGCCGTTTTGACGTGAGGTGCGTGCGGAGGCCCCGGGAGACGTTTATCTTCTTCCGCCGCTACTTCGACACCATCACCCCCGCGGAGGTATGTTTAGAACTTGCAATTCATTTAAGCTTTGCTCTGCACTGTATTTTCAATAATAGATAGATAACAAATTGCATTTCATTCACAGATCACCTGGCAGCCTTGGGCCCCATTGCCAGGCGGGATTCGGGATCGATTTACAGGTGCTGAGGAGACTGCTCGCTTCAGGATCTTGCTAGAGGGCCCGGTCTGTCGGGCTTGGTACCTGGGTGAGCGTTTCCTACGCCAGACCCTAGGGTTGCCAGAGCAGATAGTCCCGGTTCACCCTCCTGAGCATATGAGGGATACGGAGAGGCTCACTTCTGAGCAGATGGTCGACTACACGATCGGCTGGGATACGACACGCTTCAGAGGCATAGGCGACTACTCGGAGTACATGCAGACGTATATCATGCGGCCTTTGAGCAGTGGCCGACGGGCTGAGAGAGAGAGGCCTACAGCGCCGGTGACTGGAGCAGGAGTGGGAGCGAGAGCACCGAGGGTGGCTCGAGGCCGCGGCGGGAGTAGAGCTCGGAGGGGACAGGGGCCTAGTTGTCTAGCACTGCCCACTATGATGACATGCCGAGGGCGGGGTGGGGCGACTTACCAGATCCCCATCGCTCCCCCTCCGGCTGATCACGAGCTAGTCGGGTTCTATGGCTTGCCTCCGGTATGTACTACTGCATTTTGCATCTTGCATTGTCATTTCATTTCAGTTTATTTGATATTCCGCAGAATACTGATGCATCTAATACTTTTGCAGGCTTCCTCCGAGTACACTCGCCAGTCCCTGGAGTTGACCGCCTCTGTGATGGGGATGCTCCAGCTGAGCCTCGACCTTCTGGCTATTTATAGTATTCCGGTATGTTCTTCTGACCACGGTCTCAAACCGCAAACTATTTCACACAATCTGATGCACAACACTTGATACACGGCCGTCACGGCATCTGATACACTGTACTCATACATTGTATTCTGCACTGACACACTGTTCGCAGCATTCATACATTATACTCATACACTGCATTCTGAACTGATACTCTGCTTACGACATTCATACACTGTGCTCATACACTGCATTCTGTACTCATACTCTGTTCACGACATTCATACATTGTATTCATACACTGCATTCTGTACTCATACTCTGTTCATGGCATTCATACACTGTGCTCATACACTGCATTCTGTACTTATACTCTGTTCACGGCATTCACACACTGTATTCATACACTGCATTCTGCACTGATATACTGATGCGTTTGCCTTTTGTACTTTTCAGCCTCCTTTCCAGATTCCCACTATAGGAGGTGCTCCAGCTGGACCTTCCATTCCCGTTCGAGGGGGAGAGCATGAGGAGGGCAGAGTATACCCCCGGACCAAAGCGAGGCGCACTCACATTGGGAGTAGCTCTCGAGCACCAGTTCCTGATGACGTTGAGTCTGAGGCGGAGGCAGAGGTGGAGTCATTTGAGGAGGAGACCGGAGACGGCTCGGGCTCAGGCTCAGGTGACGATGCTGATGTCGATGTTCCTGGACCTTCGTCCAGGAAGAGGACGAGGACGGACTTCTAGGCTTGAGGCCACTTGACATTGATTCAGATTTCTTGATGTTTTTTTTCTTCTTTTTTTTTTGTACTTTTTCTTTTTGCTGGTAGCTAGAGTACCCTGTACTGCGGGCAGGTTTTTGTTTCCAAAGCTTTGTACTTGAAAAAGATGAATGAAATGAAAAAACTTTTTGTCTGAAAAAGTGTTATATTCTGTACACTTCATATATTGCATTGCCTTACATCACACTATGTCATAATGTAAATGATATTGATCTCCATGTCTACATCAAACATTTGTATTGCAATAACCGAATAAACGAAACGGCCAACGGCAAAACAACTTAAACAACCCACTGCTCATTCTGAACACACAGCCCATAGTACAGTATTCTGTTTATTTGCACACGGCAAACCCTGAATAGACAGTTCAATCTGACAAGGCGGAACACGAAGGTAGAATTGGCTGAAGCTGAAGCACACTCAGATGCCCCAAAATTTTCCCTTTTCTTCTCTCGCTTCGCATAGATGTGAAGAATGGCACAACACCCTGAGCACACAAAACGATTAATTTTTGAAATTGAAAAGGGGTTTTTCAAACCGGGGTATTGAGCCTACAACTGAACACAGCGAAAAAAGACTCAAACACAAGGCACACGACCTAATCCCAACGGGACACGCTCGGAAAAGACTCAAAACAAAAGTTGAGGTAAACAAAACAAAAGACACGACCCACGGACGTGTTTACAAAAATGAGAGACCTCAGATCTTGAGGAGCCAGTTCCTCCGGGTATGTTTCCCATCCTTTCTTATTTGTGATTCTCACATCGCTCAACCCTCAGGCTCGGTTTTTCTCTCAAAACCCTTTTCCTCACTTTTCTCTCGACTTACACCTCTCTATTCTTTATTCTCCCATTTTCCATCCCTCCCCAGGGTGATTGATAGATGAATAGGAAGTCGTGGGGTCACGCCCAACATTATTAGCTTGCGGCTAGTTCTTCCGGCAACGTTTAGTCGATGTTCCGGATGGGGAATGGAGTATCTTGATTCATTCTGATTTGTGCTTCGCACTTGGCTTGATACCTCGTTGCTTGGAGGTTGTTGAGAGTTTTCAGCCCTTTTATTGACATCTTCAGTTGTGCCTTCTCCTGGCGAATAGAGTGCTCTTCTGGCAAGTACGTTGACAATCGGAGGAAAACAGGGAGTCTGGCTCAACTGTGCCCTAGTTCATCATTTTGACCATTTTGTTTTGGTTTTCTACTAAAACAGTTTTGACCAACATGAGAGTTAGATTAACATATTGTTTGATTTTCTGATGTAAAATCATGCAAGTTAGGTTATGAGCGCTGAAAATTCTCCTTTTTTGGGTCCAAGAAAAAGGTCCAGTTTTAGAAAATGAAATAGTTTTCGAGAAAATAGTCAACCTCAGTAAAAATTTTCAAAAACTACTTTTGCAAACGGTCAATGCTCAACAAGCACGAGACTCACTCTGGAGATGTACAACCTCGGATCAGAGGCAATGGAAAATTGCCCCTTGTGTGGATGGCACTGCATGGCAACGGAAAGTTGCCCCTGGTTTGAATGGTGACTCATGGCAACTCATGGCAACGGAAAGTTGCCCCTTGTCTGGACGATGCCGCGGCATTTTGTACTCAGTCCTCATTAGTGACGATCACAGCCGAACTCCTGGATACAAAAAGGACGAAGATGGTCAAAACCAATATATGGACACAGTCACTTGGAGAGCGTTGGTGGCTAGACTTCGGGATGAAATCAAAACCGTTACATGGACAAGGTCGCTATGAAAGCGTTGGGGGCTGGACTTCGAAATGAAGTTGCCTACGTATCCCAAACATGGGAATCAAGCCTTACGTAGTTCCGGTTTAGGTACACTCGGGTATTAACCTTCACTTTTTAGGCTCTAACTTTTGCCAAGGCGCCCGTTGCGGGTTTTCAACCTTGCGAGCTTTGTTTTTCTTTTCTTTTATATTCTTTTCTTTGCTTTCTTTTTGTATATATTTTTTTTTGCATTTTTTTTGTTTTTGTTTTTTTTTTTTTTTTTCTTTCTTTTTGTATATTTTTTCTTCTTTGCTCTAACTTTTGCCTGGGTCACCCTTCCGGGTTTTCGGCCCAGCGAGCCTCTCAAAGGGTAAAAGTGTAACAAGTCCATGTCAAATGGTTTTAGGGCTTTAAAGCCGTCCGTATCCAAGAGAGTGGATGTGGTTATTGATTTGTAGAAAGACCCATCCTCGGCTCTTCAAGCATATCGGATGTTTTTGCCCCTAGTTTGAGGGGTGCTTCTGTTCTAGCTTCACAAGCTTCTTCTGATGAGATCTGATTTTCTTGATCTGACTTCTGGTGCCTTTTGCTCGAGGGCTGCTTCAATTCTGGCCGCACAGACCTTACATTGCGGTTGACCGTTGATGATTCTGAACTGTGGTTCAAGGTTTGAAAGCAAAGGCTCAAGGTTCGAGGCTGAGATCGATCCTAAGCTGCACAATCTCAAGAGCGATTCCACACAGGTCTTCGTAGGACCGCACAAAACATTTTGTTTTTGAAAGTTTTTAAGAAAGTGACGAATTGCTCGCACTGAAGATAGTGTGAAACCAATCTGGATCAAGCCGGGGTCCTTCTCAGCACTTATGCTAACAAGCATGATTTCAATCATTAAGGGCTTAGCAAGCCTCTCTTTCTCTCAATTTGATCAAAGTTTTGCAAATCCCGAGGAATTGCTTCCTCTTCGTTTTCACCATAGTGTTCAAAAGGGTTTTGAAAAACTTAGGTCAATGCAATGATTTTCAGGGCACAAGAGAGCAGGCGAAAAGTCCTGCTGTTCCATTCAAATCCTCTGGCACAACAAGCTCAAAGTGGCAATAAACATGGAATCATGATAGCCGGGAAACACGCTGCGCTCAAGAAACACGAGCCAAACTACATTTCATGTAGAAAGGATGTAAGAAAATTATGCAAGCCTACTACGTGTCGCGCAGGAAAGGCGAAAGGTGACGTAACCATCGAGCGCACCCTAGGTCTCAACCGAGATCCTAACGCGTTGCATGCGAGAGAAGGAAAGGTGGTGCGAACATCGAGCACACCCGATGTTTTTAACCGATTTGCAATCCTAACGCGTCACACGCGAGAGGAGGAAAGGTGGTGTGAACACCGGGTGCACCCGAATGTTTTTAACTGATTTACAATCTTAATGAGTCACACGCGTGAGGAGGAAATGTGGTGTGAACATCGGGCACACCCGATGTTCTTAACTGATTTGCATTCCTAACACGTCACACGCGAGAGAAGGAAGGGTGGTGTTAACATCAAGCGCACTCGAATGTTTTTTACTGATTTGGAATCCTAACGTGTCACACGCGAGAGATGGAAGGGTGGTGTGAACACTGGGTACACCCGAATGTTTTTAACCGATTTGCAATCCTAACATGTCACACGCAAGATGAGGAAGGGTGGTGTGAACATCGGGCACACCTGAATGTTTTTAACCAATTTGCAATCCTAACGCGTTACATGTGAGAGGAGGAAGGGTGGTGTGAACACCGGGCACACCTGAATGTTATTAACCGATTTGCAATCCTAATGCGTCACATGCGAAAGGAGGAAGGGTGGTGTGAACACCGGGCGCACCCGAATGTTTTTAACTGATTTGCAATCCTAACGTGTCACATGCGACAGAAGGAAGATTGGGGAATTGACTAAGAACAAACAAATTGCATAAGTAGGAGCCAAAACATGGATTCTACTAAAAGATACATGAAATCAAAACAAAGGGCTCCACGCACAGCATTTCAATCCGTTTGTAAAAAGGATGATGATTTTAATGTGGCATAAATGATTTTATTTGGAACACCTCCGTATAAACCGTACATACAATATCGTGTTACGAAATGACGGAATGAATGAAAGCAACCAATCATGAATTCACACAATGGAACACAACAAAATGGACAAACTTATTTTTTTTTCCTTTCCTTCTCTTTTTCTATATTTTGTACTCACTCTCTTTATTTTTTTCATTTTCTTTTTTCCTTGATTTTTCCTTCTTTCCTTCTTCCTTCCTTCTTTTCCCCTCATTGTTGTTTTCTTCTCTTTTTATTTCTTCTTGATTTTTCCTCTTTCACTGTTTTTTTTTCTCCTTGCTTTTAATTATTATTTTTTATATACTTAGATTAAAGATCAAATAATAGCATAAATAAAGTAAAAAACTAAAAATAAAAAACACTAACTTCACACTGAGAGTCGACCAGGCATCGATGAAGCACAACCGTGCTTTGATAAGGCTAGCCGGACCTTGATAGCGGGGCATGGGCAGATCGGTAAAACTCACACCTGTGGCTTTTAACATGACCTAACGCTCATTTTACACCCACACAAGGTCGAAAAACTCTCCTCCTCTCTCTCTAGGGCTCCCCTCTCTCTAGATTTCTCCTTTTCTTAAATTACCCAACAACCCTTGCAATTTTTCTCTAGAAACCTTTTCCCTCCTCTACACTTTGAACCGAACAAAATTTGATTTGGTGGAGTTTTGGGATTTCTCTTGTTTTCTATCACATTTTCCCACACTTGTCTTGTTCCCCTTTTGATTTTCCATCCCCTCTTTACTTTCTTTCTTCTAGGGTTTGTATTTTGAGGTTTTCTACGCATATTCACTTATCCCCCCACTTTTCTTCACTTTTTCATCTCCTCCCTATGGCTACTGATGAAGTACCCATTCCTGACCTCACCGCAGGTATTAGTGCTACCCTTGGTGTGGATATGGAGGCGGAAGAGCTTGCTGCATTGCTTCCTCTTACCGAGAGGCCCTTTGATGCGGCTACATACCAGCCGTGTACATATGTGCCAGCCGTAGGTGGCATCTTGAGATTTGAGGATTTCATTCCAAGGATGGATGAGGACACTCTACTACGAGAGCGTATGGAGCATGAATCTTTCGACGCCTCCACGGTACGCAATTTTTCCCCTTATTTTACTTCCCACACATGTTGAAATGTTGAAACTAATGAACAAATCACTCGTCTCTACTGTACATACACTGATAAAACTTCCAATTGATAGGTGATAGCCAAGAGGATAGGCGGCTATGGCTCCATATCTAGCCCCCGGTGTAGACACCCTATTTTTGACCGTCCTCAAGACTTGGACGTCATCGTTTGAACACTCGATAATCATCCATGCTCATGTTTGTTTTGAGTTCCTGAAGGTCTCGGCTGTGCGCCTTGCCTTGGAGCCTCACCACTTGTCTGTTTTGTGCTTGGCTGTGGACCAAGAGTTTGTGATGTTGTTTCTGAGGGAACAAGGTGGCCTGCTGGCCAGCCCTACAATCTATCGGGCAGGTCCTGTGCCCATCGGCCATGCCCTCTTTCCATCAGCCATCAGTGGTGGCTAGTCGGTATCACTGATGGCCGGTCGGCTCCTTTAATGGCCGGTCGGCCATACCTTTTGGCCTAGGCCTTTTTCTTTGCTTTTGCAGATATTTTGGTGCTAGCTATTGGGCATAGATAGCATCCTCCATACATGTGTATGGAGGGATTTTAACAACCTTCAAGCTTGTCAACAAGCTTGAGTCTTGTGATTCTATATAAGGGGAGGCTCCTCTCCCCTTTTAGAGGTTCAAAAAAATTGGCTGAGGGCTATACATATCCTTCTATCTCTATATTTCTCCCCCTCTCTCTATATTTGTGTTGTTTGTGCCTTAAAGTGGTTTTTCTTCACACTTTTGCACTAAAGCACCTAGTGAAACACCTTCACTCTTGAGCTGAGGTTCTTGGAGGTTGCATTTGAGTGGTTTTGACTTGGTTTTTGCCTCTGAAGTATCTGTTTTGAAGTGGTGCTTCAAGGGTGAGTTTTACCCTCTTTAAAGCTTTGTTTTCATTGCTTATTTGGCCCTATTTGCATGATGTTTTAGGATTAATTTTAAACTGCAAAAAGCTTCATTTTTAATTGCTTAAAGTGTTTGTTTGAGGCCTCTTTGGTGTTGGGGGTGGTCTACACCCTTTTGTGCCTTATTTTACTTTGTTTTGTGCTATCTCCTTAGGCCTTTGAGATCACCTTCTCTTGGCCTTTTAACCACTGAATTCCAGAGGAATTTTAGTGGTGGAAAGTGTGTTTTGAGGCTCCCAAATGGGTGGGGGTTATCCCCCATCCTCTTCTCTTGTTTGCTTGTGTTGATGGCTCATCAAAGTAGCATGTCTTTCTTGCATGTTTTGGCTCAATCTTAGCATGTCTTAGGCATTATTTCAGAATGGCATAACTCAGTTTTGGGTCGGTTTGATTGCCTCTTGCATACTTCATACCCTTGTAGTGCAATCCTCCCTATAGCCTTAACATGCATCGTGCTTTGGACCATCATTTTAGCATGTTTTTGGCTTTACTCCAGCAAGATTTTACTCATGTTTTGCCATGCTTAAGCTCTATTTTAAGTAGTGTTGGTCATGCATGCCTTGCTTTGTATAGCCATAGTGCAATCTTGCTCACTAGCTTTGAGTTTCAAAGTCTCTAGCATGCATTACTTGAGTTGTTGGCATGCTTTGGCCTCATTTCTAACATGATTTCAGTGTGTGTAGTGTAGTCATACTCTCTCATGTTTCACACATTCAATGCTCTTAGAGAGTTACGCCTCATGTCTTGATCATGGCCTAACTTGTATGCATGTGTGCCGAAGCTTTTGGGCTACCATCTCAGTGTGTTTTGGGTCTTATTTTTCCATGATACAACTCTGATTTTTGTTGGTGAAGTTACCTCATGCTTGGTTTTGGTATGTGTAGTGTAATCACACTCATTGGCCTTGCATGCATCATGCTTTATGCCTCCTATTCTAGCATGTGTTAGCTCTATTCCATGCATGTTTTGGCATTGTTTTGACCTGCCATGGGACTGTTTTGAGTCATCTTAGCTCTTTGAGGCTTGCTTGATATGGCTATCGTGCAAGTACCTTAGCTAGTCTTGAGCTTTGAGCCTCCTAGCATGCTTCATTTGTGATATATGCACGATTTGGCATCATTTGGAATGTAATTTCAGAGCTTATGTCTTTGCTATATTCCCATATTTATCACTCTTTCATTGCTCTTGAGGGTTACGTCTTATGCCTTGTTTGTGAGCCAATGTGTATGCATGCTTGTATAAGCTTTTGGACTTCCTTTTCAGCATGTTTTGGCCTTTGTTTTGGCATGGTGGAGCTCTGTCCATAGTCGGTTTAGCCATTTAAACTTGGTATTGCATGCCTCTTGTGAGATGCTCTTTACTAGCTTTGATGCCTTAAGCTTCTAAACTTGTCATGCATGCATTGTTCACAAGATGGAACCTTGTGCATGCCACATTAACATTGATAGATTCGCATGTTGTTTGCATGTTGTTGTGTTGCATGTAGTTTGCATGTTGTTGCATTGCATTGTGTTTGGATTGAATGTTAATCCAAACACGAGGAACGAGGGGCGTTTCGTACTTGAAGTGATGAAACGCACCCCATTTCTTTGTCACCGACACTCTTGATCAGGCATGATAGAGGTATAGCCTCATTGAGTCCATTTGTGCATTAATTGACATTGCCTAGTGCAATCTTGGCTTCTCGGCCATCATGCATTGCGATGCTCGGTTGGTGGCCCAAGAGTCGAGTACCGCACTCCCTTGAGCTTGAGAAATGATAGGGAGGGTGGTTGTGCCCACATATCTTGCGAATACACTACCATGCCTCTGTTTGTGCTTTGCTACAGCAAAAGGAGAAATTGCAGGAAGCAGTGGCCGACCAGCCATCAAAGCTGCCGACCGACCACCAAGTCTGCCGATCGGCTATCCGAAGTGGCTGATGGCCATCCACTTTGGCCGATGGCCATCCCTCTTAGCCGACCATCCCTCAGAATGTTCCTAAGGTGGGTCAGAAGCATTCTGGAAGTTGGCATAATTTTCAGAAGTACAAAAGAGTGCAAGTAGAGGCATCATGAGGCACAGTAGTGGATTTCCGAGCGAAGCCGACTGAGCATGCATATACCCCTCGCTTCCCGAGGCCATTTGTTTAAATTGTTTAGTTGCTTAGTTCAGTAGCTTAATTGTTTTGTAATTAATTAGTCAAGTGTTTAATTAATTAATTCAGTTTGTAAATAATTATCTTGGAATAGCTAATTTCAATTCGGTTTGTAATTAATTAGCTAGGCATAGTTAATTAGTGGCTTTGTAATAGTTAGCTTAATTAGCGTAGCTAGTTAGCTCTCTTTCATTCGGACCCTCCGTCGAGAAGGAAAATGTTGTAATAAGGGTGCGTGTGTGTGATGCATGTCTTCTAACCCCATTTCTTTCTCCCTTTTACTTATCAGCTTTCGATGGTTAGTTTAGGGCATATCTCAATTAGCATACCTTATGCTTCGTATGTTTGCATTCATTCATTTGTCTTGCATGCACCGGGCTCAGCGCCTCATTCAAACTGCATCGTATTTCAATACCTATTTGAATACATGTATCAAAGTGTTGCATTCATATGCCACTTAGGTAGTCGAGCCTATTTAGTTGCATTTTTCATGTGTTGCATTAGGCATCTTAACATAGCTAGGATCATGCATTGATTTCTAACATAGCTTCTGTTTCGGCACGGAGTACACTGTGAGTTTTTATGCTTTAGCATCCTTGCATGAGTGATCATAGCATGCTTGCCATGAGGCTATTTGCTTAATTGCTATAACTGCATGAATGCCTGTGGATGAAGGCTTCATTGCTTGAATTGGAACAATTCATCAAAATGTGCTTTTTAAGCCCACATGTTTGTGGCAAATCATGTTTTAAGCCCACTTGAGGGTGGCAAATCCGCGTCTTAGCCTATTTGCGAGTAGCACTTTTAAACCATTTTCGAAAAACAAACATGAGATGTTTTGTTCCAATTCTTGGGATTGAGTCTATACTTTTATACTGTGCGCATTACATAGTAATTCTAGATTAATAACCGGAATAAACACATATGTTTATAAAAACAACATATCATGTTAGTAGAGGTCGATTTTTGATCGGGTGAGCGGGGGTGCTCATTTCAGGACCTTCCCCTCTCGTACCCAAGTTCCCGAGCCGAGACAACTTTGGTGATGACGGACACGTGGCCTTAGGCACGAGTCAGGGTTTCCTAAATTTCCCAAAATAAAATATTTAGGTGGCGACTCTAAAATCTGGCAAAGCAGTCCATGTTTGGCGCTTTTTGATTAAAATCGATTTTCCAAAACGAATTGCCGGATTTGGACTCTTTGGTGATTTATCAGTCATACATTGCACTTTGTGAGATTAGATTCAGAACCGCAACAGGAGTCCGAGCTGTAGTTGCTAGAACTACAATTCGCGCCTTCGCGCGCGGAGCGGAGTTCGAGCGGTCTACAGTTTCTGGCGACTCTGTTGGGGATTTAGAGAACTTGACTCGAGCTCATGATATGTTGTTTTGTCTAGACTCATGTGTTTCTTTGCATTGCATTTGCATAGGTGCGCCTAAGTCACAGCGTTTGCCGTTTGCTATTCCTGAACAGTTTGCCAGAGGCTTGCTTGGAAAAGCGTGCCATAAGGCTGACCGGTTAGGAGCTCTGCGTTAATTCCATTCCGGACATAGAGGATGGATACACCGATTCGGCGGTGACTTTGCCGGACCGATTCAAAATGCCACATATAGACCGTTTTGACGGTTCTGGGGATCCCATGGTACACCTGCGATTGTTCTCAGATATCCTAAGGCCAATGGGCCTCTCCAGATTGGAAAAGCTTTCCCTCTTCGGCCGGACCTTGTCGGGTGTTGCGTCTATTTGGTACGCAAAGCTAGAGGATTCTATCAAGAGAAGCTAGGAGGAGATGGTTGAGGCCTTTATAGCTCAATACTCCTATAAGACGCAGATCGAGATCACAACTCATGATCTCGAGACAACCAGACAGGAGCCGAAAGAGGGCTTCTTTAACCTTGTAACCCGTTGGAGGGCCAAAGCTTCTATGATGACCATCAGGCCGGTCGACAAGGATCAGATACGGATGGTTGTGCGCAACCTCCAACCCAAGCTGATGCAAAAGATGATCGTCTTACCCCTTCCCACCTTTGCTGATTTACACGAGATTAGGGTACAAATTGAGGACGCCATGAAGCAGGGTCTGATTGACCACGAGAGAGAGCAGCCCAAGAGGGCATTTGCCCGTAGTTCGAATGCAGGCACGAGTAGTGCTGCAGCTGCCAGAACTTTCGATGTGGGCATGGTCACTACCACCACCCTAAAAACAGCCAATCTCTTTGCTGGTACTTCCACTTCAAACCCCCAAACTCCGAATTATCCACCCCGAGGCAAGAGGGTTTTCACCCCACTGTATATGTCTTTGTCCAAAGCTCTGGGAGTCCTATTCAAGAAAGGACATCTAAAATCGTTAGAACAACGGCCTCTACCTGATCCTCTCGCTTCAAAGCATGACTCGACTAAGTACTGTGCCTTCCATCAACAGCACGGTCACGACACCGACCAGTGCTTCTGGCTATGTCATGAGATCCAGGATCTCATTGACAATAAGGTAATTGCACTACCACAAAAGCCAAATGTCACCACTAATCCTCTCCCCCCACATAATCAAAACCTTTTCCCTAGGCAGGTAAACTTCATCCAGTCAACGACCATTCCATATGACCCAAGCATATATATCACACCCTCCCACCTACCCAAGCCTGAGGTGTTCATTCCAGACATCATGGATTTATGCATGTTGAGCATCTCCCAAACCCAACCTGAGCCGGTGGTAGTGACTGTCGAACACAGAACCGGGATGACTTTGGAGTCAGATGGGAATGTTGATTCAGGCCTGAGAGGTCTAGGAGCTTTGCATACAACCCGAGTGGTTATATCATATCAACGGATTAGGTTAAGCCAAGGGTAGAATTGCCAGCTGGGGCAGAAGTCAGTGTGGTCTGGGAGATGGACCTAGTCAAGGGTGGATGACCTAGCAGAGTTGGAGGAGGATATTGCAAATCTGCAATTCTTCAATGAACAGGATCTGGGGAAGGTGACTGTCAACTGGTTTGATCTGGATTGATCGGCAGAAAATACAGGATGGCTCAGTGACGAGCCAGATGTTGTTGAGCAGCCTCAGCCAGAACAGCGACCATCAGGGATGAGAACATTAGCAGTGGCCGGAATGGCTGAAAATCAGCAAGCATCGCCGGAGAGCACCGGTGTAAAGAATTCTTCTTAGGATTCGGGCAGTTTGAGTACAGTAGACACTGAACAGGAGGCTGCACTGAAGCGGCTTGAGCAGGAAAAGATTGAGAATCTTGAGAGGGCTAGGAAGGCCAAAGCCCTTGCGGAGATGGAATGTGCTATGAGCACAGGAACAATTGTAATGGAACCGGACAGCTGTCTGTCGGTTGCCGACGGGATGTGGTGGGGACTGTACAAATCAAGACTCAGGTTGGCCCGGGGCAGCAGGACATTTAGTTCCATGTCTTGGATGTTCCCGCAACCTTCAATCTACTCCTTGGGTGGCCGTGGCTGCACCAGGTGAAAGCCGTCTCTTCCACCCTACACCAAATGTTAAAGTATCCCCACGGGAAGGGGGTGGCAATCGTTTTCGGAAATTCTTCAATACATTCGCCGCCAGAGGTTTCTACACCAGTTCTGGAGATTGAGCATGGCGCGGAGGATGTGTTTCTGTCAGGATTCACCCTAGCTGAGGCCCGGGTTGTACAAAACATGCTAGCTGTTGATGAGGGGCTATACGTTAGTGCACAGTCTGTCTACCTTATGAACAAGCTTTAGCACATCCCCGGGATGGGATTAGGGTGAAGTGGCTGGAAGGGCATTGCAGCATCGGCCGAAGTGCCGCATAACCCACATACCTTTAGTTTAGGTTACCTGCCTACCAAGGAGGATTGGTTGAGAAAAGGAAGAGAGATGGCCGGAAGAGCCAGGGCAAAGCAAGCCGGGAAGCATTATGAATTGGTGCACCGACCTATCCAGGGGACCCTGAACGGACGCTTTGTCCAGGAGGGGGAAGACTTCCCATTCTGCGGCTTTCCGGAGCATTGGATAAATTCAGAGAAGTGGCGTTCGCCCGGCTTCGAAATCTTTTTTGATCTTCAGTTGTCCGGGGATGACGTTGCCGAAGAGCAGACAGACCCACCAGCTGAGGCTGAGCAGTGCAAGGAGGAGGATTTCGAGAGCACATAAATGGAGAAAGGGGCAGCGCTGGCTTGTCTCTTCTCAGATCGTCAGATCGTACCAGAGTGCTTGGGGGATAACTTCTCAGTCTCCATGATTGAGGATGAAGCGGCTGTGGGCCCATCTTCAAGCATTCTCGATACATCCATCGCACCCTCCCTCATCTGGCAAAACGAGGAGGGCTTTTTATCGAGCAGCACTGGGTCAGGTAGCGAGCCGGAATCTGATTCCCCCGAGTTTGTGGAGTCGGAATCAGGTTCTAGCTCGTCTGAGTCTGAGTCCGGTATTCTTGGGGGTGATAACTCGGATGCCACTGCCCTGTCCAGGTCGTTTTTTTCTTTTTCCTTTGAGTCTGTTGTAACAGAGGAATCGGACGGACTTGATATTATTAATGAGGATGGTACGACTGTGGCTTCTGAGTACTTTTCTGTGCCTTTAATTTATTGCATTAATTAGGATTTTTAAAATTTTGATGAAAAAAAACGAGGAAGAAATTCCTCTGGTTTTGCAATATTTGCTTGATCAAGAGCATGAGAGGTTTGTAAAACCGTTGGTTGATGAAATCATCACAATTAATGTTGGTACTGAGAAGGACCCGCGGCTTGTCCAAATCGGGTCCACATTGTCTTCGGAGGAGCACGAGCGCTTAGTCGCGTTATTAAAAGATTTCAAAGATGTTTTCGCGTGGTCCTACGAAGACATGCCTGGAATCGATCTTGAAATTGTACAGCACCGGATCCCTCTTGACCTAGAGGCCCGACCTGTTAAGCAGAAGCTCTGAAGGATCCTCCCGGACTGGACTCTAAAGATCAAAGAAGAGGTCACAAAGCAGATCGACGCAGGGTTCCCGTTAGTATCTGAGTATCCAACTTGGTTGGCCATTATAGTTCTGGTGCCGAAGAAGGACGACAAAATTTGAGTATGTGTGGACTTCAGGGATTGGAATAAAGCCAGTCCGAAGGACGACTTTCCTCTACTGCATATCGACGAATTAGTGGACTTCATTGCTTGGCATGCGCTGCTCTCGTTCATCGATGGGTTTTCAGGCTACAATCAGATTTTGATGGCACTCGAAGACAGAGAGAAGATTGCTTTCACCACCCCGTGGGGAACCTATTGTTATAGGGTGATGCCATTCGGCTTGAAGAACGCTGGGGCTACGTATCAACGGGCTGTGACCACGATTTTGCACGATATGATCCACAAAGAGGTTGAGGTGTACGTGGACAAAGTCCAAGGAAAGAGAGGGCCACTACACTGCCTTGCAAAAATTCTTCCAACGGATCAGAGAGTATCGGTTGCGGCTGAATCCTCAGAAATGTACTTTCGATGTTACAACAGGGAAAATGCTGGGGTTCTTGATCACACAAAGGGGTATCGAGGTCAGTCCTTCCAAAATCAAGGCCATCTTAGAAATGCCACCACCGAGGACTGAAAAGGAGGTGCGAGGCTTTCTGGGCAAAGTGCAATTCATAAGACGGTTTATTGCAAAATTAACCTTGACTTGTGAACCACTGTTTGGTCTCCTGAAGAAAGGAAAGAAGTTCCAATGGGATGACCAATGCCAAGTTGCTTTCGAGCAGATCAAGTAATATTTACAGAACCCACCTGTGTTGTCACCGCTTGAGCCGGGGAAACCGTTGATTTTGTACCTATTAGTGACTGAAACGACAATGGGCTACATGCTTGCACAGGAGTCTGAGGACAAAGTGGAGAAGGCTATCTACTACCTGGGCAAGAAAATGCTGGATTACGAGACCTGTTACACTCCGTTGGAGAAGGCTTGTCTGGCCTTGGTATGGGCTACTAGGAAGTTGAGGCACTACCTGTTAGCTCACTCTGTAATACTGGTTTTGAGATTAGATTTCATCAAATATCTCTTCGAGAAACCATCACTTACGAGTAGGCTAGCCTGTTGGTTGCTTCTGCTTTCCGAATTTGATCTGAAGTACATGACGCGCAAGTTAGTGAAAGGGAGAGCGGTCGGGAGTTCCTAGTCGACCACCCAGGGAGGGGGATGAAGCAGTAGAATATCTATTCCCAGACGAGGCCATTCTGCATATCGAAGAAGAGACTTGGATGATGTACTTTCACGGAGCGTCAAACCAATACGGTATAGGATAGGGGTGTTGCTGATAGCACCCAACAAATCCCGCATACCTTTAGCATTCAAACTCCGGTTCAAAGTGTCGAACAATGAGATAGAATATGAGGCTAGGGGCAAAACGGTTGGATGTCATCGGGGACTCGAACCTTGTTGTATCTCAAGCTAAAGGAGATTGGAAAGTTAAAGAAGAAAATATGAGAATTTATCACCAGACCTTGGACGTTCTGATTCCTCGGTTTGAGAAACTGAACTTCGCCCATTTGTTAAGAGAAAACAATAGGTTCGCTGATTCATTAGCAATTCTATCTTCTATGAAAGACATCTCTTTTGGAGTCCGGATGCGTCCGATCATCATTGAACAGAAATTCGTGCCGGCCTACGAGCTGATTGCTGCCATAGATGAGGTACAAGATCAAAACCCCTAGTATTACGATATCTGGAACTTCTTGGAGAAGGAAGTGTATCCACCTGGGGCAAATGCAAAAGATAAGAGGGCAATTCGAAGAATGGCTGCTCAGTTCATCGTCTGCGGAGGTAAACTGTACAAGAGGGGTCATCTGGGGATGTATAAGCTGTGTGTTGATGCTAAAGAGTCCAAGCGCCTGATGGAGGCCATCCATGGAGGAGAGTGCGGAGCGCACATGAGCGGGGTGATGCTAGCCCAGTAGATCCTTAGACAAGGTTATTATTGGTCAGCCATGGAGGAGGATTGTATTGGCTTTGTCCGGCGATGCCACAAATGTCAGATCCATGCAAACTGCATCAACATTCCGCCATCAAGGCTGTACAACATGACTTCGCCATGGCCGTTTTCAGTCTGGGAGATTGATGTGATTGGGGCTATCACTTCGAAGGGGTCCAACGGGCATGAGTACATTCTGGTAGCGATAGACTACATCACGAAGTGGGTTGAGGCCCAATCTTACGCTATGCTGAAGGCATCGCATGTTGCTAAGTTCATCAGGAACAACATTATCTGTTGCTACAAGGTCCTGAATAAGATTATTTTGGATAATGGTTCCCACTTCAAAAAGGAGGTGATCGACTTGTTGGAGAAGTACAACGTGGCTTTTCATATGTCATCCACATATCGGCTGCAAACCAACGGAGCAGTTAAGGCCGCCAACAAGAACATCATGCACATTCTGCAGAAAATGGTGGAAACTTACAGGGACTGGCCAGATAAGCTGCCATTTGCTCTTTGGGGCTACCGGACTTCAATTCGAACTTCTACTAGGGCAACCCCGTATTCCTTGGTTTATGGGATGGAGGCTGTTCTGCCTATCGAAGTTGAGGTTCCGTCATTACAGGTATTGGCTGAGTGTCAGATAGCTGAGGCAGATTGGCAGCAAAGTAGGTTCGAAGAACTCATGCTCTTTGATGAAAGAAGGCTGAAAGCATTGTATCACGTCCAGGGTTATCAACGAAGAGTTGCCAGAGCTTTCAACAAGAAGGTTAAGTCTAGGAATTTGAAAGAGGGGGATCTAGTGCTCAAAGACAACTGAGCTCCCATCCACGACCCTAGGGGCAAGTTCAGACCCAATTGGACTGGCCCTTACATCATCAAGTCTATCTGGTCAGGTAGAGCTGTCATTCTGATGGATTTAGATGGCCTTGAGTTCTCCCAGCCGATCAACATGGACAAGTTGAAGAAATACTATCTCTGAGTGGCTTGCTAGGCCGAAAACTCGAAAGGGTGACCTAGGCAAAAGTTAGAGCATGAAAATTTGAAATAATAAAAACTGAGCTTGCAGGTGAAAACCAAAAGGCCAGCCTTGGCAAAAGTTAGAGCGCAAAAGGAGAGTGTTAATACACAAGTGAACTTGAACCAACTACGTAAGGCTTGATTCCCATCTTTGGGATACGTAGGCAACTTCATTCCAAGTCCAGCCATAAACATTCCCCCCCGATCAACTTTGTCCATGTGATCATGTGTGGTCAACTTTGTCTATTCTGCATTCAAGAGCTCGGTTGTGATCTCCAGTGCAGTGCTATTCAGACTAGGGGCAACTTTTCTAGTTGCTGGGATCTGGGTTGTACATCTCAGTGATAGATCTCGGCGTGCCAGTTGTGATCCATATCGAAAATGGTTTTGAAAAGTTTTAATAAAAGTTGATTTTGCTCAAATTAATCTTTTACACTTAGACATTTAGACCAAATGGAAAATTTTTCAGTACCCACAACCTTCAATTACATTGAATTTCAGTACAGAGTTCTCCTACTCTTGAATACAAATTGAAGTTTCTTTTTATTACATCATAAAGAAAACTTGAAAGTTCTGATAAACCAAATCAATTAGGGGCATAGTCAGGTGTTCCTGCATCCCCTCCCAGAGCTTGTGGAAGCCTCTGATGCCAAAGTAGGCCCAACCTGCGCCTCTTCATCGAGCCAAGCTATGCACTCATCAGAGAGGGTGCAACTGAAAGTGGGAGCGGGGCCAGAAGCTCTCTCGTCCTCCATGCTATGGCATACCGAGCTAGCTGTGCGCCTCGAACTAGAAATGTGGCAGTGTACTCTATCCCTTCTTCCGGACAAGTCTGATCGTGCTCCAAATTGGTGCTAGAATCGAATGGGAAGTAAAAGACAACAGGTGTCAGGCCGATCAACTGAATCCCGGGTTGGCGAGACATGCTGTGTAGCTCATCGCTGGCAAATTAAGCCAGGGGCAGCGCCAAGCAATGTTGACAGCGGACAGGCTGCACATCCATTCGCACCACCATCCCTCATCTGGGGTATCAACTAGTCGTTGCCAGAAGAAATAGCTGCGTGCTGAATATGCTGGGCATGAGTCCACTGCACTCAACTTGTCCATCAACCATATCTGGGGAGGGATGAAAAATGAGAGATTAAAGAATAGAGAGGTATACGTGGAGAGAAAAGTGAGAAAAGGTTTTGGAGAGAAAAACCGAGGCTGAGGGCTGAGTGATGTGATATGTGAGATAGGGTGGGAAACATTACCTGCAGCAGTAGTGGACTCCCTGCGAATCTAGTCGTCTCCCGGCGATGGAAGGTATCCAAACCCATCAGTGTCTCAGCTAGCGTCATGGCAATGCAGTTGTTGCCCTCTTTCAAGCCTTGGGGAACCTCAATCAAATGGACGCTAGACCCTTTGGAGCCTGGGGCAAGCAAGAAATGTGATAACATGCACAAGCAAAGCGCATGTCGCTGAAAACCCTGCCAGTGATGGTCGCCGCGGTCATCGGCATCAGAAAACTGATGAATCAAGCTGGGGATGTCCAACTCTCCGTCGCAAATCAAAGACCGAGCGTCATGCAAAGTAAGCCCACACATCCGTCCTAGAGCTTGGATGTGGCCAAAACGGAGTTGGGGCAAGATCTCTTCCTCACGCTCGGACTCCATCAAAGCTTGGAAGTCTTCGAAAGTGGGACATATCTCTTGTTCGCCAAAGCTAAAAACGTGCGTAATCGGATTCTAACACCTAGCCGTGGCATGAAGGAATGGAAAACGTAGCAGGGTGCGGCTCAGCGTGAATAATGCATTTATTCTGAAGCCCCGAAAATTTAGCTTTTCCGAGCCATCCAATTTAGCAATCCAATTTGTGAGATTTTGGATAAGAAATGCCTCCATTTGGTGCAAAAACAGAGTTGAAATGGAGAAACTACGAAGCTGAGGCTTTTGTAGAGGATAAGGTGTTGAGTGGAAGACATGTGTCAACAATCTGGGCACTTTCCACATTAATGGCCGACTGGCCAAATTGATGGTCCACCGACCATCTTTTTAGCCGATCAGCTAGTTCTTGTGGCCGATAGCCTTTTATGGTGGCCGATGGCCTCTCCTTTTGCTCCTTGAGCTGTCTATGTGTTAGAAGTGCTGAGAACTTGTGTCTTATTCCACTTTGGATGCATTTTGTGGCGATTTTGTGAAGTCGTGCATGTGTTACTTCAATTTGTTTATCGAGTTGTTGCCTTTTTGTTTATCGAGTTGTATTGTGCGTTGATTGTTAAGTTCTTGTTTTGCTTATCGAGTTCTATTCACATTTGGTTAGCATGTCAAGTCCTAGTTTTGCTTATCTAGTTGTTTTGTTCTTTCAATTGTCAGTCGGTTCGCTACCTGATTAAGGCAATGCAATTCGAGTGTGTGGTTTTCAAACAAAGTTCAATCTCATTTACATGTTGTGTGATGCGATGCGATGTGATGCTTAGAATGTAAAATGTAACACTTTTTCAATCAAAAAGCTATTTTCATTCCATCATGGTTTCTTTTTTTTTTTGTAAGAGTACAAGTTTTAAAGAAGATAAAATTGCCTGAGGCTGTACAATGTGCAAAAACTACAGGAAAAAGGAGAAATAAAGCAAAAACAAAAAAAACATCTGAATCGGCGCCAGACGCCTCAAGAGTGGGAAGCCCTCATTGTCCTCTTCCTCGACGAAGGTCCAGAACTACCGCCGTCAGCTCCGCTACCAGTGTCTGAATCCGAACCATCTCCATCCTCGTCTCCATCCTGAGACGACTCTGACTATGGACTCACTGCCTCATCGTCAAACTCATCATCATCTGGGGCAGGCTCCCGCGAACTGCTCTCGGTATGAGTACGCCTATCTCTGTCTCGACTGTGCACCGGCATCCTCGTCCCGCTTCCCCTGCTGCTCGGGGAGGCACTGAAGGTCCTGCTGAGGCGCCCGTTGTGGCCGGTATCTGGAATGGGGCCTGAAAAGAACAATTTGGCAAACGCATCAGTTATGCTATGTGGAGCTGAGTATGTTATCAGATGCAGTATATGATTACAGTGTATGAATGCTGTGAGCAATATATGAATGCCGTGAGCGGTGAATAATTGCAGTGTATGAGGGCCGTGGCCAGTATATGGGATGCAGTGTTTCGGTGCCGTGAATGGAGTATGAGTGTGGTGTATCAAATGCAGTATTGATAATGTGATGCATCAGATCAGCATGAAGCAGATTATAGAGGGTTTTGGGACAGAGGTTGAAAAAACTTAGCGGAATACCGTAAATACTGAGCAGGTCCATGCTCCTCTGTAGCATCTCCATCACCGAAGCTGACAGCTCCAGAGCCTGCCCAGTGTACTCTATGGAAGCCTGCAAAAGTGTTGAGGTAATTAGTAATCTGCGGGATATCAACTGAAATGAAATGAATGTACGAATGTAAAGTATAGCATATACCGGGGTCAAGCCTCGAACTCCGACGAGCTTGTGATCAGCTGGGTGAGGAACGATGGGAATCTGATAAGTCTCTCCAGCCCCTCTTCGGCATGTCATAGTAGTGGGCAGGTCTGGCCACTCTGCCCTCTATCTCCTCTGGGAACTCCTTCTACCATGGGCCTGGGTCGCCCTGGATCCTCCCACTCCTTCTGCTGCGGCTACAGGTCTGTCTCTCTCACCTCAACGACCACTGGCCAGGGGCGGCATAAGATATGTCTGGATAAAGACGGTATAGTTGCCGTCGAGCCTGAAGAAGTTGGCATCCCAACCTATCGTGAAATCGGCCATCTCCTGCGGGGTGTATCTCTCTGTCTGCCTCATGGTTGAAGGAGGCAGCATTGGAACCACCGGCTCGGGTAAACCAAGGCTCTGTCGCAGGAAGCGCTCACCCAAGTACCACGCTCGGCAGACCAGACCCTCAAGTAAAGCCCGGAATTGGGAAGTCTCCCGAGCGCCCATAAACCGGTCTCTAACTGCGTCAAGCAGCACTGCCTAGGTGATCTATAAATGATGGATATACAAGTTGTTATCTGCTTTTGAAAGTACAATATAAAGCAAAGCTCAGATGAACTGTAAGGTTTGAAATACCTCTGCTGCGACTACAATGTCAAAATATCGGCGGAAGAATGAGAAAGACTCTCGCGGCCTCCGCTCGCATCTCACATCGTACCTATGTGAATATGGAACCACGGGGGATGTCTCTACCTCCGGCTCTGGGGCAAGCCTCGGGAAGTAGGCATATACCCACAACTATAGAATGTGAATGGGTAATGATGAGTATGTTTATCAGTAAAGCAGTATACAGATAAAGCAGAAATCAGAGAATGATGTGCAGTGTATTGTGTAGTGTGTACAGTGTACAACTAATGTAAATCAAATTGCGTGTTATGCAGTATGTGTGGTGTACAGATAATGTAGTAGGATTGTAAAGCAGAAGGGAAAGATGTACCTCCTAGGCTCTCCAGTAGCCTCCTAGCAGGTGCCCGCTCCGGCGAGATGAGGAACTCATGTATCCATACAGTGTGGCCAAGCCTGCGCCGCCCCAGTCATAGCACCAGATACGAGATACGTCTACCAGTGCACTCAAGAGGTAGAGACCAACGGTGTTCGCCTGGTCGGCGAATAGAGTAGTGCCAAGCAAGAACATGAAGAACCCTCAGGTATAGTGCTCAACCTCCTCGTGGGTCGTCGACGTCTCCCCTCTGAACTGCTTGGTGAACCACGAATATCGCACCATCCCTGGTTGGGAGAGAGGTGGGCGAGTCCCTAGCAAAAAGATCTGAGCAGCATCCCACTCGCCCATATCAGTGTCGAGAGGGATCGGATCACCCCCAACTTTTATGCCGGTGAGCATGGAGAAGTCGAAGGGAGTCATCGTCATCTCCCCTGCTGTAGAAAGGTGAAGGGAATCGGTGGTGTCCCACTACCTCTCCACTAAGGAGCCTAGAAGAGGCCGACTCACAGTGAGGTTTGAGAGTCCTATGTAGAATACAACAAAACCGGCCTCATCGACGATGTGGCGAACAGCATCGGGTAGCTCCATATACCAGTCTCGTGCAATGGTGTTCCCATAACCCTGTAAGGCATGAGAATCTCCCTATGTCCAAGATAAATAGATGCAAAGCAGTGTTAGGAATGTAGTTTATGCATGGGTTCAGAATTGATAAAAAGACAGTGTGTACATATGTTCGAGTTGACAGAAGTATCATGAATGAATGTGCTCATAATAGACTAAGCATGTGATGTACAAGTGTGTTTGGGCTAATCAGATGAAGAGCAATATTGGCTATCCAAGACATATGACCTACATTGCAGAAAGTAAAGAGGAAGAGTATACCTCAGCGGCACCATAGGATAAGTGTAACTCCGTCGCGTAGTAGGAGCTCCTCTGGTGCACCTCGCACGAATCTCCTGAACTGGAGGATGTCGTCGGGGGGCAACACATGTACGTCCGGGTCATAAGACGCTGGATCGAAGGGTCGAATGCCGAGTAGCGAAGGCGCAAAATCGGGATCCATCTCCATCCTTGGAGGAGCCCCACCATGTGGAACATCATCTGCATCTCGAGAAGAATGAGAAAATGGTCGAAGGTATGGAAAATGAGAGAGAATCCCAAAAGTCCACAAAAAGTCAACTCCGAGGGGTGAAAAATGGAAGAAAAGGTCGAAGTACGGAAGAGGGCATGAAGATCGAGGGTAACTTAGGGGAAACAAATCCCAAGTGATGGAAGTCAAGAATGAGGCACCAAAAACACTTTTCAATCGGTTCAAAGTGTTTGAAATCTCAATGGTTTCGCGAATCGAATGTTTGTGGGACGCTTGAAAGTGTGTATAAAGCGTGGATCGAAGGGGGAAATGGTCAAGAATGGGAGGAGAAATGATTTTCGGCCTTGAGGAAGTGAAAGGATAGGGTTTGGAACCTTATACTTAAAGACCCGTGGCAAAATGTCAAAACTGCCCCGAATCTGCCACTTTTGGCCGATCGGCCAAATTGTTGGCCGGCCAGCCACATTGTTCACCGATTAGCTTATCTGGTGGCCGATGGGTGGCCGATGGCTTTCTCTTGTGGCCGATGGACCTCCAAGGCCCTTGTTTGGGGTTGTTCTGTTGATTTGTACCCTCATCTCTCAAGAAAGTTCAAGGAAAGTGCACTTCCAAGCTTGAATAGCCTCCGCGAAAGCTCTGAACTGTGTTTTCAGTATGCGATGCTCAGCGCGTGCAAGGTGTATCCTTTTTTTTTTAACATGTTGTAACTCTTTGAGATGTAAATCGTGAGTTACCATTGAATTGCCTCTATCATACGCGCTTCGGTCGCCGTATAGAGTATACTTTGCTTTGTTATTACGTTGAATGTGCATTTTGAGTTGTCACATGAAAACGTGCATCACCACCATTGCATAGAATGTGCATGTCGTATTGAATATACATTGTTAGTGATTTCGTATAGAATATGCTTTGGTTTTGATTCTCGCATGTCGTGCATAGAGCATGTTTGTTTCGCGTGGAACATGCATTGTATATGCACTTCTTACACTTGCATTGAATATGCACTTTAATATCACGCATAGAACATCCATTGGTTACTCCCGCATCGGACATGCATTCATTATTCTTGTATAGAATATGTATCTCGATATCGCATGGAGCATGCATTTGTCATCTTTGCATTATGTATGCACTTCTTACATTAGCATGTTGCATGCTGTCAACCTTGCATGGAACATGCATTCCTATCTTGCTGCATCTGTTAAGCTTCTTTCTTATGCAGGCATGATATTGTATGTACGGTTCATTTGAGGCTGGCACAACCAGGCGATATTGGATGTGTGGTTCATTCAGGGAAGTTCCGTTTAAGATTGCTCGCTTTGTGTATCTATCACACATGCTCACTTTTGTGTATCTATCACACGTTCGCTTTGTGTATCTATCATACATGCTCACTTTTGTGTATCTATCACACGTTCGCTTTGTGTATCTATCATACATGCTCACTTGAGTGTATCTATCGCACTTTATTCACCTAGTGTATCTATCACACTTTGTTCACTTAGTGTATCTATCACACTTCGTTCACCTTTAGTGTATCTATCACACTTTATTCACCTAGTGTATCTATCACACTTTGTTCACTTAGTGTATCTATCACAGTTCGTTCACCTTTTGTGTATCTATCACACATGTTCACTTAGTGTATCTATCACAGTTCGTTCACCTTTTGTGTATCTATCACACATGTTCACTTAGTGTATCCATCACACTTTATTCACCTAGTGTATCTATCACACTTTGTTCACTTAGTGTATCTATGACACTTTGTTCACTTAGTGTATCTATCACACTCTGTTCACCTTTTGTGTATTTATCACACATGTTCACTTAGTGTATCTATCACACTTCGTTCACCTTTTGTGTATCTATCACACATGTTCACTTAGTATATCTATCATACTTTGTTCACCTTTTGTGTATCTATCACACGTTCGCTTTGTGTATCTATCACACATGCTCACCTTTGTATATCTATCACACATGCTCACTATTGTGTATCTATCACACGTTCTCTTTGTGTATCTATCACACATGCTCACTTTTGTGTATCTATCACACGTTCGCTTTGTGTATCTATCACACATGCTCACTTTTGTGTATCTATCACACATGCTCACTTTGTGTATCTATCACACATGCTCACTTTGTGTATTATCACATGCTCGCTTTGTGTATCTATCACACATGCTCACTTTTGTGTATCTATCACACGTTCGCTTTGTGTATCTATCACACATGCTAACTTTGTGTATCTATCACATGCTCGCTTTGTGTATCTATCACACATGCTCACCATTGTGTATCTATCACACGTTCGCTTTGTGTATCTATCACACATGCTCACAATTGTGTATCTATCACACGTTGGCTTTGTGTATCTATCACACATGCTCACTTTTGTGTATCTATCACACGTTTGCTTTGGGTATCTATCACGCATGCTGCCCATTGTGTATCTATCACACGTTCTCTTTGTGTACCTATCACACATGCTCACTTTTGTGTATCTATCACACGTTCGCTTTGTGTATCTATCACACATGCTCACTACGTATATCTATGATGCGTTCGCTTTGTGTATCTATCACATGTTCGCTTTGTGTATCTATCACACATGCTCACTTCGTGTATCTATCACACATTTGCTAAGATTGCATAATTTTCTTACATCCTTTCTGCATGAAATGTAGTTCGGTCTGTAATTACCACGCGTTGTGTGTCCACTTATTTGTTTATTTATGAGTTTGTTGTGCATTGCTTTGCATAACATTTGCATCTAGATGTTTCATTATAGCCCTTTTTGCATAATCATAAGTTATGTTTCTGCATTGTGCATGTCATTTGCATTTTGCCCCAGCCCGCGGGCGCATATCTGTATTGTTACTTTGTATGTTTGTCTAAGTCTTCGGCCTTGTCAAAAATGGGTTGTCTCTGGGCTTTGACATTCACTCTCGTCATTTCATGACTTTCGAGTTCTGTCAAAGAGGGGCAACTGTAGACACCCCATTTTTGACCGCCCTCAAGAATTGGACGTCATCGTTTGAATACTTGATGATCATCCATGCTCATGTTCGTTTTGAGTTCCTAAAGGTCTCGGCTGTGCGCCTTGCCTTGGAGCCTTTCCACTTGTCTGTTTTGTGCTTGGTTGTGGACCAAGAGTTTGTGACTTTGTTTCTGAGGGAACGGGGTGGCCTGCTGGCCAGGCTACAACCCATCGGCCAGGCCCTGTGCCCATCGGCTATGCCCTCTTTCTATCGGCCATCAGTGGTGGCCGATCGACATCACTAATGGCCGGTCGGCTCCTTAATGGCCAGTCGGCCATACCTTTTGGCCGAGGCCTTTTTCTTTGCTTTTGCAGATATTTTGGTGCCAGCTATTGGGCACAGATAGCATACTCCATACACGTGTATGGAGGGATTTTAACAAGCTTGAGTCTTGTGATTCTATATAAGGGGAGGCTCCTCTCCCCTTTTAGAGGTTCAAAAAAAATTGGCTGAGGGCTATACATATCCTTCTATCTCTATATTTCTCCCTCCCTCTCTATATTTGTGTTGTTTGTGCCTTAAAGTGGTTTTTCTTCACACTTTTGCACTAAAGCACCTAGTGAAACACCTTCACTCTTGAGCTAAGGTTCTTGAAGGTTGCATTTGAGTGGTTTTGACTTGGCTTTTGCCTCTGAAGTTCTGTTTTGAAGTTGTGCTTCAAGGGTGAGTTTTCCCCTCTTTAAAGCTTTGTTTTCATTGCTTATTTGGCCCTATTTGCATGATGTTTTAGGCTTAACTTTAAACTGCAAAAAGCTTCATTTTCAAGTGCTTAAAGTGTTTGTTTGAGTCCTCTTTGGTGTTTGGGGCGGTCTACCCCCTTTTCTGCCTTGTTTTACTTTGTTTTGTGCTATCTCTTTAGGCCTTTGAGATCACCTTCTCTTGGCCTTTTAACCATTGAATTCCAGAGGAATTTCAGTGGTGGAAAGTATGTTTTTTAGGCCCCCAAATGGGTGGGGGTTATACCCTCTCCTCTTCTCTTGTTTGCTTTTGTTGATGGCTCATATAAGTAAGCATGTCTTTCTCGCATGTTTTGGCTCCATCTTAGCATGTCTTAGGCATTATTTCAGCGTGGCATAACTCTGTTTTAGGTCGGTTTGATTGCCTCTTGCATACTTCATACCCTTGTAGTGCAATCCTCCCTATAGCCTTAACATGCATCATGCTGTGGACCATCATTTTAGCATGTTTTTGGCTCCACTCCAGCAAGCTTTTACTCATGTTTTGGCATGCTTAAGCTCTATTTAAGTAGTTTTGGTCATGCATGCCTTGCTTTGTATAGCCATAGTGCAATCCTGCTCACTAGTTTTGAGTTTCAAAGTCTCTAGCATGCATTACTTGAGTTGTTGGCATGCTTTGGCCTCATTTCTTGCATGATTTCAGTGTGTGTAGTGTAGTCATACTCTCTCATGGTTTACACATTCAATGCTTTTAGAGAGTTATGCCTCATGTCTTGATCATGGCCTAACTTGTATGCATGTGTGCCTAAGCTTTTGTGCTACCATCTCAGTGTGTTTTGGGTCTATTTTGCCATGATACAACTCTGATTTTTGTTGGTGACGTTACCTCATGCTTGGTTTTGGTATGTGTAGTGTAATCACACTCACTGGCCTTGCATGCATCATGCTTGATGCCTTATGTTCTAGCATGTGTTAGCTCTATTCCATGCATGTTTTGGCATTGTTTTGACCTGCCTTGGGACTTTTTTGAGTCATCTTAGCTCTTTGAGGCTTGCTTGATATGGCTATGGTGCAAGTACCTTAGCTAGTCTTGAGCTTTGAGCCTCCTAGCATGCTTCATTTGTGATATGTGCACGATTTGGCATCATTTGGAATGTAATTTCAGAGCTTATGTCTTTGTTATATTCCCATATTTATCACTCTTTCATTGCTCTTGAGGGTTACGTCGTATGCCTTGTTTGTGAGCCAATGTGTATGCATGCTTGTATAAGCTTTTGGACTCCCTTTTTAACATGTTTTGGCCTTTGATTTGGCATGGTTGAGCTCTGTCCATAGTCAGTTTAGCCATTTAAACTTGGTAATGCATGCCTCTTGTGTGATGCTCTTTACTAGCTTTGATGCCTTAAGCTTCTAAACTTGCCATGCATGCATTGTTCACATGATGGAACCTTGTGCATGCCACATTAACATTGATAGATTCGCATGTTGTTTGCATGTTGTTGCATTACATGTAGTCTGCATGTTGTTGCATTTCATGTAGTTTGCATGTTGTTGCATTGCATTGTGTTTGGATTGGATGTTAATCCAAACACGAGAAACGAGGGGCGTTTCGTACTTGAAGTGATGAAACGCGCCCCATTTCTTTGTCGCCGACCCTCTTGATCAAGCATGACAGAGGTATAGGCTCATCGAGTCTATTTGTGCATTCATTGACATTGACTCATGCAATCTTGGCTTCTTGGCCATCATGCATTACGATGCTAGGTTGGTGGCCCGAGAGTCAAGTACCGCACTCCCTTGAGCTTGAGAAATGATAGGGAGGGTGGTTGTGCACACATATCTTGCGAATTCACTGCCATGCCTCTGTTTGTGCTCTGCTGTAGCAAAAGGAGAAATTGCAGGAAGCAGTGGCCGACCGGCCATCAAAGCTGCCGACCGACCACCAAGTCTGCTGATTGGCTATCAAAAGTGGCCGATGGCCATCAACTCTAGCCGATGGCCATCCCTCTTAGCCGACCATCCCTCAGTACGTTCCTAAGGTGGGTCAGAAGCATTCTGGAAGTTGGCATAATTTTCAGAAGTACAAAAGAGTGCAAGTAGAGGCATCATGAGGCCCGGTAGTGGATTTCCGAGCGAAGCCGACCGAGCATGCATATACTCCTTGCTTCCCGAGGCCATTTGTTTAAATTTTTTAGTTGCTTAGTGTAGATGTCCCCGAACGCCCCGGGAGGGATGACTCCCGTTCCGTTCATTTTGGGTTCACTACAGTTCATGTCACACCCCTAACCCGCCCCTAAAAGGTTTGGGCATGACCTAATCAGAAACAGACAGAATGACCTGTTATGAATAACATTTGGGGCCTCAGCAGAAGCATTAAATTTGAAAACAACATGTAGACACATCCATTGAGCAACTACCAAAAAGCTAGGACCATCTTGAAATTCAACATAAAGTGAATATGCACATAGAATCAGGTTACATACGCATTTACAAATCCAGCCCAGAGTTTGGGCATACAAAACGTTAAGTACAGTAATCTTGACCAGCAAAACATGAGTACAAAAAAATTGTAAGGACAAGGACAAGTAAAACTGGTCTAGCATGTAAGGGTTCCTTTAAGTGCCTGGTTGCTCTTAGGCTGACAAAAATGCATGAAACGATGCTAGAACGGTGCTCCAAGCCGGCTTCCTACAGAATCAGACAAAATTACAGAATGAGACAAGCTCAGTGAATAATAGTACTTAAACAATTAAATCACGATGCGTAACAGTACATATACCAAATTTAAGTACGAAAGTGAGTCTGATAGGGTTTTGCCTTCAGAACGGCTCTTGGCCTATTATAATTTTAACAGAATGGCCTATTGGCCCAGAATTATCAGATTGGCCTTTCAGCCCAGATCAGCCTTACGGCCCAGAATAGCCTTTTGGCCCAGATAGCCTTTCGGCCCAGAATACAGATGTATATGTATATCTTTTCAACATTCCATTTCTAATCAATACATAGGTTACTACCATAACTTACAGAAAACAGAAGGTTATTAACAGACATTACTGATACATAAATGTATATTTAATGCACTATTACTCACAGTGTTGTGGTGGCGTACTAGTTCCTTCTGGAATGTGCCCTGTACACAATAACTGATAAATTAGTATTCTTCCTTTTTAAATCCTTAAGAAGTCATTCCATGTGTCACCACATTTCTTACGAATTTATAACCATCTTAAACTCATCAGAAAAATATTTTAAAAACGCCAGAGAGTCAAGCACGCAAAACTGAATGAACACATTTTCTTTCTGCAACACAGTCCTCCGCTTGAGCACCAACTTGTCCGCTCGAGCGGACAATACAATGCTATCAAAAATGCTGAGAGGTCGATTTTTGCGCTCGAGCGGGAATTCCTACGCTCGAGCGGACAGAGTAATTTCAGAAGAACTGCTGAGAGGGTGATTTTCCCGCTCGAGCGGTCATGACCTCCGCTCGAGCGGACGTACGACCCAGATTCAGGGCAGCTCGATTTCAACTCAAAAGTGAGCAACCAAACCTCATTTTTCATGCAATCAAAGGTTAGACTAATGCAATACTTCAACCTAGCAACTCCATATCATGGATTCTACTTCAATTATGACAATTTAAACTAACTTAGAGGCTTCAACAAGCCATCACTTTCTCAAATTCCATTCTACATTCAAGTTCTTCAAGCATGACACATGACACCAACATATTTCCATGGAATGATGGCATAAAACCAAGGATTGAAGTATAAATTCATACATCACTCAATTAAAGTGTCAAAGTAGACAATTATTGAGAAACCCTCATAGATCAAACATATATTATCCATGAACCAAACACAAACATAATTTCAACTCCTAAGTTACCACAATAAGAGAACTTGAGTTACCTTGAATTTAATCACACAAATCTATCAATTTTGCCAAGCTTTCTTAGTGAATCACGTTTTCCCCCAATTTCTCCTCTTCACTCTCTCTTTTTCCTCCCTTAGAGTCTCACGTTTTTGATTATAGGCTCAAATAAGTCTTAGAGATAAATATAAACATAAAGAAGCATATAAGACGAAATTCAATCGCTTTACCATGCCGAAATGAAAATTTCGCAGAAAATACCATTAGTGCTTAAAAATCATGTAGATTCCAAATATCGAATCAATTTCTGAAAATTACGTCTCTAAGGTGTCCAATTTCAGATTTAAATAATTCAAGTGTAACAGATAATGTTCTAACTCAACAGATAGAGATCCATATTTCTAAGTTCCATGCAATTTACCATACTTTCACATAGAATTTCACAATAGACATTCAAAGACACAGAATAGAGGACTGAAAAGATACTAGAATCATGTACGAGGGTCGGGGTATTACAGTTCAGGACTCTAATTGTCACGGTTCTTAATCCGAACCAAAGAGTCCAAATCTGGCAAATCATTTTGAGAAAACAGATTTTTGAAAGAAGTGCCAAACATGGACTGCTTTGCCAGATACAGAGTCGCCACCTAAATATTTTATTTTGGGAAATTTAGGAAACCCTGACTCGTGCCTAAAGCCACGTGTCCGTCATCACCAAAGTTGCCTCGGCTCGAGAACTTGGGTACGATTGGGGAAGGTCACTTCGTGAGCACCCCCGCTCGCCCGATCAAAGATCGGCCTTTACTAACCATGATATCTAGTTTTGAAAATGTTATGTATTCTTATTCCGGTTATTAGCCTAGATTTACTATGTGATGCGCACAGCATACAAGTATAAACTGGATCGCCCAAATTGGAACAAAACATTTCATGTTTGTTTTTGAAAGTGGTTTGCTACTCGCAAGTAGGCTTAAAATGCAGATTTTGCTACCCTCGGGTGGGCTTAGAAAAGATGGTTTTGCCACTATCTAGTGGGCTTAAAACTCACAGTCGATGTATTGTTCCAATCCAAATAACCCAACCTTCACCCACAGGCATTCAAGCAGGTATATCACATAAGCACATAGCCTCATGGTAAGCATGCTATCATGGCAGTCATTCACACACATGCAAGGATGCTAAAGCATAAAAACTTACCGAGTACTCCAAGCCAAAACAGAAGCTGATTAGAAATCATGCATGATCCTAATTATACAGAAATGCCTAATGCAACACATGCAATAATGCAACTATAATAGGCTCGGCTATTCTAAACATGGCATATGGAATGCTACAGCTAACAAGTATTCAACTTGGAATTGAAATACAATGCAGTGAGTTATGATGCGCCGAGCCCGGTGCATGCAAGACAGATGAATGAATGCAAACATGCTATCATATTGTATGCTAATTGAAACATGCCCTAATCTAACCATCATAAGCTGGTAAACAAAAGGGAGAAAGACGTGGGGTTGGAAGACATACATCACACGCACGCACACTTATTACAACATTGCCCTCGCTCGGAGGGTCCGAATAAATAATATACAGTCCCAAATAAATAGTACAGTCCGAATAAATACAAAATTCTAATTAATTAACAAATTGAATTAGGAAAGTAGTAAACTAGCATGCAAGCTAGGGACTGCCTCGACTCTACTCGGGATGATGAATGATGCATGTCCGGGTTGCTTGGCACGGAAATCCATCGCGATGCCCTAATTAGCCTCTATTTGCAATTGATGCCGGAATGCTGTGCAAGGCTTTTGAAAGTTGCTGATTTCTGATTTGCTGCAACAGAGAGCAGGAAAGGGGCATAGCAATGTATTTTCACATATGTACGCATGCCTCGATCCCCGTGCCACCAATCACGCATCTCGATGCATGATGGCCGAGGAGTCGAATTGCACAACTCAATATGGAATGAATGCACATGAAAACACAACAAGACCAAGACTCCATCATGGATAATCCGGAGTGTCGGCGACAGGGAATTGAGACACGTTCCGTCACTCGAAGTACGAAACGTCCCTCGTTTCCCATGCTTGGGCTAACTCCTATCACAAGCACAATGCAATATGCATGACCTGCATGAATGCAATCCTAATATGCAAACCTAGCATACGCAATGCTATGGACTAAAATGGCATACTTGATGCTCGATGTGACATGGCATACACAATGCTCTAATATGCAACCTAGCATACACAATGCTATGAATTGAAATGGCATACACAATGCAATATGGGCTTACACCAATATGAGTAGACCTCAGCCACACTCACATCAGTAGCCATAAGATGAAAAAGAGACACTCGAGATGCGTGCACGCATGCACGCAAAACGAGGACCGAACCTAAGGCATCAAATGCCACTCTACCAAAGCATGGCAAGGCATGGAATATGGCATACAAGCATGCAAATTTCAGCACTGAAATATGATGCTAAATGGTCCCGAAACATGGAAAAATGGCACCCGATGCATGAGATGAACCCCGAAACTCAAAACTAGGCATACGTAATGACCTATAGCTATACAAAGCATGCATTATTTGATCATGAAACATGAAGACAGAACTAAGGCAGTCCCAAAATATGAACTTTCTTAGTTCAAAGCATGGCCAAAAGGTGCTAGCAAGATGGCCTAACATAGCATGCAATTTTGATTAGCAAACATGGTTTATATGGCAAGTGTATGAAGCATATGGAATCTCACCAAACCAGCAAAAATCAGTGAATAAAACATGCTAAAACATGCCCAAATAACCATGGAAATGTAGCCAACACATGCACAAATGAGGGGCTCCTTTAGAGGGCATACAAAGGGATTATTAAGCACATGCAAGATAGACATGAAGCATGACCAAAACAACTCTGGAAATCAAATATGGTATTCCCAAAACTCATTAAATTGGCCCTAAAAAGTGGCTAAGGAGCATGCAAAGAGGGGTCCCTTTGAAAGGCCAAAATGACCATCAAACAAGTCAAGGTGAGAGGGGGTCACCCCCCTCTGATTTGGAGGCTCAAAATAGCATCAAAGCCACTGGAAATCCACTGGATTCCAGTGGCTAGAAGACCAAACAAAGCATGCAATTGGAGCTTAGGTGTAAAGCTCAAAATGAGAAGGAATCAAGCATACAAGGAAGCATGTGACCTCAAATAAGAAAATACCCTTAATAAAACATGAAGATGATGTCAAAACAAGCCTCTTTACAGTTTATAACAAGTCTAAAAAATAAACATAAATAGGGCTAATCTATCATGCAAAAATGGCCCTAAAACAGAGAATAGAGACAAGGGACAGAAGCTGGCCCCAAATGGAAAATATCCCTTCAACAAAGTTGAAGAGGGGCTCAAACCATGGCACTTTACAGTTTACATCAAGTCTCAAAAATGAACACAAGTGAGGCTAAATCAACATGCAAGAAAAAGGCCTGAAAGAGGGATAAAGAGACAAGTGGTAGCAACTGACCTCAAACAGAGGAGAGACCTTCAACAAAGTTGAAGAGAGGCCCAAAACAAGACATTTCACAGTTTATGAACAAGTCCAAAACAACTCACAAATAAGCCTAAAATATCATGCAAAAATACGCCTAAAAGAGAGTTAAAACACAAAGGGTGAGGAGTAGACCTCAAACAGAGAAAGACCCTTGACCAAACATAGATATGAGCTCAAAATATGACTATTTACAGTTCGGGTCGGAGCCCAAAAATGCTAGCAACAAAGGCTAAGAAAGCATGCAAAATAGAGCCAAAAGAGAGGGAAAAGAGACTTACACTTGTAGCCTAAGTCTTCAATAGCCTTTGGTCTAAGAAATGGTGCTCCTAGCCTCTGGAAATAGCCTTCAAGTTGCTGGAATGGAGTATGGAGGTGTGGTGCTATGGGTTGTAGTGTAAAGGGTGCAAGAACCTTAGGGTTTGAAGGGTTTGGAAGAGAGGGAGAGGGAGAATTGTATGCATGGCTCAAAACAATTTCTGTAACCCTCTAAAATGGAGCTGGGGGGGGCTAGTTTTATAAGAAGAGGAGTGGAGGAAAGGGGGGGAAAACCAATTCAAATTTCCCCCCCAAAAGGCTGACCCTCGGGTACAGGGTCTGGAGGAAAAAGGGGGGCACAGCTGGAACACACTCAGGAGGGCAAGAATGGCCGGCCAGCTCAAAAGGGCCAAAGTGGTCATCCGACCAGGTAGGTGGCCGGCCTGCTACTTTTCAGGACAAAAAATGGGTCTGCCGGAAAGAAAGGTGGCCGGCCAGTGATTTGGAAGTCCAATGGTGGCCGTCCAGATCTCCAAATTGAAGCCCCGGAAGTTAGCTTTCCAATGGCGCAAACCTTGCATTAAAATTCCTCCTGTGCAAAAGGTTATGCCTGTTTTGGTGAAGCCGCACAGATTCGGTCCAACCGGAGTGATGCCCTACTTCAATCAACCATATCTCCCCCGTCCGGAATTGGCTTTAGGAGATTCTTGAGTGCAAAATGAAGCCTCAGAAGTCTTCTTTCCATCGGTGGTGGCCTCATAGCTGGATTCCAAGTATCCAAATGAATAGGCCCGATTCAGCGAGGGCTGCTCGACTCTCTCTTAACAATTCATGCCCATTTTCTCCGCTAACTGGGTTTCTTCCCTCTTCTCTTCTTTTCTTGAACCCCAAATCCCTAAGTAAGGTGTTGTGAAAGATTTTTCAAAGATTTCATCTCTCTTTCATTCATTTCCACTTTGTCCTTGCTCGGTTTACCGAAAAGCGCAACATTTAACAAAATGCGAGCGTTGGAACATCGTAGAAACTTTATTTCAAAAACGTTTTGGAAGAGAGGGTTTTAAGGTCTAAAATCTTTTGATCAAGATTGTTTTGGTCCAAAAAGGGGTATGAAGTTGAGCTTTGACTCTCTCCTTGCCGAAGAAACTGAACTTTTTTCCTGCACACCTTTCTCTACCATGTCTTAAGGGCGGTCAAAAATGGGGTGTCTACACTTAGTTCAGTAGCTTAATTGTTTTGTAATTAATTAGTTAAGTGTTTAATTAATTAATTCGGTTTGTAAATAATTAGTTTAGAATAGCTAATTTCAATTCGGTTTGTAATTAATTAACTAGGCATAGTTAATTAGTGGCTTTGTAATAGTTAGCTTAATTAGCGTAGCTAGTTAGCTCTCTTTCATTCGGACCCTCCATTGAGAGGGAAAATGTTGTAATAAGGGTGTGTGTGTGTGATGCATGTCTTCCAACCCCATTTCTTTCTCCCTTTTACTTATCAGCTTTCGATGGTTAGTTTAGGGCATATCTCAATTAGCATACCTTATGCTTCGCATGTTTGCATTCATTCATTTGTCTTGCATGCACCGGGCTTAGCGTATCATTCAAACTGCAGCATATTTCAATACCTATTTGAATACATGTATCAAAGTGTTGCATTCATATGCCATTTTAGGTAGCCGAGCCTATTTAGTTGCATTTTGCATGTGTTGCATTAGGCATCTTAACATAACTAGGATCATGCATTGATTTCTAACATAGCTTCTGTTTTGGTTCGGAGTACATTGTGAGTGTTTATGCTTTAGCATCGTTGCATGAGTGTGAGTGTTGCCATGATAGCATGCTTGCCATGAGGCTATTTGCTTAATTGCTATAACTGCATGAATGCCTGTGGATGAAGGCTTCATTGCTTGAATTGGAACAATTCATCAAAATGTGCGTTTTAAGCCCACTTGTTAGTGGCAAATCATGTTTTATGCCCACTTGAGGGTGGCAATCCACATCTTAGCCTACTTGCGAGTACCACTTTCAAACCATTTTCGAAAAACAAATATGAGATGTTTTGTTCCAATTCTTGCGAGTGAGTCTATACTTGTATGCTGTGTGCATCACATAGTAATTCTAGATTAATAACCGGAATAAGAACACATGTGTTTATAAAAATAACATATCATGTTAGTAGAGGCCGATCTTTGATCGGGCGAGCGGGGGTGCTCATTTCAGGACCTTCCTCTCTCGTACCCAAGTTCCCGAGCCGAGGCAACTTTGGTGATGATGGACACGTGGCCTTAGGCACGAGTCAGGGTTTCCTAAATTTCCCAAACTAAAATATTTAGGTGGCGACTCTAAAATCTGGCAAAGCAGTCCATGTTTGGCGCTTTTTGATTAAAATCGATTTTCTAAAATGATTTGCCGGATTTGGACTCTTTGGTGATTTATCAGTCTTACATTGCACTTTGTGAGATTAGATTCAGAACCGTGACAGGTGTCCGAACTGTAGTAGCTAGAACTATAATTCTCGCCTTCGCACACGGAGCGGAGTTCGGGCGGCCTACACCTGACGTTGGCACGATCGACTTCCTGCAGAGGTTTGTACTTTGGTTGATGCGGCTGGCTTTGGGCCCTTCTGCTTCGGGCTCATATAGATGAGGGCCGAGTCATGGTTCTATGGGGCGCTAGTAGAGAGATGTTGGGATACCACTGACTCATTCCATTTCTCCTCAACTAGGGAGATGACGCTGACCCCATACGACTTCTCGATGCTAACTGTTTTGCGAGTTGGGGTCGGCGGCCCAGTCCCCTTTGATCCTAATATGACCCAGTGGAAAGCTGCACAGCTCCAGCTTCTCGAGGCGATCCCAGACACCACCAACCATGGGATGGTGCGCTACAGTTGGTTCTTGGAGCACTTTTTCGGCACTCAGCCAGTTGCTGAAGATGAGGTTGCTCAGTACACCCGCGACTTCCTCATATATGTTCTCGGTACTTCTCTGTTTGCGAACAGGGAAAATACCATGGGGTTATACATTCTAGGGGCACTGGTACACCTTCCTCAGGTGGTGGAGTACGACTGGCGTGGTGCCGGCCTGGCCACCTTATACTGTTACATGAGCTTTGTCTCCTGTTACAAGGCGGATTTACTTGGCGGCTACTGGAGAGTTTGGGAGGTACACCCTGCACTCACTTTTCTGATATGCTTTATATTCTGCTCACTGTTGCATTTCTTATTCATCTGATATATTTTTCCCATGTCTTCTGTTTGCCTTTTGTTTGTAGCTTTGGGTCTACACATATTTCACTTCCCTGGCTTTAGTCCCAGTGAAGTCGATCGAGTTGTTAATACCCCGCTCCCGGTACTACAACTCCTGGTTCGAGCGACGCCGCCTTGTAGACCGAACCTTCCCGTACTTCCGCCGCTTCTTTGACACGATCACGGCAGACCAGATAGCAAAATACCAGCCTTTAGCTGTTACCCACTATAAGCATATTGTAGTGTTTCCCACACTACACGGTCACTCTCATGCTGTTACATCTGTACCATATTGCCATTCCCATACTGTACTAACTTCTGACATTGCACTGATTTTTGACACCTCACTGCCATTCTCGTCTGACGCTGCACTAATTTTCTCATACTGCACTGATCTAGCACTGCACTGATTTCACAGGTTGACTGGCACCCTTAGGCAGGCATTCCCCTGCTGTCGAGGACGACCTATGTCGCTGCCTGGCATGCCTCTACGATGATGATTTTGTTCGAGGGCCCCTTTGGCCGGGCGTATTATCTGGGAGAGAGGTGCATTCGCTAGACGCGGGGCGTTGCTACTCCAGACATTCCACACCCGCCCCCTCGGCTATGAGGGTAGTGGATGAGTTGCAGGACGGTCCTGAAATCGACCTCCTGATGTTGGGCGAGGATAGAAATCATCATCATGAGCCGATCGACCTTCTTACACACCCTGATGATGGCACCTCTTACCCCAGGCGTGGCTCAAGCTATACCGGAGGTTGCTGCTACTGTTGCTGCTGGTGATGCAGCTGCTGATGCGCCTGCTGGAGGTGCCCCTCATGTTGCTCCCATTCATGGATTTCTTGTGATCCTCACTAAGATCATGTACATGAGTCTGGATAGAGTGATCAAGTAGATCCCACCGGAGCACATCGAGGAGAGGGACCGTAGGCTAGTGTTTGCTCCTGGTGTCGAGCAGGTACACATTCCTTTATGCTAGTCTATATTGCACTTTAGATTGTTTTCTGCCATTTCTATTCATTGTTCTATATTACTTCTATCTACCTTTCCTCAGAATCTATTCTTTTTACAAATCCCCCGGGCGTACGGTGATGATCTCCTTCATATGATCGACCGACTGCTCCTCATGGTACGGAAGAGTCAGACTGCCTTAGTCACCCATGGGATCAAGGTACATTCTATCTATAGCTTACTCTTGTTGCTATACTGTACACTTTTGTTAATTTATATTGATATCTGTCCTCCTTTTAGCTTGAGCCGGTGCCAGCAGCACCTGCGGGACCTTCCGCAACCAGTAGATAGAGACGGGGCCTATAGAGGGGCCGCGGAGGAGCCGATAGGGGGAGAGGTTGAGTGAGGCAGTGCTTACCTTTCGAGGAGTCTTTTGATGGGTCCACGACCCCCGAGGATGAGGGAGAGGAGATTGACTTGCAGTCCAGCACCCCTAGCGACGACAGTGATGCACCTCTTCCGCTGCTGAGGAGGAAGAGAGCTTGGATGGGCTACTGATGAAGATGATGATTTTGCTTTTGGTTTTGTTTTTTCCTTTTAGTTTTCATTTTGCTATGTAGTTAAAAACTAGCTTCGGATAGACCTTTTGTTTTTGAAGACTTTCTTTTTTGATAATGACTTACAACCGTTCAAAATGTAAAATATAACTTGATAACAGAAAAATGAAATGAAAACAACTCGAAAAAGCTAAAGAACTCTTGGTACAAATAAAACAAGACTCAAAAGTACAATCGTGGTCCACCCGAACAAAGGCCAGCTTTTGCTGCAACTAAATTGAATTGGACCAACACTAAGACCCGGCCGGGCTTCACTGATGCACGACTGGCCATCAGTGATGCACGGCCGGCCATTAGTGTGATGTCGGTCAGTGCTTTCCAGCTGTCATGCACAGTTTATTCTCAAACTTTATAAATAGTGCTCCCATGCTGTTTTTCTGGCAGAATCACAAGTCTTTGATATTTTGCTCTCAAAATGGAGATGTTATTTATCAATTGGCTTCGAGATTGGATTATCACTTTGAATGGCTCGGAAAAGGTGAATTTCCGCGGTTTCAGCCTAAACGCCTTTTTCCCTTTAAGCCGCACTCCTCTTTGCTTTCTATTCCTCCATGTTACGGTTCGATATTGGAACGCAGTCATACATGTATTTCAATTTAGATCTCAAGAAATGTGTCCAACATTCGAAGAATTTCATGCATTAATGGAATCCTGGTGCGATGAAGAAATCAGGCCTCAGCCCCGTTTTAGCCAAGCCTAGGCTTTGGGACGGATGTGTGGATTATCATTGCACGACGCTTAGTTTTTGGCTCATGACGGGGAGCTGGACATCCCCGGTTTAGTTCATCAATTTTCTGTTATTGGAGACAGAAGTGACCTTCTTTGGCAAAGCCGCCAGCAACATGCTCTCTGTTTATGCCTTCTCGTACAATTCCTCCTTGCCTCTAGTTTCGGCAGAGCTCACATTCGGTTGATCGAAGTAGCTCAACGCTTGAAAGAAGGTAAGAGCTGCATAGGTTTAACACTGGCCGAAACTTTGATGGGTTTGGATGCTTTTCGTCAGGGAAAGACTACCCGTTTTGTAGGGAGCCCACTACTTCTCCAGGTATTATTTCTAATTTATAATTCTTACATCACTCATCACTCATTCTCTGTTTTTCTCTCAAAACCCTTTTCTTACTTTTCCCTCTACACACACCTCTCTATTCTTTAATCTCTCTTATTTTTTGGCCCTCCCTAGGTATGGTTGATGGATAAACTGTAGGTAGTGGTCCCTTGTCCCGAATACTAGGCTAAGGCTTACTTTTTTTGCCAACGGCTAATAGATTTCCCTTCAGAGGGTTTATGGTGTGATTGGATGTGCAGCCGGTCCGCAGCTAATATATCTTGGCGTTGCCCCTGGTTTAATTTGGCTGGGATGAGCTACAATATGTCCCGACAGTCGGGTGTAGAGTTAATTGGCCTTACACATTACGTGTTCTATTTTCCTGTCTAGTTTTGACGCCAGTTTGGGCATGATCAGATACATCCAGATAAGGGAGTAGAATACACAGCTGCATTTCCGGTTAAAGCTTCACATCTACCCCGGTATCTTGCGGCTTGGAGGACGAGAGAGATTTTGGCCCTTGCCATAAGTTTTAGTTACACCCTATCTGAGGAGTGTTTGTCTTGGCTTGAAGAGGAGGCAAAGGTTGGACCATCTTTGGCATAGAGCCACCTGACTCAACTGTGCCCTTAGTTTTACTGCTTTGATCTTTTCTTTTCAAGTTTATGATGTAAAAAGCAGCTTTGATCTGAATCAAAAAGGGAGAATGTACTTTTGTTGAAATCAATAAAATTAAAGTTGCGAGTACTGAAAATTTTCCTTTCGGTCCCAAAAAAGGTCCAAGTTGTAAAAGGGTAAAATTTTGAACAAAATCAACTTTTATTAAAACTTTTGAAAACAATTTTCGGAAGTGATCACCACCTAACACATATAGAATCGATCCTCAAGATATACAATCCTGAATCAAAAGAAATCATAACTGCCCCTGGCTATATATCATTATTGCTGGTCTGTACTCAGCTTTTCTGCCCGAAATACGGAGCACAACCGAACTAATAGATGATGAACAAGGATGACTTGAAAATAGATAGGACAATTGAACTAGAGATAGTTACGGCCGAACTTCAGGATGAAGTTGCATACGTATCCCAAAAATGAGAATCAGGCCTTACGTAGTTTGGTTCCGGTTCACTCGAGTATTAACCCTCTCATTTTACGCTTTAACTTTTGCCAAAGCTGACCTTTAGGGTTTTCGGCCTAGCGAGCCTCTCAGGGGTAATATTTCTTCAACCTGTACATGTTGATCGGTTGTAAGAACTCCAGACCATCAAAGTACATAAGAATAATCGCCCCTCCTGACCAGATTGACTTCATGAGGTAGGGACTAATCCTGTTAGGTTTGAACTTGCCCCTAGGGTCATGAATGGGAGCTCGGTTGTCTTTCAACACCATGTCCCCTTCCTTGAGATTCCAGGACTTAACCTTCTTGTTAAAAAGCCTAGCAATTCGATGTTGATAGCTTTGGACATGATACAATGCCCTTAGCTTTCTCTCATCAAATAACATCAACTCCTCAAACCTACTTTGCTGCCATTCTACCTCTGCTATCTGACATTCAGTCATAATTCGTAGCGAGGGCACTTCAATTTCGATCGGCAAAACAGCCTCCATCCCATAGATAAGAGAATTAGGGGATCACCCCTGTAGATCTTCAAATTGAAGTTCTGTAGCCCCAGAGCGCAAATGGCAATTTATCTGGCCAGTCTCTATAGGTTTCCACCATCTTCTGCAGAATTCTCTTGATATTCTTGTTAGCAACTTCAACAGCCCCATTAGTTTGCGGCCTATAGGTTGATGACTTATGGAAAGCCACGTTATATTTTTCAAGCAAATCTATCACCTCTTTTTTGAAGTGCGTTCCATTATCGGAGATAATTTGATTGGGCACCCCATACCGGCATATGATGTTGTTTTTGATGAACTTAGCCACATGCAATGCTTTTAAGACAGAGTAAGACTGGGCTTCCACCCATTTCGTGAAGTAATTGATTGCTACCAGAATGAATTCATGCTCGTTCGACCCTTTCGACGTAACCGCACCGATAACATCTATTCCCCAAATAGAAAATAGAATGGTGAAGTCATGTTGTAGAGCTTTGACGACGGAATGTTCATACGATTAGCATGAATCTGGCATTTGTGACAGTGTCGAACAAAACCAATACAATCCTCCTCTATGGTTGACTAGTAATAACCTTGTCTAAGGATTTTTCGGGGGAGCATTACACCATTCATATGGGCTCCACACTCTCCTCTGTGAATGGCCTACATAAGGCACTTGGATTCTTCTTTCTCGACACACAGCTTATGCATTCCCAAATGGCCTCTTTTGTACAACTGCCCCCGCAGATAATGAATTGAACGACTAGACGTCGTATTCCCCTTTTGTCCTTGGCATTTGCTCCTGGCGGATATGCCTCATTTTCCAGGAAATTCCAGATATCATAATACCAGGGGTTCTTGTCTGAAGCCTCATCTATCGCGGCAATGGTTTTGTAGGCTGATGTGTACCTCTATTCAATAATGATTGGACGCATCTTGACTCCCAATGGAATGTCTACCATGGAAGATAGAGTTGTGCATCAGCGAATCGGTTGTTCTCTTTTAGCAAGTGGGTAAACGTTAACTTCTCAAACCTCCGAATTAGCATGTCCCAGACCTGTTGGTAAACTTTCATTTTCTCTTCTTTAACCTGCCAATCTCCATCGGCTTGAGACACAATCAAATTCAAATCCCCGATAACGTCCAACCTTTTTGCTCCTAGTTCCAGGGCGGCTTCTAAACCAGCAATACACACCTCACACTTTGCTTCGTTGTTGGATACTTTGAATCAGAGTTTGAAGGCTAAGGGTATATGGAGTCATCACGTGCTATCAGTAGCACACCGATCCCATAATCGCATTGATTGGTTGCTCCGTCAAAGTACATCGTCTACGTTCTCTCTTCTATTTGCAGAATATCTTCATTAGGGAAAAGGTACTCCACCGCTTCATCCCCCTCTACTGGGTGATTAGCCAAAAATTCCACTACAACTCTCCCTTTAACAAACTTGTGTGTAACATATGTAAGATCAAATTCAAAGAGAAGAAGTAACCAACGTGCTAGCCTACCTGTAAGCGCTGGTTTCTCGAAGAGATATTTGATAGGATCTAATCTCAAAACTAGGATTACAGAGTGAGCTAACAGGTAGTGCCTCAACTTCCTGGTAGCCCATACCAAGGCTAGGCAAGCTTTCTCCAGGGCAGTGTAACGGGTCTCGTAATCCAACATTTTCTTGCTCATGTAGTGGATGGCTTTCTCCACCTTGGCCTCCAACTCTTGAGCTAGCATACACCCCATGGTTGAGTTTGTCACTGACAAATACAAGATCAGCGGTTTTCCTGGTTTTGGCAGTGATAACATAGGTGGATTTTGTAAGTACTACTTGACTTGTTCAAAAGCGAACTAACAGCGATCGTCCCATTGATACTTCTTTCCTTTCTTCAGGAGACCAAATAGTGGTTCACAAGTCAAGGTTAATTTTGAAATAAACCGTCTTATGAATTTCATTTTACCCAGAAATCCGCGCATCGCCTTTTCAGTCCTTGGTGGTGGCATTTCTAAGATGGCCTTGATTTTGGAAGGATCTACCTCAGTTCCTCTCTGTGTGATTAAGAATCCTAGCATTTTTCTTGTTGTTACGCCAAAGTGCATTTTTGCGGGTTCAACCTTAATCTATACTCTCTGATCCGTTGAAAGAATTTTTCCAAGGCGGTGTAGTGGCCCTCTCGATCTTTGGACTTAACAATCAAATCATCCACATACACCTTAACCTCTTTGTGGATCATGTCGTGCGGAATAGTAGTCGCAGCCCTCTGATAAGCAGCCCCAGCATTCTTCAACCCAAACGGCATGACTCGGTAACAATAGGTCCCCCATGGAGTAGTGAAAGCAATCTTCTTCCTATCCTCGGGTGCCATCAAAATCTGGTTATACCCAAAAAATTTGTCCATAAATGAGAGCAATGCATGGCCCGCAGTGAAGTCTACCAACTCATCAATATGCGAAAGTGGAAAATCATCCTTCGGATTAGCCTTATTCAGATCCCTGAACTCGACACAAACTTTGATTCTGCCATCCTTCTTCGGAACTGGAACAATATTGGCTAACCACGTTGGATACTCAGATATAAACAAGAACCATGCCTTAATCTGTTTGGTAACTTCTTCCTTAATCTTCAAAGCCCAATCTGGGCGAACTCTACGTAGTGCTTGCTTAACTGATTGGGCCTCAGGTTCAAGAGGGATCCGGTGTTGTACAATCTCAGGATCAATTCCAGGCATGTCTTCGTAGGACCACGTGAAAACATCTTTGAAATTTTTTAATAAAGCGATTAAACGCTCGCATTCCTCCAAAGACAGTGTGGACCTGATTTGGACCAAGTGAGGATCTTTCTCAGTACCCACGTTAATTGATATGATTTCATCTATACAAGGCTTAAAACGCCTCTCCTCCTCATGATCAAACAAATTTTTCAAAACCCGAGGAATTTCTTCCTCTTCGTTTAAGTCAAAATTTTGAAAATTAAGATTAGTACAACAAACCAAAGGCACAGAGAAGTAGGCAACATTCACAGCATTCCCATTCGAAAAGTCTGGATCTTCGGTTACAGTGGACTCAAAGGAAAAGCTAAAAGACGACCTAGACAGGACTTTGGCATCTAGGTTACCACTCCCGGAAGTACCAGACTCAGAGGAACTCGAATCTGACTCCGACTCCACAGACTCAGTGGAATCAGATCTGGACTCACTATCTGATTCAGAACTATTGATAACACCTTGCTCAAACCTCCAGACTAGGATTAGAGCCTCTGATGCATCTACGATAAGATTGGAGAAATCTGCTGTTGGGGTAACCCCGATCATTGAGATAGTAAAACTATCCCCCAAGTTGGTGGTCTCAGCTCCAATAGTGGAACTCATCAGTAAGTTAGCCAGTGCTTTTCCCAGCAGCTCCTCTTCCTCAATGCCCAAGTTTGTAGTCCTTTTTTGATCTGTTTCAATGGTTAGGTTTGCCTGTTCGTCCTCCTCTTCTGGAAATTGGTGCCAAAAAAAGATCTCAAACCCCAGATACGTAGTCTTTGTGTCCCAGTCATACCAAGGCTCTGGGAATCCACAGAATGGGAAATCTTCTCCTTGGCGGACAAAGCGTCCATTTAGGGTTCCTTGTATAGGTTTGTGGACTAACTCATACTGCTTCCCGGTCCTCTTTGCCTTCAGCCTTTCTCTCAGCTCCTGCCCTTTCCTCTGCCAATTTGCGGAGGTAGGTTTGTATCCCAGCTCGAAAGCATTGGGGTTATGACTTAGCTTCTTAGCAACAGTACCTCCCTGCCTACCATTTCGGCCTAGTCCCAACCTGGGCATATGCCCTTGCTTGTTCATGACGTATATGGATTGCGCACTCACATAATCTCCATCACCTTCTGCCATAATGGTTTGGACCAATTGGGCTTCTTCCCGAGAGAAGCTGGAAAGGAACACGTCTTTTTCCCCATGTATGATCTCCAATAATGGTGTAGTGGTTCCTTGAGGAGGATGGATCGCAGAGTTACCATACACAGTGGCGATCCCGCCTTTGAAGGGGTACTTCACTAACTGATGGACTATTGATGACACAACCTTCATCTGATGGAGCCAGGGCCTTCCCAGTAACATGTTGAATGTGGCCGGAACATCTATGACATGGAATTCCACCTTATGTTCGGACAAACCGATTAGGATATTGCTCTTGAACGTTCCCATGACATCCCGACTTGTATTATCATAAGCTCGGACAGCTTGGGTTGTAGGTGTAAAATCAGTCGACCTCAAACCGATGACATAGGCAGTCCTGACTGGGCACACATTGATCACCGACCCGGTATCTACTAATACCACTAGAATCCACTTTTTTTGGTTCTCAAAGGTTACATACAAAGGCCTATTGTGGTTGGCGCCCTTGGGAGGCAATTCTTTTTTCGTGAAGGATATTATTGGCATAACGTCCCCAGAGGTGATCAGTGACACCAATTGGTCAGCGGTGGTGTCAATGGGCAGTTTGGTCTGGTTCATTGCTTCAAGCAGGGCTTGCCTATGTTCCTGAGACGCCATTATCAATCCCCAAATGGATATGTCAGCCTGAATCTTTGTAAGCTATTTTAAGACCATATTCTCCTCCACATCCCTCTCTTTTGCTTTCTCGGCCTCCTTTCTAGAGGTTTTCGGCTGGTCTAACGTTGTGGGTTTAAAGTACCGATCACTTCGGGTCATATGATTAATCTCATTGGTATACCAGGTGTCATCTGGGGTATCATCTTTCCCACCTTCGTCAATGTATGTGTAACTCAGGTAGCTGTCTTCCCACCACTCTCCCGAAGTTAAGACCGGACTAGCATCGGGTTCTATCCGAAGCATATTGACATTACGTGCCCCGTCATCATACCATTCTTCCTCTACCACAGCTTGGGTTTCATCATCCCGGTACTTTTTGAGTTTCCTCAACATCCTCTTTCGGTCCTTGGGATCCCATTATGTTTTCTTAGTGTTTTGAATGCTTCCAGTTGTGGACTCAGCTTCTTCTTTCCCTTTCCTTTGCCATGTTCGAGAGCTATCTTCGCTTGGATTTCCTCTATCCTTTCCTTTTGAAACTACTTTAGTCCCTGTTCCTTCTTAGTAAGAGGTGCAGCCTCAGCCTTACCCTTAATAGCAGTTTCCTCTTCTCCCCCGGTCTCTCCTGTCTGTTCCTCCACATTGGATTCTTCTTCACTCAACCAACCATTGCTAGTTTCTGGCTGGCTTGGGTCCCACCTTCCCATCTGTACACAACTTGTGCCTTCTTCCCGAAAGAAGTATAGATCCTCCAGATCCTCTTCGAAGCTGGGATCATACTCCTTCGCAAGAGAGACCCCTTTCTCTATGACACGGGTATGAGGCAACCTTGTCTGCAGTGCATTCTTTTCTTTCTCCATTTCTTCTGCCACAGGTTTGGATTGGGTTTGTGGTGTTAGATCCATCATGTACATGTCTGTGCCTTCTGGAATGACTACCTCCGATTTTGGTAGGTGGGATGAGGTAATGTATATGCTGGGGTTGAAGGTGGGTGGTAGTGTATGGATGTTGTTAATGTTTCTAGGTAGGGGGATTTGGTTATGTGCAAGAAGTGGGTTGGTTGTTATGTTTGGTTTTGTGGATGGGGTGATGACTTTGTTGTCGAGGAGATCCTGAATCTCATGACGTAGGCGGTAACACATGTCTGTGGGATGGCCATGTTATTGATGGAAGATACAGTACTGGGTAGGGTCGTGTTTTGGCGGCAATGGGTCTGGAAGTGGACAAGGGTCGAAAGGCTTGAGATGCCCCTTTCGCATCAATAATTTGAAGGCTTGAGTGGGGAAGTAGGTTTAGAAATACTCATTGGATCCAGTAGGACGCTCGTGATCCTCAGCTAGTCACTTGAAAAAGAAGGAATACTCCGGTCGGGGGTGCCAGAATTAGCATTCCGACAGACAAGTCAGTGTATACTCTCTTGGTTGCTTATATCTTAAGTTAATCTTACTAGTTCTCACATACCTCTTTTTTAGTTGATGCTCTTTTTATTTATAGTCATCCTTGATGTTAATGGTTGGGCCCACCTTTCGTCCAATGTACAATCTCATATTCAGCTACCTATTCATATTCGGCCCGATTTTCACTTGACTCTTAGGCCGATCTGGGTATTTGGCTTCTGTCCCTCCGGGATAAAGCCGTATAGTACATGACTTGATTTCCTTCTTTAATATATTCGGCTAACCTACGTAATAATATATTTGGCCCCCACAATTGCCCCCCAAACATCTTACTAACGTTGGTTAGCAGGCATGTTTGGCTTTGGACTTTGAGGGTGAAAAAATACGATGGTTTCCCTTATTCCAATGCAAGCGTTAGAGCGCCTACTCTTTTTAGGCATGATTACAATTTCCCGCCCCTTCGTACGCTTCATTCATTTAATACGATTTGAAACCGTGTTGTCTCTTCGTTTGTATGCTTTTTCGAATACACAAGGTTTCTCGTTTCCTGTCAGTTCACCTCCCTCGCTTCACGCCCTCTGCAACTTCTTTCCGTTCTTCATTGTCCTCATTTCTTGTAAGTTTTTCTCTCTTCCATTTTGACTCCTTTTCCTTGTTTGTTTGCTGTTTAGAGTGCCCACTTTACCTGCTATGATGGCGAAACATTTGAGAGCCCTTCTTTCTGCGGATCGAGTCTCTGGTTTCCGTCGTCATTTTTCTATTCCTAACGACGTCCATCTATTACTCTTGGCAGAGAACGTGATTGACACGGAGAGGAATGACGAGAATACAATCGTCTCTCCTCTCCTGTCAATCGCTAGGGGCGGAGTCCGTTTCTCCCTTCACCCACTTTCGAGGGCTGTCCTTCGCCATTGGCGCTTAATCCCTTCTCAGGCGAACATAAATTTTTACCGAATAATAATGGGGATTGTAGAACTAAACCGACGTCATAGGCTTAACCTTGGAATCCCTACCATTCAGCATTGTTATGCCTTGGCCAAATCCTCTAGTCAGCAGGGGCGCTATTTCCTCAGGGCCAAGGACACTAACCATCATCTGGTGACAATGCTTGCCAGCTCTAGCAAGCGTGTTGATGATATCATGGTCGTTGTTCGTGGAAACTGGGAATTCGGTGAGGGCGAACATCGTTAAGATCTAGTGCCTGGGCGAAGGGGCGAACTAGGTGGCCATTTAATCCCCCACGAATTTTTATTAAATATTCGGCGCAAATTCTACATACTTACCGTTTTATTTGTGCAGGAAACTATTTGAAAAAAGTTCTCGTTTCGATCGACGACGCTATACTTGCACAGATCAGAGCCGCGCTCCAGTTCTTCAGCAGTCCGAATCTCCAGAAACATGGGAGGGCGGCCCACATTCATTTGAGATATGAGCCGACCTACACTACTTTTTCGGCCGCAGATAATATCCCGATTTTGAGGGGTGACAACATATTACGGCGCTTGTTTTTTTGAGCTTCAAGAACCTTAGGCAGATTGGTTTTGAGGCTTCGGACTCAGAGCCAGCAGACGAACAAGTAGCCGAAGGGGTCGCTGAGCAGACGAATTAACCATCCTTGGATAGGTCTACCGGATTAGAGGAGGAGGTTGATGCGACACTAAATTTGGCTTTCAAAGAAGCCTGCCTTAATCCTCCATCCATTTCTGGCCGAGTAGACATGTCCTTCGGAGACATTTTCACCGACTTGGGAGATCTACCCGGCTCGTATACTAACGACATGGCTGTTGAGTTGCTCACTCAAATGGCCAGGCAAAAAAATGCCGAGAGGATGGCTGCCTGTAGGATGGCTGAGGCCGAGCAAAATGAACATCCGCCCCCTCCACCGGACACTAGGGCAGAAACTCCACCTGCTCCCATTGAGGAGGTGGTTCAGATTGATGTGGCCGAGACGGAGCCTGTTGTTGATCAACAAGACCTGACGGAGCAAATGGGGGAAAAACATCCAGCCGAACAAGAAGCTGGTTATTCGGAAGACCTAGTGGATAAATGGCCACGATTGGAGGATTCGGACCTGGTCGTGCCGTTCATAATACAACCAAGGATAAGGAACACGCCAGTTGCCTCCGATGCATCGGCTATAAAAGACCCAGCTGTGGCCTTGAGCTTGGCCTCTTCCATTTCTCTACCGGTTGATAGAGCAACCTTCAGGGCAGAGCACGATCTGCTGTCCATCGCATTAGCCACTCAATCGGCGATATTGGTACGTGATTCTTAATTGTAATTTTGCAGGGATAACCAAAAGAAAATTTTATATTGGCTTACCGATTTCTTGTTTTGTAGGCGACGGGAAGGATAGCTGAGATTGGCCGTCGCCAACATGATGTTATCAAACAGATCGACTTTCTCACAACCGAGGTGCAAAACGAGAAGGGGAAGGTAGCAAAGGCCTCTCTCAGAGCCGAATCTGAGGCCATGAAAGCGGTAGCAGAGAGAACAAGATCCGATGCCGAAGCAGATAAGGCCGAGGCTGCTGACTAACTGAGATTGGCCGCCGAGGAAAGGGTGAATTCCAGTGAAGAAGCGCCCAAATTGGCCAACGAGACCATTGCCAAGCTGGGGGCCGATTTGGAGGAGTCAAAGAGGGCGATAGCAAACGCCGAATCTGAGATCTCCAAGTCATTCCAAGCTAGCAAGGATGCGGTCTTGGAGAATTATGTGGAAGAAGTTCCCAAGTTCTAAAATAGGGGGTTCAAACACGGCTGACTCAAAGCCTTAGCTGCTGCTAACGTGGTATCAGAGTAGCCGATTCCGTACGAGTAGGTAGACATTGAGCCGCTGGAGTCTGACCTTGAAAACTGACCTAGGGTCAAAAGTATTTTTTGATTTGTTTTGGTATCATGTGTATGTAGATTTTGTTAGGTTTTGTTAGAGTTTTGTCAGAAGCTAACGTAGGGTAGTTTTCATTTGTAAAATGACTTCTATTTGTGCTCAATTTATAAATGAAATTTTTTTTTGCCTTTCTACCTGATGCATGTGTTTGTTAACGGCTAAGTAAGATGTAAAAACATGAAATGTTATGAATGGAGCGAACTACTGAATTAATTCTGCAACTTAGCCAAATATATTATTGAATATGCCCTTGCCCCAGTAAGTTGATGAATAGGACCACTGAAAAATGGCAGTTGAGGGATTTGTTGGGGCATAGGAACGTCTTAGCGCTGATATCTAGGCCGAATAGATTGATAAATCTGCTTGGCCTCGGCAAAATTGAGCGGGACCTCCTAAAAACACCATGACAATTCGGCTCGGAGCTCTAAGATTTAGGCCGAATAGATTGATGAATCTGCCCTTGCCCCAGCAAGTTGATGAACATGACCGCCTAAAAAAGGCAGTTCAAGAGTTTGCTAGGGCATAATGATAATTCGGCTTAGAGCTCTGAAATTTAGGCCGAATATATTGATAAATCAGCCTTGCCTCAACAAAATTGAATAGGACCTCCTGAAAACGACAGTTCAAAAATTTGCTGGGGCACCATGACAATTCGGCTTGGAGCTCTAAGATTTAGGCCGAATAGATTGATGAATCTACCCTAGCCCTAGCAAGTTGATAAACAGGACTGACTAAAAATGGCAGTTCAGGAGTTTGCTGGGACATGATGATAATTCGGCTCGGAGCTTTGAAATTTAGGCTGAATATATTGATAAATCAGCCTTGCCTCAGCAAAATTGAACAGGACCTCCTGAAAACGGCAGTTCAAAAATTTGCTGGGGCACCATGGCGATGATAGGGAGGGTGGTTGTGCACACATATCTTGCAAATACATTGTCATGCCCCTTCTTGTTCTCTGTTGCAACAAACTGGAAGTGTGCAAAATTTTCTGGTTGGCAAACCAGTAAAAGTGGCTGGTCGACCACTTTTTCTAGTCTGCAGCAAAGGTAAGTTGTTGGCAGGTGGTTGGCAACACCAATAAGTGGTCGGCAATGCTCCTGGAGGTTCCCACGGTGGAGTAGAAGCTATCTAGAGCTTTGTGCAATGTCCTGAGAACAATTGTAAATAGAGGCAAGTTGGGGCATCTTAATGGATTTCCGAACGAGGCGACCGAGCATGCATGCACTTCTCGCCCTGAGGACCTCTTCTTTTACTGCTTTACTTAGCTAGCTAATGCTTTGCTTTTGTACTTAAGTAGTTAATGCACTTAGCTATTCATTTGCGTTGTAATAACTAATTAATTAACTAGGATTAGTTAATTAGTTTCGTTTTGTAATAATTAGTTTAATTAGCTTGGATTAGCTAGTTAGCTTATTATTCGGACCCTCTGTCGAGAGGGCACAACTGTTGTAAATAAGTGTGCGTGTGCGTGATGCATGTCTTCCAACACCCGTTTCCTTCTCCCTTTTACTTATCAGCTTTCGATGGTTAGTTTTAGGGCATATTTCAATTAGCATACTTATGCTTCGCATGCATGCATCATTTATCTGTCTTGCATGCACCGGGCTCGGCGCATCATACAAATTGCATTGTATTTCAATACCAATTTGAATACATGTTATCAAGTTTTATTCACATGACATCTTAGAATAGCCGAGCCTATCTTAGTTGCATTTTTGCATGTGTTGCATTAGGCATTGTTGACATAGCTAGGATCATGCATTGATTACTAACTAGCTTCTTTTTTGGCTCGGAGTACACTGTGAGTGTTTACGCTTTAGTATACTGCATGAGATGTGTATATTGCCATGATAGCATACTTGCCATGAGACTAACTGCTTAACTGATATAACAGCCTGAATGCCTGTGGATGAAAGTTGGATTGCTTGAATTGGAACAATTCATTGAAATGCGAGTTTTAAGCCCACTTGAGAGTGGCAAATCTCTATGTTTTCTAAGCCCACTTGAAGGTGGCAAATCCATGACTTAGCCTACTTACGAGTAGCACTTCCAAACCATTTTCAAACAAATGAACATGTGATTGTTTGTTCCAACTTGAGTGATTGAGTCTATACTTGTATGATGTACGCATCACGTAGTAATGCTAGCTAACAAACCGGAATAAGAACGCATGTGTTTTCAAAAACAACATATCTTGTTAGTAGAGGCCGATCTTTGATCGGGCGAGCGGGGGTGCTTATTTCATGACCTTCCCCCTTCATACCTAAGTTCCCGAGCCGAGGCAACTTTGGTGATGACGGACACATGGCCTTCGACACGAGTCAGGGTTTCCTAAATTTTCCAAAATAAAATATTTAGGTGGCGACTCTAAAATCTGGAAAAGCAGTCCATGTTTGGCGCTTTTTGATTAAAATCGATTTTCCAAAATGATTTGCCAGATTTGGACTCTTTGGTGATTTATCAATCTTACATTGCACTTTGTGAGATTAGATTCAGAACTGTGATAGGAGTCCGAACTGTAGTAGCTTGAACCACGATTCACGCCCTCGCGTGCGGAGCGGAGTTTCGGGCGGTCTACAGTTTTTGGCGACTCTGTTGGGGATTTAGAGAACTTGACTCGAACTCATGATATGTTGTTTTATTCACACCTATGTGTTTCTTTGCATTGCATTTGCATTGGTGCGCCTAGGACACTGTGTTTGCCGTATGCTATTTCTGAACGGTTTGCCGGAGGCTTGCTTGGAAAAGCATGCCATAAGGCTGACCGGTTGCGGGCTTTGCCATGACAGGAACACAAACCTCGATTTTCACCGAGGCACCCTTTTTGACCATTCGACCTAGTGCATATCGGAATCCATAGTGACCATTCCAAAGTAGGACAGGTTGCTTACCCGATTGTAGGTTGTTTGAAACCGCTGTGTGCGTAGTGAAACCCTAGCTCCTGTCAAAATAGGACAGGGAAACCCTCCTCCTCTATAGGGGTGTTTTGGCTCTCACTTGCTTGCTTTGTGCTTTTAGAGTGTGTCTCTACACGGTTGTATGTATCAGTTTACAAGTCTGGGTATCAGGCCTATGGGCATCAGTATTTGCAGAATCAGTTTTTCCTTAGGGTATCAGATTTGGGGCATAATTCAATAGAGAGCACAGTCATTCAACTACACTCATATCTGTTTTGGCGAAATCTGGCTGAGGTGCTGTCTGTTTTCTCTTTTGCTAGGTTGTCCTAGAACTATAGCTTCAGAAGGCTCCAATATGCCCCGGGTACATTGGACTCGTGTTGATAGACTTTGTCAGGTCAGATATTCAGTTCAAGGGCAACCATTGTTCCTTTGCTGAGGAAAGGCAAAGAAAGGCCAGTCAGGGCTCATTGTTTCATTTGATCTGACAGTCACCAGTCGCATCACCTTTGTTCAAGCTTAGCAGACCATGATGGCACAGAGTTCGGAAGAAGTTGTGGCCATGGTAGCAGCATTAAACCAGGGAATCGCCATGCAGGGTGAGACCGATGTCGAAGTGCAACCCCCATCTAGGACACCTACCACCCATCCAGTCTTGGAACCCCAATCATCTCAAACCAGTGAACCCACTACTTTTGAGCTGATAGGAATGATTGAAGATCTTCAGAGAACAGTGGCAGACTTAGCCTTTGGAGTTTTGGCTCCATCATCAACCACATCGCCTACCGGGGATTTCACGCCAAAAGGCTCCCTAATCTTGGGACGGGTTGCATTGGAAGAAGACCAATCTCTTAGCAAAGTGGAGGCCAGTGATAAAAACAAGGTTGGGGTAGACATTGGTCCCCATAAACACCTCCAGTGGGCTATTGAGGCTTTAAAAGCCGAGGGGCTGAAGAAACAGCAAGTGATTGCAGTTGTTGCAAAGTTTGTGGATGGCACTTTTGCCATTCAGAATGAGAGCAGTTTGAATCGAGGGGTAAGCTGGGAGAAGGGTCGTCGTACCAGAAATGCCCCTTTCAGTTTCAATCCTGCACTCGGAAGAGATCAGCAAACCAAGTCAACACTTGCCAACCCATTTGCTAGTGCATCCAGCAAAAATCCACAAACCTCGAAGTACCAACCCTGAGGTCGAAGGGTCTTCCATGCCCTTTATATGCCTTTGTCCAAAGCTCTCCAAATCGTCGTTGGACAAGGCCATCTCAAACCCCTTGAGCCTCGGACTGTCCCGAATCCTCTTCCGGCAACGCATGATGCTGCCAAATATTGTGCCTTCCATCAACAAACTGGTCATGACACTAACCTTTGTTTTTGTCTTCGCCACAAAATATAAGATCTGATTGACAACGGGGTCATCATCGCACCAGGTCCAGCAAAGTCTATCGGCACCGGATCAATGAACTTGGGAGATAATGTGATGTGATCGAGGGGATGAACCACCTGCAGATGGCACCCAGCTTACTCCGGATGTGGTGCATGGCACGCACTGTTTTGAGCGTTTGCGAATGCTGTTTATTTTACTTTCTGACTTTGGTATTGAGTCAGTTTTGTCATGTTGTTTTGAGTCAGTCTTTTTGTACTGAGTCAGTCAAGTTAGTCTTGTTATATCGAGTTTGTCCTGTTGCGTTAGAGTTGGGTGATTTCGGGTGTGTTACCTCGGACATCACTTGCATGTTTTGTGTTTGTCTTTTCGCTTTCCTTTGAGTCAGTTTCTGCCTTGGAGCCAGTTGTGCCAACAGTTTTGAATGAAGCAACAATGATTTTAACTCTTTTGCGTCTGTTTTTGCCTTTACGCCAGTTGTGCCAGAAGTTCTGAATAAGATGGCAGTATTTGACTAAAAACTGTGTCGTTTTTGTGCCTTGAAGTCATTACATTGACCTAAGTTTTTCAAAACTTTTTGAATACTGTGGTGAAAACAAAGAGGAGGGAATTCATCGGGATCTGCAAAAAATTGATCAATTGAGAGAAAGAGAGGCGTGCTAAGCCCTTAATGAATGAGATCATGTTTGTTAATGTGAGTACTGAGAAGGATCTTGACTTGATCCAGATAGGTTTCGCATTGTCTTCAGCACGAGCGATTAGTTGCTTTCTTAAAAGGTTTCAAAAAATGTTTTGCGTGGTCCTGCGAAGACCTGTGTGGAATCGCTATTGAGATTGTGCAGCCTAGGATCGCTCTTAGCCTCGAGACTCGACCCCTTTTGCTTTCAAACCTTGAACTTCGATTTAGAATGTTCAACGGTCAACCATAATGTGAGGCTTGCATGGCCAGATTTGAAGCAGCCCATGAACTAGGGGCAATAAGGTGGTATTACATCAAAGCAGGCCCGCCAGGCCATATTTGAAGCAACCCTCGAACTAGGGGCAAGAAATTCAGATCAAGAAGATCAGATTGATCAAAAGAAAGCTTGCAAAGCTGGATGAGAAGTAGCCCTTGAACTAGGGGCAAAAAATGTCAGATGTGCTCGAAAAGTCAAAAATTGGGACATTTCTCAAGCTAATGAAGATTGGCAAGAATGCCAAATCCCAAAAGGGAGGAAAGAAGAAATTTTTGCTGAAGGACAACCAAGTTTCTATCCGTAACAATAGGGATAACTCCAGTCCCCATTGGATGGACTCCTACATCATCAGCAAACAACAGCCATTCTCTTGGATTCAGATGGATTCGAGATCCTTCGACCATTCAACATGGACTTGTTACACTTTTTACCTTTGAGAGGCTCGCTGGGCCAAAAACCAGTAAGGGCGACCCAGGCAAAAGTTTGAGCAAGAAAAAGAAGAAAAAGAACAAAAAGAAAAAATGCAAAGAATGAAAAAATAAAAGAAGAAAAATGAAGAAAATGAAAAGAAAATGAAGGATGAAAAGAAAAGAAAAGGATAAAAAGAAATGAAAAGAATTGGAAAGAAAAGAAGAACAGAGCTCGCAAGGTTGAAAACCTAGAAAAGGTGGCCTTGGCAAAAGTTAGAGCACAAAAGGAGAGGTTAATACCCGAGTGTACCTCAACCCCGGAACTACGTCAAGCTTGATTCCCATCTTTGGGATACGTAGGCAACATCATTCTGAAGTCCAGCCATAAACACTTCCAAATCGATTATGTCCATGTAATGTCTCCGTTCATCTTTGTCTTCTCTGTATCCGAGAGTTCGGTTGTGATCGTCACTTTGAGGACTGATTATAGTGCTCTGTGGTGCCTATCAGATAAGGGGCAATTTTTCGTTGCCATGTAGTGCCATTTAGACAAGGGGCAATTTTCCATTGTTTTGGATCTGAGGTTGTGCATCTGAAAAGTAAATTCTACGTTGGTCGAGCAGTGGCCATTTGCAAAAATAGTTTTGAGAGTTTTTAATGAGGTTGACTAATTTTCTCCAAAACTATTCCATTGTTCCAAAACTAGACCATTTCTTGGACTCAAAAAGGAAAATTTTCAGTGCTCACAACTTGACTTATATGATTTCAAATCAAAAAATCGAACAAGCATGTTAATCTAACTCTCATATTGATTAAAATTGTTTTAGCAGAAGCTCAAAAACAAAAAATGGTCAAAATGATGAACTAGGGGCACAGTTGAGTCAGGTTTTCTGTCTTTTTCCCCGTTGTCAATGCATTTTCCAGAAAGGGCACCATACTTGCCGGAAAGGGCACTGCACTTGCCAAAAAAGGGCACAACTGAAGCTAACAGCAAAAGGGCAGAAAGCTATCTCATCCTCCGAGCAACGAGGTATCAAGTCAAGTGCGAAGCACAAACTGGAAAAGGAGCAGGATATTCCACTCCCTTAACCGAGAAGGTCTGTCACATCTGAACTGGCCAAGTGCATCATCAACCGATGTCAATTGCAGATCTGCTGCACATCCCGCCGCATCACAACCCCCCTATGGGAAAGCTCACGGTTGTGAGCGGAAGAAAGAGAATCTAGCAGAATGCTAGGGGCAAGAGCCCGCAACTTCCTCGTTTATCCATCAACCACCTAGGGGAGGGATAAAAAATGAGAGATTGAAGAATAGAGAGATGTGCGCTGAGGGAAAAAGTGAGAAAAGGGCTTTTTTGGAAAACTAGAGATTGAGTGCCAAGTGATGCGAGAATCACAAGTGAGAAAGGCTGGGAAACAATACCCGGAGAAACAGGCTCCCTGTGTACATTTGAGTCTTGTGTTTCGTTTTGTTTCTTTTTTGTTTGTCTCGATTATTGTTTTGAGTCGTTTTGAGTGTCAATAGATGTGTTTAGGTTGTTTTACCTTTCGTTTTCCTTTGTTGAGTCATTTTGGCTGTGGTCAGCCATAGGATCAATATCCGGTCGAAAAACTCAATTCTCATTTCAAATCATTTTGTGCTCACAGTGCTGTGCCGTTCTCCACATTTGTACAAGACAGGATTTGTTCTTTTACAAAACTGTAGGGTTCAACCCAGGTCATGTGAGAGCAGTAAAACAAGGATCTATCTGAAGCTATCTAGGTTCCAGACTGCAAAGCAAGAGAAAATAGGGAAAATTTTGAGCATCTTAGTGTGTTTCACCTTCAGAAAATTCCGAGATTATATCCCGGATGTACCTTTTCAGGCCTTGTCAATACTCCGAAGAATAAGTGTGTCTCTACCTCAAGCTCAAGTTCAAGCCTGCTTCAAAGCCAGAATGGCGATCAAAAGTGCTCTCCCTGAGTACCATTCCCTGCCAGAGGCATCTTGGCTGTGTTTGCAATGAGTTCCTAGGAGACCAACTGCGACAGTGGAAACTAGAGTTCGAATGGCTGTTGCCTATAATGCAAAAGTTCGAGATTTCTGAGACTAAAGTCTGGTTTAAATACCCAGGGGTGTATCCCCGGCTTGAAACCTGTACGGAAGCCCCATAGGTTGAGATAGCATGTATGCATCTCAATTCTGGATACTAAACCAACCTAGTCTGTCACCCCGTTGGAGCATAGGGAAAGTTGTGAATATTATCAGGAACAAAAGCGGCATCCAAGGTGTTCTACGTGAAGAATCCTTGTCAGCATTTCAGAACCTTTGAACTGTGAGTTGAAGGTAAGAGTTTGAAGAACACAAAAGGGAAATCCCCATCAGAGTAGAGCGGTTCATCGCCACTCACCCTATGAGGTGCTTTCTAAAGCGCCGCTTTGTTTGTTTATTGCATTCCCTAGACATCATGCTCCACATTGCTTGTAACATGTATCATACCATCACACATATTGCACAAATGCATCTTGCACTATACTTATTCTTGTTGTCGCATAAAATGTACACATTACATTGGATGTACGTCGTTGATCCTTTTGCATAGAGTATGTACATTGCATGGAGCACGTTTTAACCTTGCTTGCATAGAATGTGCACTTCTCACCCTGGCATGAAATGCGCACCTTAATGTTGCATGGAGCATACATTTCTTGCACTTGCCTTGCTATGCATGTCTCACGTGTATTGTCATGCACCTTTTCACCTGCATTGTTATGCACACTTCCACCTGCATTATTATGCACTCTTCACATGCGTTGTCACGCACGTTCCACTAGCATTGTTATGCACTGTTCACATGCGTTGTCACGCACGTTCCACTCGAATCGTTATGCATCCTTCCACCCCGCATTGTTATGGACTCTTCACATGTGTTGTCATGCACATTCCACTTGCATTGTTACGCACCCTTCCACCCGCATTGTTATGCATTCTTCACATGCGTTGTCACGCACGTTCCACTGGCATTGTTATGCACCCTTCCACCTGCATTGTTATGCACTCTTCATATGCGTTGTCACGCACGTTCCACTCGTATTGTTATGCACCCTTCCACCCGCATTGTTATACAAACTCCTACTTGCATTGTCATGCACCTCTCTATTTGCGTTGTCACGCACATGCAGTTGCATTGTTATGCACCTCATTACTTGCGTTGTCACACATGGTCTACGCGCATTGTTATGCACATTTCTCTCGCATTGTTATGCACACGCTACTTGCATTGTTATGCACCCTCATTACTTGCGTTGTCACGCACGTTCTACCTGCATTGTTATGCACTTTTTTTACTTGCATTGCTATGCACTGTTCCACCTGAATTGTTATGCACACTTTACTTGCATTGTTGTGTACTTTTCACTTGCATTGCTAGGCACCTTCCCATGGGCATCATATGTGCACATGTTTATCTTGTATTGAAATTGTATCTTGATAGAACGTTGAACATGTGTTTCTACTATATTGTACCTGTTGAGTTTCGTTCTTATGTAGGCACGATATTGTATGTACGATTCATTTAGAGAAGTTCCGGTTCAGTTTGACTGCTACCTTTCTCCACTCGCGTTTGGCATGCATTTGGATGACTGTGCTTTCTTGCACAGTCCTTCTCCTTTTACGTTTGATGCGCTAGAAGGTGTTTCGTTTGAGACTTTGGGTGTTCCCGATAGTCGCTTTTAGTCTTTCCTGCGTGAGACGCAGTGAGAATTGTATAATTTTCTTACATCCTTTCGGTTGGAATGTGTGAGACTGTCGTTTCTTATTCATTCGCTTAAAATGTTGTATTTATTTTGCATAAATGATTCATCACAACTTTCTTTGCATGATCATAGGTTATGTTCGGTATTGTGCATTGCATTTGCATCTTGCCCTTGCCTGCGGGCGCATCTCTTTGTTATTTTGCCTGTTTGTCTAAGTCTTCGGCCTTGTCGAAAATGGGTCGTCTTTGGGCTTTGACATTCACTCCCGTCACTTCTTGACTTCCGAGTTCTGTCAAAGAGGGGCAACTGTAGACACCCCATTTTTGACCAACCTTAAGACTCAAACGTCATCGATTGAGCGCTCGGTGATCACGCATGTTTGTGTTCGTTTCGAGTTTCCGGCTGAGTGCCTTGCCTCCGGGCCTCTGAACTTTTTGTGTTTTGGCTCGGTTTGTGGACCAAGCCTTGTTGACCTTGATTGGAGGGAGAGAGGGATCTGTAGACCACTTTTTGTAGTTGTAGACCACTTTTCTCTCCTATAGGCTAGTTTCCAGTTTCCGGAGCCTTCGGCCGCGCGCCTTGTCTCGGGACCGCTTAACGTTCTCCTCTTGGCTTGGTTTTTGGACCATGCCTTGTTGCCTGGGTCTAGAGGGACACAGAGGTCTTGTAGACCACTTTTTGTGGCCGTAGACCACTTTTCCCTCCCGTAGACCACTTTTGGTGCCCGTAGACTAGTTTTCAAGGCTTCCGGCTGCACGCCTCGACCCCCGGACTCTTGTCTTACATCCTTTGTGGTTTGTTTTTGGGACAAACCTTGTTTTCCTTGCTTGGAGGGTGGAATGAGGGTTGGAGACCAGTTTCTTTCCCTGAAAACTACTTTTCTTCCCCGCCAGCCAGTTTTCTGGTCGGCTAACTGGTCTTGGTGGCCTTTGGACCACCAAAATGGTCGGTAGCCATGCCACCACTTTGCTTTCTTGGTGCAGACCACCTCTTCTCCCTTACCGACCACTTGGTCTTCTTGCGGACCACTTTAAGTGGTCGGCCGACCAATGCATGTAGCTGGCCGACCACTTCAAGTGGTCGGCAGCTTTCCTGCAGTTTCCTGGAGATATTTTCTTGCCAACTGTGACAGCTAGTGAGCACAGAAACCATCCTCCATAGACGTGTATGGAGGGATTGCATCTAGCTTCAAGCTTGTTCAACAAGCTTGAGGCTTGGTTTTCTATAAAAGGGAGGCCCTCTCTCCCTTCTCTAGGTTGAGAAAAAAGTGCTTTGAGCTATACATATCATCTATCTCTATATTTCTTCCTTTCTCTCTTGTTTTGTGCGTAAAAGTCCATTTTCTTCTTACTTTTGCACACAGACACATAGTGAAACACCATACTCTTGGAGCTGAGGCACTTAGAAGCTGGTTTTGGTGTTTTTGGATTGGTTTTAGCTCAAAACGGTTGCTGGAGTTGCATCCTTGAAGTTGTTCTACAAGGGTAAGTTTCTAACCCCTTAAACCTTGGTTTTTGTTTAAGCTTTTGCCCCTATTTGCATGCTGATTTAGGCCTAACTTTTAACTACAAAAAGTTCTGATTTCAAGTGTTTGAAATGTTTGTTTAAGGCTTTGTTGGTGTTGGGGGTAGTCTACCCCCCTCTTGTGCCTTGTTTGCCCTTGTTTTGTGCTATCCTTTTAAGCTATTGGAACCACCTCTTTTTGGCCTTCTCACCACTGAAACTCAGAGGAATTTCAATGGTGGAAAGTGTGTTTTGAGGTTCTAAATAGGAGGGGGGTCATCCCCTCTCCTTGTATCGTGGATGCTTGCCTTAATGGCCTCATGTTTGAGCATGGTTTTCTAGCATGTGTTGGCTTGTTCTTAACTTGTTTTTGGTGTTATTTTGACATGGCACACCTCTATTTTAGTTTGGTTGAGTCACCATTTGCATGCATTCTACACTTGTTTTAGTTTGGTTGAGTCACCATTTGCATGCATTCTACACTTGTAGTGTAATCTTGCAATCTAGCCTAAGATGCATCATGCTTTGGACCATCATTCTAGCATGACTTTGGCTCCACTCTAGCAAGTTTTTGGTCATGTTTTAGCATGCTTTAGATCTGATTTAAGTGTTTTGGGTCATGCATGCCTTGCTTTGTATAGCCATATTGCATTCTAGCTCACTAGCTTTATGTATTGAGTCCACCACCATGCATTACTTGGGCTATTTGCATGATTTGACATCATTTGTTATGTGATTTCAGAGCATGTTTCATTGCCGTGCCCTCACATCTTTCACTCATTCAATGCTTTGGAGGGTTGGTTCTTTATGCCTTAAGTATGAGCCATTGTGCATGCCATCTTGCCTAAGCTTTTGGGTTGCCATATCAATGTGTTTTAGGTGTTATTTTGTCATGATATAACTCTGATTTTTGTTGGTGAAGCCATCTCATGCTTGGTTTTGGTAGGTGTAGTGTAATCCTCCCTATTGGCCTTGCATATTCTATGCTTCATGACCTTCGTGCTAGCTTGTTTTGGCTTTGCTCCATGCATGTTTTAGCATCATTTTGGCATGCTCTAGGACTGTTTTAGGTGGCCTTGATCATATGGTTCGTGCATTGCATAGATGTAGTGCAATTGGCCTTGCTAGCCTTGAGTTTTGAGCACTATAGCATGCTTCATTTGTGATATGTAGATGATTTGGTATCGTTTAACATGTTATTTCAGAGCATATAGCATTGCTATGTTCCCATTTCTTTCAACCTTTGAGTGCCTTTAAGGCTCATGCATTGTTGCCTTGTTTGTGGCCTAGCTTGTATTCATGCATGTCCAGACTTTCGAGCTCCCATCTTAGCATGTCTTGGTCTTTGTTTTGACCTATTTGAGCTCTGCTTGTGGCTGGTTCATTCATTTGTACCATGCATTGCATGCCTCTTGTGTAGTCCCTTTTGGTAGGCTTGTGTTTAAGGGCTCTTGCATGCCATACTTGTGTTGTTTAAGTGGTTTGGCACCATCTCATACATGATTTCAGAGCTTATAGTGTTGTCACACTTCTATGTTTTTCACTCTTTAAGTGCTCTTGAGAGTCACATCTTAATGCCTTAATTCTTGAGCCAATTGGCATGCATGATTGTATATACTTTTGGACTTCCTTTTCAGTATGTTTTGGCCATTGTCTTGGCATGCATAAAGCTTGTTTGAGATTGGTTTGGTCCATTGAGTGTTGCATTACATAACCCTTGCCATGTCTATTATGTTTGCATGCTTGTTGCATTGCATTATGTTTGCATACATTGCATTGATTTTGCATGCCACTAGATTTGATAAGTTGATCATGCATGCATTGCATTGTGTTTGGATAGGGTGTTAGTCCAAACACGAGAAACGAGGGATGTTTCATACTTGAAGTGATGAAATGTGCCTCATTTCTCAGTTGCCGACCCTCTTGATCATGCATGATAGAGGTTAAGGCCCTTAACTGTTATTTGTGCATTCATTTACATTGAATTGTGCAATCTTGGCTTCTCGGCCATCGTGCATTGCGATGCTCGGTTGGTGGCCCGAGAGTCGAGAACCGCACTCCCTTGAGCTCATGAAATGATAGGGAGGGTGGTTGTGCACACATATCTTGCAAATACATTGTTGTGCCCCTTCTTGTTCTCTGTTGCAGCAAACTGGAAGTGTGCAGAATTTTCTGGTCGGCTGACCAGTAAAAGTGGCTGACCGGCCACTTTTTCTGGTTTGCAGCAAAGTTAAGTGGTCGGTAGGTGGTTGGCAACACCAACAAGTGGTCGGCAATGCTCCTGGAGGTTCCCATGGTGGAGTAGAAGCTATTTGGAGATTTGTGCAGTGTCTTGAGAACAATTGTAAACAGAGGCAAGTTGGGGCATCTTAACGGATTTCCGAACGAGAGGCGACCGAGCATGCATGCACTTCTCGCCCTGAGGACCTCTTCTTTTACTGCTTTACTTAGCTTCTTTACTTAGCTAGCTAATGCTTTGGTTTTGTACTTAAGTAGTTAATGCACTTAGCTATTCATTTGCGTTGTAATAACTAATTAGTTAACTAGGATTAGTTAATTAGTTTCGTTTTGTAATAATTAGTTTAATTAGCTTGGATTAGCTAGTTAGCTTATTATTTGGACCCTCCGTCGAGAGGCACAACTGTTGTAAATAAGTGTGCGTGTGTGTGATGCATGTCTTCCAACACCCGTTTCCTTCTCCCTTTTACTTATCAGTTTTCGATGGTTAGTTTTAGGGTATATTTCAATTAGCATACTTATGCTTCGCATGCGTGCATCATTCATCTGTCTTGCATGCACCGGGCTCGGCGCATCATAGAAACTGCATTGTATTTCAATACCAATTTGAATACATGTTATCAAGTTTTATTCACATGACATCTTAGAATAACCGAGCCTATCTTAGTTGCATTTTTGCATGTGTTGCATTAGGCATTGTTGACATAGCTAGGATCATGCCTTGATTACTAACTAGCTTCTTTTTTGGCTCGAAGTACACTGTGAGTGTTTACGCTTTAGCATACTGCATGAGATGTGTATGTTGCCATGATAGCATACTTGCCATGAGGCTAATTGCCTAACTGATATAACTGCATGAATGCCTGTGGATGAAGGTCGGATTGCTTGAATTGGAACAATTCATTGAAATGTGAGTTTTAAGCCCACTTGAGAGTGACAAATCACCATGTTTTCTAAGCCCACTTGAGGGTGGCAAATCCACGACTTAGCCTACTTGCGAGTAGCACTTCCAAACCATTTTCAAACAAAGGAACATGAGATGTTTTGTTCCAACTTGAGCGATTGAGTCCATACTTGTATGCTGTGCGCATCACGTAGTAATGTTAGCTAATAAACTGAAATAAGAACGCATGTGTTTTCAAAAACACCATATCTTGTTAGTAGAGGCCGATCTTTGATCGGGCGAGCAGGGGTGCTTATTTCATGACCTTCCGCCCTCGTACCCAAGTTCCTGAGCCGAGAGAACTTTGGTGATGACGGACACGTGGCCTTCGGCACGAGTCAGGGTTTCCTAAATTTCCCAAAATAAAATATTTAAGTGGCGACTCTGAAATCTGGCAAAGCAGTCCTTGTTTGGCGCTTGATTAAAATCAATTTTCGAAAACGATTTGCCGGATTTGGACTCTTTGGTGATTTATCAGTCTTAGATTGCACTTTGTGAGATTAGATTCAGAACCGTGATGGGAGTCCGAACTGTAGTAGCTTGAACCACGATTCGCGCCCTAGCGCACGGAGTGGAGTTTCGGGCGGTCTACACTTGGGACAAACTTTGTTTAAACCCATGAAATCCACAGAAACACGCCAAGTTCCATTTTTATTCTTTACAACCACAGTGTTTGATAGCCATGTAGGATAGGATACTTCGCGGATTGCCTCGGCATCAAGCAACCGGTCAACTTCTTCGACAACGGCAGGAGTGTGTTCCGCGGCTGACCGCCGGCTTTTCTGAATAATCGGCTTACGTCTGGGATCAATGTTTAAGCGGTGTATAGACGTGCTCCCGGGAACTCCCCGACATCCGCACACGCCTGGCAAAAGGGGCACGCGAATCTCGTTTTGTTCTGAGCTACTACAGTTTGGACTCAAATGTCACGGTTCTGAATCTAATCTCACAATGTGCGATATGAGACCGATAAATCACCAAAGAGTCTAAATCCGGCAAATCATTTTGGAAAACTGATTTTTAATAAAGAAGTGCCAAACATGGACTGCTCTGCCAGATACAGAGTCGCCAACTAAATATTTTATTTTGGGGAAATTTAGGAAACCCTGACTCATGCCGAAGGCTACGTGTTCGTCATCACCAAAGTTGCCTCGGCTCGGGAACTTGGGTACGAGAGGGGAAGGTCATTTAATGAGCACCGCCGCTCACCCGATCAAAGATCGGCCTGTACTAAGCATGATATTTTATTTTTGAAAACACATGTACTCTTATTCCGGTTAATTAGCTAGTCTTACTATGTGACGCGCACAGCAAACAAGTATAGACTAGATCGCCTAATTTGGAACAAAGCATTGCATATCCATTTGTTTGGAAAATGGTCTGAAGTTTGCTACTCGCAAATAGGCTAAAATGTGGATTTCAATGAATTGTTCCAATTAAAGTAATCCAACCTTCACCCAAAGGCATTCAGGCAGTTAATCACATAAGCAATTAGCCTCATGGCAAGCATGCTATCATGGCAACATTAACACACATGTAGTATGCTAAAGCGTAAACACTCACAGTGTACACCGAGCCAAAACAAAGAACTAGTTAGAAATCGTGTATGATCCTAGTTCCTGTTAAGATGGCTAATGCAATACATGCGAAAATGCAATTAGGATGGGCTTGGCTATTCTAGAATGTCATGTGAAATGCAACTCGATACATGTATTCAAATAGGAATTGAAATACAATGCAGTTAGTATGATGCGCCGAGCCCGGTGCATGCAATATAGATGAATGGATGAACGCATGCAAGCATAAGGTATGCTAAATGAAATATGCCCTAAAACTAACCATCGTAAGTGGTTAAGTAAAAGGGAGAAAGAAATGGGGGTTGGAAGACATGCATCATACACACGCATGCTTATTACAATAGTACGCCCTCTCGAGGGAGGGACCGAATAAAGAGCTAACTAGTTAATCTAAGCTAATTAAACTAATTATTACAAAACAAATTAATTAACTAATCCTAGTTAACTAATTATTACAAAAACAAATTGAATAGCTAACGCATTAACTAATTAAAGGTACAAACCAAAGCAAAAGCTAGCTATTTAAGCATGGCAACTAAGGAAAGCAGTAAAGTAGGAGCTTCAGAGGGAAAAGGATGCATGCAAGCCTGGTTGCCTCGTTCGGAAATCCAATGCGATGCTCTAACTTGCCACTATTTTGATCTGTTCTCAGAACACTGCACCAAGCTCTAGAAAGCTGAAACTCCACCCTGGGAATCCTGTGGGAGGGTGGCCGACCACTTTTGCTTGTTGAAAAACCAGAAAAGTGGTCGGCCAGCTAGTTTTTCTGGCTTGCCGACCAGTTGTTGCTGCTGAATCCCAGTTTTCTGCAACAGAGAGCAAGAAAGGGCATGACAATGTATTTTCAAGATATGTGTGCACAACCACCCTCCCTATCATGTCATGAACTCAAGGGAGTGCGGTTCTCGGCCCTCGGGCCACCAATCGCGCATTTCAATGCATGATGGCCGAGAAGCGAAGTTGCACAATTCAATATGAAAATGAATGCACAAGTAAACACATAAGGCCTAAAACTCTATCATGCTAGATCAAGAGTGTCGACGACTGGGAATTAAGGCACGTTTCATCACTTCAAGTATGAAAATGCCCCTCTTTTCTCATGTTTGGACTAACACCTATTCCAAACACAATGCAACACATAACATGGCATGCTCAATGCAACTATATGGTATACTCGATGCAACTAACAACATAGCATAAACAGTGCTAAATGCGAAGAACTAGATGGCATACTCAATGCAGGTCGACCATAAGGTTCTAAACACAATGTGAAGAATGCATGCACAATGCAATAAGGGCAACCTATCAATGCTAGGGATATGCATACTCAATGCAAGGAACAATTTGGCATGCACAATGCAAAGGACCCCATAGCATACACAATGCAAAGCAAGATAAGCATGCAAACAACATGCAAGTAAACATATTCAGTGGACTTAAACCAAAAGGGTAGACCTCAGCCACGTCCAAATCAGTGGCCATAATGCTAAAATGAAGGCATCGAAAACACATGCAAACACGTATGCCAATTGGCTCACCCATTAAGGTACTAAGGTGCAACTCTCAAGAGCACTTAAAGAGTGAAAAGCATGGAAGTGTAACAACACTAAGTGCACTGAAATGAAGCAAGAAATGATGCCAAATCATTTAAGCAACACAAGTATGGCATGCTAGGGTCCTTAAAGCATTAAGCTAGTAAAGAGGACTACAAAGGAGGCATGCAATACATGGCAAATATGCATGAACCAATCATGGACAGAGGTGAAATAGGTCAAGACAATGACCAAAACATGCTAAGATGAGGGCCCAAAGACCTAGGCATGCAAGCATACAAGCTAAGCCATAAACTAGGCAACAATGCATAACACTCAAAGGCATTCAAAGCACGAATGAAGTAAGAACATGGAAATGCTATAAGCTCTGAAATGTCATGTTAGGCGATGCCAAATCAAGTACACAACTCAAATGAAGCATGCAATGGTGCTCAAAGCTTGAGGCAAGTAAGAGCATTTATACTACAAGTATACAAAACATGAAGCATATGACTAAGGCAACCCAAATCTGTCCTAGAGCATGTTAAAATGAGTCTAAAACATGTATGGATGGAAGCCAAAATGTGCTAGCATGAGGTGCAAAAGACATGGAATATGCAAGGCAAATAGGATGGATTACACTACACCTATTAGAACCAAACATGGTATGACTTAAGCAACAAAAATCAGAGTTATATCATGGCATAATAACCCCCAAAACACACTGAAATGATCGCTCGCAAGCTAAGGCATAAAGGCATACGCAATGATTCATGTTAAGGCGTAAAGGGGCCAACCCTCCAATGCATTGAATGAGTGACAAATGTGAGTGCATGGCCATGAAACATGGACTGAAATTACATTATAAATGATGCCAAATCACTGAAATAGTCCAAGTAATGCATGCTAGAAGACTCAATGCACAAAGCTAACAAGCTAAGTTGAACCATAGCTATGCAAAGCAAGTCATGCATGACCAAAACAACCAAAATCAGACCTTAAACATAGCAAAACATGAACAAAGTCTTCTTAGAGCTAAGCCAAAAACATGCTAAAATGACATGTTAAAACATGATGCATGTTAGGCTAATTCAAGGGATTGCACTACAAGTGCATGAGGCATGCAAGGGCCAACCAAACCAAACCAAAATAGAGTCATGAGATGGCAAAAAATCACCAAAAATATGCTAAAATGGAAAGAAAAAAAGCTAGAATGACATGTCAAAGCATGAAGCATACAAAGCTAATTTGTGTGATTTACACTACAAGTGTATTAACCATGCATGAAGTGACCAAACCAAGCAAAAACAGTGGCATGCCTCAGCAAAATAACCACAAATACAAGCTAAGATATGGCCAACATGAACTTAACAAAGGTGCTCACATATGAGGCATTCAAAGCAAGTAAACAAGGCACAAAGGAGAGGGGATGACCCTCTCCTATATAGGACACCAAAACAACCTTTCCACCACTGAAAATCCTCTAGATTTCAGTGGTAGAAAGTTCATGCAAAGGGTTCAACAAGAGTCTAAATGGATGGCTCAAAATAAGGTCTAACAAGGCCTAAGAGGGGGTAAACCACCCCAAATGAAAAAGTGAGCTAAAACAACTATTTCAAGAACTTAAAAATAGAACTTTTTCTAGTTACAAGTTAAGCTCAAAACAGCATGCAAATAGGCTCAAAAGCTTAAGCAAGAAAGGGGGATTTAAAGGTCAAATGCTCACCCTTGAAGACCATCTTTATAACTGCAACTCCAGTAGCCTCTTTAAGCTTAAACCAGTCCAAGAACACCAAAAATAACCTCTTAGCCCCTCAGCAACCCAAGCAAGGTGTTTGAGTGTGCGTTTGTGTGTTAAACTAAGGCAAATCTACACTTTTGAAGCACAAAAATGAAGAAACAAGGAGATATAGATACAACACTATATTTATCCCTCTTAGCTAGTTTTTCTGAACCTAGAGAAGGGAGGAGGAGCCTCCCTCTAATATAAGAGGAAAGGCAAAGCTTCTTGGAGAAGCTAAGCTCCAAACAAATCCCTCCATACGTGTATGGAGGATGGCCCTAATGTCCTCCAGCTGGCAGCTGGAGGAAAATATCTCCAAAAAGGTGTCAAAAAGCAGCCGACCACTTCAAGTGGTCGGCCTGCTACTTAAAGTGGTCAGCCGACCACTTCAAGTGGTCTTCCAAGAAGAAAACTGGTCGGCCATAGGTGGGAGAGGTCCAGGTAGCAAAAACAAGCAAGTGGTATGGTGGCGACCAGAAAAGATCGCCCAAAGACCAAGAAAGCCAGTTGTCCGACCAGAAAGAAAAGTGGCCTTCAAGGAGAAAAAGTGGTCTCCCACCCTCGTACCACCTTCCAAACAAGAAAAACAAGGTTTATACCAAAAAAAAACCAAAGCGGATGTAAGACGAGAGATCGGGAGGCAATGCATGCGGCCAAAAGTCCCAAAAACTAGCTGGCAAGCATTAAAAGTGGTATGCGACCACAAAAGTGGTCTCCCAGACCACAGTGTCCCTCTAGGAAGAGGCAACATGGTGTGGTTCAAAAACCACGCCAAACAGAGAACGTTAAGTGGTCCCGAGACAAGGCGCGCGGCCGAAGGCTCCAGAAGCCGAAAACTAGTCTCTGAACGGGAAAAGTGGCCTACGACCACAAAAAGTAGTCTACGACCATTGAGAGATGGCCTACAAGACCTCTCCCTCCCTTCGGGAAGAGAAAACAAGATTCAGTCTGCAAACCGAGCCAAAGCACAGAGAGTTCGGTGGCCCGGAGGCAAGGCTCTCAGCCAAAACTCCGAAGACTCGAAACGAGCACAACATGCACCATCACCGAACGCTTAATCGGTGACATCTGAGTCTTAAGGATGGTAAAAAATGGGGTGTCTACACGGTGCTGAGACACAGATGGATCCACCCCTGACATCTCATATAGTGACCATGCAAATACATCAAGGTTGCCGAGTAAGAAGGAAATTAGCTCCTGTTGTCGACTTTGCTCAGGGAGGCACCGACTATGAAGAACTTGTCAGGACTCCTGTCAATTTCAACCCGATCCAGGGCTCTGGTTGCCTTTTTACTTGGGAGCTGCCCAACGTCGTCAAGGCTCTCTCGATCGGGCACCTCAATTGAATTCACTTCAAGCCCTCTTGGTGTTTTTGTGGCAAGAAGATAACAAGCTTGCGCTGATTTCTGGGAACCTCGAATTTGCTCAATGCCGCGTTTAGTCGGAAAGTGAAGCAGTTGATGATAGGTACTTGGCACGACATGCATGGTATGCAGCCAAGTTCATCCCATAATAAGATTATACGGTGAAGGAAGCTTGACAACCAAAAATTCTACATACACTGACTGGGAGCCCGCCCGAGCTGGCAGTGTGATTTTGCCCAACGGATATTTCAGATTAGCGTTGAAGCCGAACAACGGATAATGAGCTGGAGATAGGCCTGACTCAGTGAAGCTGAGTTTGATGAAGGTCTTATAGTACATAACTTCCGTAGTGCTCTCTTAGTCGGTGAGAATGTGTTCAATGGTGAATCGGTTTACGCTTAGTTCACTGACCAAGGGATCAATGTGGGGGAGCGTTACACCGGCCAAATCAGAATCATCAAAAGTAATACTCGCAGCTTCATGGGGCCGTTTCGCTAGTGCAATTTGGTTTTGGGGGTTAGGATGCGACTGAATTATATGTACTGCGGATGCTGTCGGGAAGCTGTATATCATATGGATTACGCCGAGTGGAGGCGAGTCCTGCCGTAAAGCAACTGTTTTGGTAGAGTTGTTCTTTCAGACGTGTTGCTTAAGCCGACCGTCTTGTACCAACTCCTCAAGGTGATCTTTCAACGCATAATAACTGTCGGTATCATGACCATGGTCTTTGTGATATTCGCACCGCCTATCTCGTCTCCTCGTGTAAGGAGGTCCCACCATCTTGGGTGGCCATTTGAAGAACGGAAGATGTTGAACTTTAGACATAACCGTGCTGATTGGCTCCAACAACTCCGTATATTTCTTGTCTGCGCGCCGTATATGCTTGCTATCCACTTGAAGTTGCTCATTAGCCCAGCATGAACATTGGTCATGTGATCGACGTGAATCTCGTCTTTTGTCTTATTTAGCCCGATTCCGTGGTTTAGGGCTCCGTGATGGCATCGAATTGATCAGCTGAATGATTTCAGATGGGGCCGTCTTGTTGGCCTTGTGCCCGGCTTTGACCCACAGGGCGTCATCTTCCATTTTGCAGTATTCCTTGACTTTCTTCATCAACGACCAGACTGTTTTAGGCGGCCTTCTGGTCAAGGAGCTGCGAAGGGCGCTATCAGGATGTAACCCCATTTTAAAGGCGGTGATGGCCATGGAGTCATTACAGGCATCATCTATGAGATTAAAACATTCCCAATAGCGCACCGAGTACACGCGTAGGGTTTCTCCTAGTTGGATTTGCATTGCCCAGAGAGAATCGGCCTGCTTCGGCTGGACCTCATTAGTGATGAACCTTGCTCTTATGGATTTTTAGAGTAGATGGAAGCTCTTAATCAATGCCGGATCCAATTTATCATACCATCTGACGGCCAATGGTCCCAAACTGCTCGAAATATTCGATACATGAGGGCCTCGTCGTCTGCATGTAGCGTCATGGCTTGCTTCTAATGACGGATGTGATCAGTGTGGTCTGATTTTCCATCGTATAAGGTGAACGATGGAGCTTTGAACTATTTGGGTAGCACTGCCCTTGCGATTTGTCGCAAAAAGAGGTCATGTTGATCCTCTTCGTCTGAATCATTTCTTCTTTGCTTATTCCGTGCACGCGGACTTCCTTCAGAAGAGCTGGAGATTTTGACTCCTCCCTTCTTTGTAGATTTTGGGGATGATGAGTCAAAATCGTTGCCACTATCATGTCTCCGAGTTTGAGGTCGTCGACCATCCTTTCTCAGAGGTCGCCGCAGGTCTTGGCACGTGGCCTGTTGGGATTTTGCCACCTCCAAGGCCAAATCCTGTCGAAGGCGCTCGTTCGTAGCCATCATGTTTTCCAACCTCTATTAGTTTTGCTTCGCTTGATCCATAATCGCTTGCATTGTCTCATGTGCTGATGTCGAGGGTGAGTCGAAGTTCAAGGCCCTTCGTACGGTAATATTCTCTGGCCCAAGCATGTTGCTTGCAGTGGTATCATCTCGTGGCATAAGGTCGTCAGTGACTACTGGAGGATCCTCCGTCACGCCCACCATGGATATACTGGAGTATTCCCACAGACGGCGCCAATTGTGGGGAAGTAGGTTTGGAAATACTCGTTGGATCCAGTAGGATGCTCGTGATCCTCAGGTAGTCACTTGAAAAAGAAGAAACACTCTGGTCGGGGGTGCTAGAATTAGCACTCCGACGGACAAGTCAGTGTATACTCTCTTGGTTGCTTATATCTTAAGTTAATCTTACTAGTTCTCACATACCTCTTTTTTAGCTGATGCTCTTCTTATTTATAGTCATCCTTGATGTTGATGGTTGGGCCCACCTTTCGTCCAACGTACAACCGCTCATTCGGCTACCTATTCATATTCGGCTTGGTTTTCATTTGACTCTTAGGCCGATCTGGTTATTCGGCCTCTGTCCCTCCGAGATAATGCCATATAGTACATGACTTGATTTCCTTCTTTAATCTATTCGGCTAACCTAGGTAATAATATATTCGGCCGCCACAGGCTCATATGGAGAGGGGTAAAGACTCTACGGTTTCGGGGTGGACCGGTATTTTGTGAAGGTTGTGAGGTTGTGGCAGTAGCGAAGGGATTAGCCATTTTGGCCGTTGTGACAACATTACTGACATCTACAGGTCGTGGAATAGTGCTAGTGCTAGCGTTGGCATTCCAAGAGAACGGCCTTCTTGCGGGTTTGCTGGTTCTATCGATGATTCCCTTTTTGAATGCACTCTTAATCTGGACCCCCGGCTCATGTAAGGAAGCAAATGTGGACAATGGTGCCACTATCATTCTTTGCAACGTGTCTGGCTCAAAGTTCTGGACCACTAGCCTGACTTTCTCTCTCTGGGCGGGACTATTTGTCATTTGGGCTGCCTTGGCTCTCCACTAGGCGACAAAATCGATAAATGATTCTTTGGGATTTTGGGTTGTAGCCTCCAGTTCACTAATGGTTACTTCTATCTAAGTGTTATATAAGTGCTGATTGACAAATGCCTCAGATAGCTCCTTCCAATTCCATTGTGTAGAATCCTCCAATTTAGTGTACCAGATGGCCGCCACATCAGACAGGGGCCTTCCAAACAACGAAAGCTTCTGTGCTCGAGACAAACCCATGGGCCTCAATATATCTGAAAACAATAGGACATGCACGATTGGATCCGCACTCCCATCAAATTTGTCGGTGTAGGGCATCTTAAATTTCTCCAATAATCTGACTGAAGCCTCAGTGTACCCATCTTTGATATCTGGAATGGAGTTGAAGCCTTGGGATTTCATCAATGCTTTCTCTAATCTGGTGATTTTGACCAAGGTTGGATCAATTTCATTAATATCAAAAGGAAAGATCCCTGGAGGAGGTTGAACCGGAGGACGGTAAGCTGGAACTGCGAGAAATATGTCCTGAGGATCTGGGATTGGTAGATTTTTAACTAGCGGGGTGTAGCTCGACTTTTTCAAACCCCCTTTCGGAAGCTCAAATGAAGCCCTACAGTTCGGACTCCAATAGTTCTGCATCCAATCTCACAAGTGCAATGTGAAACCGATAAACACCAAAGAGTCCAAATCCGGCAAACCGCTTTGGAAAATCGATTTTCAATCAAATAATGCAAAAATTGGACTGCTTTGCCAAATTACAGAGTCGCCACCTAAATATTTTATTTTGGGGAAATTTAGGAAACCCATGACTCGTGCCAAAGGCCACATGTCCGTCATCACCAAAGTTGTCTCGGCTCGGGAACTTGGGTACGAGAGGGAAAGATCCTGAAATGAGTACCCCCGCTCGCCCGATCAAAAGATCGACCTCTACTAATCATGATATGATTTTTTATAAACATTATGTGCTCTTGTTCTAGTTATTAGCTAACTTTACTATGTGATGCGCACAAGCAAGTATAGACTAAATCGCTTAAGTTAGAACAACTCAACTCATGTTTGTTTGTGAAAATGGTTTGAATTTGTTACCCTCAAGTGGGCTTAAAGATGCGATTTTGCCACCAAACACAGTGGGCTTAAAACATGATTTGCCACAACAAAGTGGGCTTAAAACTTACATTCGTTGAATCGTTCCAATCCAAACAACAAGCCTTCATCGATAGACATTCAACTAGTTTAGCATTTAAGCATATAGCCTCATGGCAAGCATCCTAGACATGGTAACATTCACATTTATAAAACATGCTAAAGCATAAAACTCACCTAGTACTCCAAGCTAGGAAAGAAATAAGTTAGAAAACAATGCATGATTCTTAACTACGTTAAATGACTAATGCAACATATGCAATAATGCAATTAATAGGCTCAACTATTAATATGGCATATGAATTGATTTGAGCAACATGCGGTTTACACACATATTCAAACAAGATATTGAAACGACACTGCAGTTTGAATGATGCGCTGAGCCTCGGTGCATGCAATACTAATGAATGGATGCAAACATGTAAGCATAAGGTATGCTAATTGAAAATGTCCCTCATCTAACCATCAAAAGCGATTAAACAAAAGGGAGAAAGACGTGTGGTTGGAAGACATACACAAACGCACGCACACTTATTACAACATTATGCCCTCGCGAACGAGGGTCCGAATGAATAAAAGCTAACTAGCTATACTAAACTAAACTAACTAATCTAATCAAGCTAATTAGACTAATTATTACAAATCAAATGAATAACTAGCAAACGAATTACTATTTATTACAACACTTTAACTAATTAGCAACTAATTAATTAAAATAAATGCACACTAATTAAACATGCAAGGCATTAAACTATGTTGCCACTACTCCATCTCAGGAAGTGGTGGATGCATATGCTCTGTTCTCGCCCCAAAAAGCCCTCCGTTTTGCTCTTAAGAGGGTTGAACACACTTCAGAACCTTTCTGCTCCACCTTACCAATTCCTTGTTGAGAGTTACACCAGTGGCCTGCCGGCCATGGATGGTTGCTGCTGGCCATCTGCCGGCCAGAGGGGTGCACTGCCAACCAAAAATGAAGCATTGCAGGCCATTGATGAGGCACTGTCGACCAGTGATGCTCTTAGTCACCATACTGCAACATAGCATAAACAGAGCAAAATGAAGGTTTTTCCAAAGGGTTTGTTTGTACTGTACCCCTCCTTATCATCTCAAAACCTCAAAGAAGTGACACACTTGGATCTAAAACCACCAATCAAGCAATTTCATTGCATGATGGCCAAAGATCCAAGTTATACAATTTTGATAAATGCACAAATAAGACTCGAAGGACCACAACCCTATCATGCATGATCAAGGGCAATGGAGACCAAGGAAAATAGCACATTTCATCCTTATTGAGTATGAAATGTCCCATTTGCCTTGTGTTCAAACTAACGTCCGGTTTGAACACATGCAATGCAACACGAAGAATTCTTATCTTGCCTCTTTTACTTGCATGCTTTGTTTACTCATTTTACATTACCAATTCATTCTTTAATCGATTAAGTCCAAAAGTGAGTGTCCTCTAATGAAAAGAGGTGCCAACCAATGGATGATTTAAGGCAAGAGAGAGCTCATGCCTTTGATTAGTGAACCCTTAAAAGAGGATTAAAACCATTAAGCACAAGCCTCAATCTCAAGCTTAAACACAACCCTAAGGTTAACCAACCCTCAAAGCAAATGAAAAAGTGAAGAAATGAGGGAGGATGCAGATGTTTAGGTGTTGGAATTAGGCATGAAAAAGCATTAAAACATGCAACCAAGCCACACAAATGATGGTTAAAGCCTTGAAACACTAAGCTAGTAAAGGAATTAACACTACGACTATGCAAAACAAGCCTAAACTGAACTAACCAGCCCAAAACAGATTATTTCAGAGCCAAAAACATGCTGGACTGTAGACACCCCATTTTTGACCGACCTCAAGTCTCAGACGTCATCGATTGAGCGCTCGGTGATAGTGCATGTTGTGCTCGTTTCGAGTTTCCGGAGTTTTCGGCTGAATGCCTTGCCTCCGGGCCTCTGAACTCTTTGTGCTTTGGCTCGGTTTGTGGACCGGATCTTGTTTTCTCTTCCTTGGAGGGAGGGAGTGGTCTTGTAGACCACCCTTTTGTGGTTGTAGACCACTTTTTGCGGTCGTGGACCACTTTCCCGCTTGGAGGCTAGTTTCCAATTTTCGTAGCCTTCGGCCGCGCGCCTTGTCTCGGGACTGCTTAACGTTCTCCGTTTGGCTTGGTTTTTGAACCATGCCTTGTTGCCTCTGCCTAGAGGGCCATTGTGGTCTGGGAGACCACTTTTGTGGTTGTAGACCACTTTTGATGCCTGTAGACCAGTTTTCGAGGCTCCCGGCTACGCGCCTTGCCTCCCGATCTCTCGTCTTGCATCCGTTTTGGTTTGTTTTTTGTACAAACCTTGTTTTCCTTGTTTGGAAGGTGGTACAAGGGTGGGAGACCAATTCTTCCCCCTGGAGACCACTTTCCTTCCTGCCAGCCAGTTTTCTGGCCGGATAACTGATTTTCCTAGTCTTTGGGCCACCTTTTCTGGTTAGCCACCACACCACCACCTTAGTTTCATGCTGCAGACCACCTCTCCCCAGTGGCTGACCACTTCCACTGGTCGGCCGACTAGTGTAACTAGTTGGCTGACCACTTCAAGTGGTCGACAGCTTTCCAGCTCATTCCTGGAGATATTTTCTTTATAGCTGTAACAGCTGGAGGGCACAGAAACCATCCTCCATACACGTGTATGGTGGGATGGCTTTAGGCCCTTAGCTTGTTTTTCTATAAGAGGGAAGCTTCCCCTCCCGCCTCCAGGTTAAAAAAAAGTGCTTGAGCTATACATATATACCTTTGTCTCTATATTGCTCTACTTCTTCATTTTTGTGCTTGAAAGTGTCATTTTATCACACTTTTGCACACAAACACATAGTGAAACACCATCCTTTTGTTGCTGAGGCTTCTTGAGGTTTGTTTTGGAGTTTTTGGACTGGTTTGAGCTCAGAGAGGTTGTTGGAGTTGCAGCTTTAAAGGTGTTCTTCAAGGGTGAGAAACTAACCCTTAAAACCCGTGTTTAGGCTTAAGCTTTTGGACCTATTTGCATGCTGATTTAAGCTTAACTTTCTACTGCAAAAAGTTCTAATTTTTAGTCCTTACCATGTTTGTTTAAGGTCACTTTTGTATTGGGGGTGGGGTGGTCTACCCCCTCTTAGGCCTTGTTTGGCCTTGTTCTTGAACCAACTTTTTAAGCTATTGGGACCACCTTGTTTTGGCCTTCTCACCACTGAAACTCAGAGGAATTTCAGTGGTGGAAATGGTGTTTTAAGGTCCCAAATATGAGAGGGTCATCCCCTCTCCTTATCCCAAATAGGAAATGTTGTGTTGCATTAGCCATCTTAACATGAACTAGGATCATGCATGATTTCTAACTAGTTCTCTGTTTTGGCTCGGAGTACACTATGAGTGTTTACGCTTTAGCATACTGCATCAGATGTGTATGTTGTCATGATAGCATGCTTGCTATGAGGCTAAATGCTTAAGTGTTTAACTGTTTGAATGCTTTTGGATGAAGGTTGGATTACTTGAATTGGAACAGTTCATCAAAATCCTCGTCTTATCCTACTTGCGAGCAGCATCTTCAAACCATTTTCAAACAAACAAACATGCAATGTTTTGTTCCAACTTAGGCGATCTAGTTTATACTTGTATGCTGTGCACATCACATAGTAATTCTAGGTTAATAACCAGAATAAGAACACATGTGTTTTCAAAAACAATATATCATGTTAGTAAAGGCCGATGTTTGATCGGGCGAGCGGCGGTGCTCATTGCATGACCTTCCCCTCTCATACCCAAGTTCCCGAGCCGAGGCAACTTTGGTGATGACAGACACGTGGCCTTAGGCACGAGTCAGAGTTTCCTAAATTTCTCAAAATAAAATATTTAGGTGGGGACTCTGTATCTGGCAAAGCAATCAGTGTTTGGCACTTCTTTATTAAAAATCAGTTTTCCAAAATGATTTGTCAGATTTGGACTCTTTGGTGATTTATCAAATCTTGCATTGCACTTTGCAGGATTAGATTCAGAACCGTGACATTGAGTCCGAACTGTAGTAGCTAATGAACAAAACAAATTCATGCCCTCGCGCGCGGAGCCGGACATTTGGGCAGTCTACGTGGACATAAGCTAAGTGTAACTACAAAAACATTCTAACACGTGAAGCTAACTAGGCATGCAAACAAAACACAAGGAGGGGAGGCTACCCCCTCCAATTTTGGACTACAAAATAAGGTTTTTGCCACTGAAAAAATTTTGAAATTTAGTGGTTAAAAGGCCCCAAAAGTTTGATTTGAAGGTGATGGGAAAAGGCTCAAAGAGCTTAACAAGCTAAAAAGCAAAAGGGATGGACAACCCCCTAACTCAAAAGGGCTCAAACCACCACTTTTTGGTCTAAAAAGCAAAACTTTTTACATGCTAAAACCACCCCAAAAACAGTAAAAAAAAAATATGACAAAACAAGTATTTAAAACAAGCTTAAATAACAAGTATTATACCTTTATGGCAAAAAATAGGCAACAAACCAAGCTCAAACCTCCTTCTAGAGCTCAAACAAAGCTCCAAGTAACCTCAGCTTTAAGGTGGCCAAGTTTGATTAAGGGTTGATATGCAAAAGTGTAGAGAATTTAAGCTCTAAGGCATAAAATATCAAGAGAGAGAGAAAATCTAGAGAGAGGGAGAGAGAATTTTTGTCTTCAAAATTTTCTAACCCTCTCACATGCAAGAGAGGGGTCCTATGTAAAGAAAATACAAATTCCCCTCACAAAGATCCAGCCACACACGTGTTGGAAGATGCATGAACTTGTGCAAACAGCTGGCACAAAATATCTATAGGGAACACTGGTGGCCGACCGGCCATCAGTGATCGACGACAAGGCACTTCAATGGCCTCAAGAGCCATGGTCGGCAGCCTTCAAGGATGGCCAGTAGGACATCAACAACCTTATTCTGAAAACTCATAAGCATGGTTCAAAGATGAGAAAAAATGGATGTAGGGTTTGGAAAGCTCAAACCCGTGGCATTCTGCCATGGACTTCAAGCTTTTGGTGAGCAATCAGACTCACAATCGGATGTACCTACCAAAAACATCCAAGTCTTGAGGACGGTAAAAAATGGGGTTTCTACACGGGGTAAATCTGGGTTTGGCTGAGCAGTAGGGACCGGATGCACGATTGATGCTAATGCCCCAGATGTGTCACAGATCGACAATGACTTCATCTTGTGCAGCCATCCTCTGGTTTACAGTCTCCATAGTTCTTTGGACGACAATCATCATGGCAGCAAATTCCTCTGCGTTTGGTGTTATGTTCTGTGCCATTACTAATCTGTGTGAACTTGATGTTGGTGAATTGATTAATTGAGAACAGGTAGGTGTTTGTGGAGTGCTTTGTACTGATGCTACTGGTCGACTGTTCCTTTTTCATCAAGTGACTGGAGGAAGCGAGACTAGCACGGGCTAACCACCAACAAGGTCTCGAGCTTTACACAGCCTGCTGAAACGAGTCCACACAACTTGGGGAATATCGAGTCTTTCTGAAGCTATGATGGTAAACTACCTAGCAAAAAGAAAGAAAAAACAAAATCAAAACCGGATAGCACTTCGGCCCCAATTCACAACAGTCAAAACACATAGCTGAACTGTAATCCCCCACTGAACTCTGTTTTCAAAGCTTACTAATGTGAACCATCCTATACAGTCTCACTGTAAAATCACATATCAAGTAAAAGAATGAAAGCACCCCTATGAGGGGGGTAGGTTTCCCTGTCCTAGATTTTGGCATGATCTAGGTTGCACTATTTTCAAACAACAAGTTTCACGACATCCTACAAATGGGTGGCATCCTGTCCTAAGGTGGAATAGTCACTATAGCTTCACTATATGTAACTAGATTAAATGGTCAAAAGGGTACCTTGGCAAGGTTACGTAATATACCTCTCATACCTAACGCCGAGAAGTGAAAGGTTGATCAAGCGGTACAGCGGTGATCCAGATCCAAGGGTCGTGTTCCCAACATGGCAAAACCCATGACCGGTCAGCCTTTCAGTAAGCCTTTCGAGCGAGCCTCCGGCAAAATGTCCAAGAATAGCAGTTGGCAAACACAATGATTTTAAGCGCACTAATGCAAATGCAAAGAAACATATAAGCGTAAATAAAAAGTCACATCATGAGTTTTAAGTCAAGTTCTCTAAAGTCCTTAGCAGAGTCGCCAGAAACTGTAGCTCGACTTTCCGCGCTCCTTTCGGAAGGCGAATAGCCCTACAGTTCAGACTCCACTCGTGCTTTTGAATATGATTTTACAAGAGCAATGTGAAACAGTGAAAACACAAAAAGAGTCCAAATCTGGAAATTCTTTTTGAAAAATTGATGTTTGAATAAAATGCCAAAAATAGACTGCTTTGCTAGATTACAGAGTCGCCACCTAAATGTTTTTAAAAAATTTAGGAAACTCGAGACTCGTGCCAAAGGCCATTAGTCCGTCATCACCAAAGTGTCTCGGCTCAAGAACTTAGGTACGAGAGGGGAAGGTCATGAATAGAGCACCCCCCTCGCCCGATTAAAGATCGGCCTCTATTAATCATGATGTGTTTCTTATTTACATTATATGCTCTTGTTATGGGTTTTTAGCTATTTTTACTATGTGATGCACACACAAGGTATAGACTAGTTTGCAAGAATTGGAACACTTGATTTCATGTTTTGTTTTGAAAAGGTTTTGTGAATTTTGCCACTTGAAAAAGTGGGTTAAAATGGACATTAATCAAACTATTCCAGTTCGAGCAACTAGCCTTCATCCACAAGCATTCAAACAATTATATCATTTAAGCAATTAGCCTCATGGAAGATATGCTTTAACATGGCAACATAAACATTCAATGCAATATGCTAAAACAAGTAAATGCTCACCTAGTACTCTGAGCCAAAACAAAGCAAAATAATTAGAAAAATATACATGTTCTTAATTAAATCTAATATGACTAATGCAACGCATGGATTATGCAACTAAATAGGCTCGGCTACTTAACATGGTATATGAAACAATTGGATAGCATGTGGTCTAAGCACGTATTCAAAGAATTATTTAAATGACAATGCAAGTTTGAATGATAAACTGAGCCTCGGTGCATGCAATACGAGTGGATGAAAGGCATGAGAATGCTAATGAAACGTGCTCTATACTAACCATCGTAAGCGAATAAATAAAAGGAAGAAAGTCGTGGAGTTGGAAGACATACACATTATTACAACATTTGATCCCTCACGCAGGAGGGTGCGAATCAATGTCCGAAAGTCTGAATTAAACTAACTATTACAAAACTGAGTGAGTGAATAATAATTAACTTAACTAAGCTAATTAACTACTTTATTACAACAATTTAACCAGCTATACCAATTATCAATAAGCTAATGGCTACAACAATACTAATTACAATAAGATTAATTTACAACTATGATAATTATAACACTAATTAAATAATTAATCGCATTCGACAAAGGCGTAAGTGAAGATGGATGAAGGCTGCATGCACAGCGCCTGAGAGCTACTCTGTCTGCCCAAGCCAACTCCGTTTCACCTTCAGCCACTGCCTTTATTTTTTGCAAAACTACACTGCTGGCCACACACTGCGGCCGGCCGTGCATCAGTGATGGCCGGACGGGTCTACAGATGGCCGACCATGCATCAATTTGGTGCAAAACTCTATTTTTGTGTTCTGAGGTGAACCAGTGCAGACAGAGTGTCCTCAAGCTCTGTTTGTCCCTTTCTTCCTTCTCTGTCATGGGAAAGCCTCGAGAGAAGGTTGAAATTGATTCCAAAGCCATTAATGATCAAATTGATTGCTTGATGGTCTCAGATACAATTCTGGACAAAAAATCAATGAAATGCAATGAATAAGACCACCGCACCCTCTTGTCATGGAATGAACTCAAAGAGGGTGGTAAAGACGCTTTAAGAATCATCAAAATGCCATTAATTAGCATGTGGCGACTCTTGACTCAATAAACTTGGCATAACATCCGGCCAAGTCTAAGCAATTTAGGCCATTTTGTTTATGTGTGTTGATCTAATTTTTTAAGCCAATCTTGTAAAGCCTTGCCATTCTTTAGTCCATTTGTCCATGGTGATGTTAAAGTCCTCTAAACAGGAAGTTATGTCAAGTGAGAGGTTCTTCTAAAGCATGAGAGAAAGGCTATACCATTCGCAATGAATCTTCGAAAAGATTAAGCCATGAAGTAGGAGTCTTTCTTTCATATTTTGAGCAACCTCAATTGGTTAAAATCATTCTCAAGAATGAAAGAGATGGATGGTGGATTGATTGTTAAAATTAGACTTTTAGACATGGAAACAAATTGAAGAAGAGCTTAGAACAATATATAACATGTTATGTACGCAAACTTATGAGACAACAAATGAATTAACCAAAGCTTGAACCAATTAAACTACTCAGGACAACCCTCAATCAACCCTTATTAGATGAAAAATAGAGGATCAAAGTTAATGAAAAGAGCCTAAAAAAAAAAACTAAACAACGAAGAGGGAGAACAAGGTTAATAAGCAAGAACAAGGAGGGGTGGCTAAGCCCTCCACTTTTGAAACCTCAAAACATGATTTTCAGCCCTTTTTTAACTCTGAAAATCAGTGCAAGGAGCAAAGAAAAGGAATGTCAAAGAAAGGTTTGAGCTATAGGTAAACATATAGAAAGAGTGTAAACTCTCTTTACTCTTTTGGTAGCTCTCCAAACCCAATCTTAAACACTTAGAATAGACTTAAAGTGACACAAAACAATAAGAATTTGGTAGGAAATGAAAGATATGAAAGAAAGAAGGAAGATAAAAAAACTTATACCTTGCAAATAAGTTAGCTTTTGATTATGATCCAAGCATAGTCTCAACCCACTCTCAAGCTTGAATGACGCCTCTCAAAGATCAACCAAGGCTCTAAGATGGTGAGACAAGGTTGTGTATGGTGTATGGAGATGACACAAGGGAGCTAGGTTAGCTCAATGGTTGCTTGCTATGGAAGGAGGAATGAGGAGCTCTCAAGGTGTATATAGGCTTTCTAAATTTTGGTCAACCCTCAAAACAATAACATAGCTTCGTTTTTATAGAATTTGAGCTCAAAAAGTGATAAATATCTTCAAAAATGGATAGCTGGCGGCCTCCTGCCCAAAACAGTGTTTTTCGCCACCAAGGGCCAGCTGGCTATTCATAGCCACGGTCGGCCATCACTAATGCACAGCCAGGCCTTGATGCCTTCCCCTGTTTTTTTGATTCAAACTCAGCTCAGGGTGGTAAAAGGTCCAAAAATGAGACTCAAAGGTTCAAACAAGGTAAATGTTGAAGATTTGAGGTTATTTCGAGAGCCTGACTGAATCCAAATCGTTGTGAACTCAAAGCACACAATTCAACTTTCATCATCGAGTGTATCGAACCAAGCGCCTAAGTCTTGGGGCGGTCAAAAATGTGGTGTCTAGATATGCTAAAACAAAAACGTTCACCTAGTACTCAACTGAGGCAAGCCAAAAAAGAAACCATTAGAAAAATACATGCCGTAATATACAAGTGCCTAATGCAACATATACAAAGTGCAACTATTGGATTGGTTTCTTAACATGTCATATGCCTCAACTTAAAGCATACGATAGTGCATGTATTCAATGAAGTAGGAAATGACAACAAAGTTAGACTGATGAACCGAACCCAATGCATGGAAAATGGATACAAGTCATGGTAATGAAGACATACACGAATATTGCAAGAGTTAAAAATTGGCCCTTGCACAAGAGGGTCCGAATGAATGTCCAACCTCAACTAATTATTATAATATTAAATCAATGAAGTAATGCTACTTTAACTAGTCATTACAAACTTTGAATGAAGCTACGAACACAACATATTACCATTAAAACAAACATTATTTAAAGGACTACGAGAATCGAAAAGTCGTACATACAAGAACAAGAATATTCGCCTGAAAACGTCTCTGTTTTGTTGCCAGAATTGTTTTGTTTTGCTGCTAGAAAATTAATCTATTTTCAAGCCAGCCTCTACTTTGCTCTGCCTTGAAAATGACATTGCTGGTCTAAGACGGAGTGGTCGGCCAGCCATGTAAAGTGGTCGGCTGAATAGATAGGTGGTCGGCCAGCCTCTGGTTTTAAGTACTGCCTTGCTGCGATAGAATGGAAATAGAGCCAAAACAGAGTGTTTATAAGGGTTGTTTGTCCTCTCTGCATCTCCCTATCATGAAACTGATCAAAGGAGGGGTAGACTCAATTTGCAAACCATCAATTGACGCAAACTTGTTGCGTGATGATCTACGAACCGATAGGACAAAAAGTTCAATAACTGGGCACAAAAGACTAACAAAACCTCCTCCCTTTCATGGAGTTACCTCAAGGGAAGTGGTAGACATTGTTTCTTGAACCGTTGAATGTCACTACGCAATGAGTCAAGACACAATAGGTTCAATTAACGTCCGATTGAACCCGACTTGATTTTATTATCTTGCTAACACTTTTAGTTCCACTTTTATTAGCCACTTTTAATTACCTTTCCATTCTTTAGTCATTTTGTCCGAAAGTGATAGGTATGTCCACTAATGAAGAGAAGAGGCAAACGAGAAGTTGTCCCTACCATAAGAGAGATGTAATGTCTTGGTAATGAACCTCCGAAGAGATTAAACCATTAAGCATGGAATGGGTCTTTCTCAAACTTTAAACAACAATCAATCGTTTGAAACAACTCTTAAACAAGAAAACTAAGAAAGGGGGGAGGTTGCAGAGATGATTATTGTAAAGGTGATCACATGTATGAAAAGCATGAAATAAAAGCTATTAACTCAAATAGGTTGGTGTCTAAGGTCTAAACCACCCAAACCTATGAGGACTTACAACAATACAAGCCTAATATTCAAAGCATAAATGAAGGAAACACATCAAAACAGTCTTAAAACTCATAAAAATAGTGTTGAAAAATCAGTTTGAAAAGATAAAAAAGTTAGCAAAAGCGAAAAAGAATAAAATCTAGCAAGCAAGCCTAAGGAGGGGTGGCTAACCCCTCCACTCTTTGGACCTTAAAATCACATATTTTAGCCTCTTAAAACTCTGAAAACCAGTGGCCAAAAGTTGAGAAACAAGTGGGAAACACAAGGATAAAAACCTATGGAATAAGGTTTAAGGAAGGGTGGCTAACCCCTCCACATTTTGTAGCTTTAAATCATAAGTTTCAACCCACCAAAACTGCCAAAAAATAGTATAAAAATAGCAAGAAAAGAGAAGGAAGAATTAGTGTAAAGATGGCCGAAGTTATACCTCATGAAGAGGAGCTACTCTTTTGTTCACAAACCACAAGATATTCACTCTCAAGGGCTGAGATTTTAGCTCAACAACCTCAGTAAGAAGACTCAAATTTTTGGTTTAGAAAGTGTATATATAGTGTATGTATATTGCAAGATAGAGAGGGTGAGTGTTTGGCAAGCTTTAGGCTCTTAATAAATTTTTCCCACCTAAAATCAAGAGGGATAGTCAAGTATATATAGAAAAACTGCTTCTGCTGTCGGCAATATCTATATAGAGACAGCTGGTGCAAGGCATGCACATGGGGGGAGATAGCTGGTTGTAAATATATTCCTGCTAGGACACATGGCTGGTCGGCCACTCTAAATGGCCGAATTTCTCATTAATTGGCCGGCCAGGCATATCTCCCTCATCCGGGCTCGGTTTTAGGTGCTTCTTGAGTCTGAATTGAAGCCCCAAAAGTCTACCTTCCAATGGTGTTGGCCTCTCATCTAAATTGTAAGTGTACAACGAGATATACCTAATTTAGTGAAGGTTGCTCATTTCTTTCTTAACGATTTGATGCTTAACATTTTCTTAAACTTGTTTTCTTCCATCCCCTCCTATTTCCTTCAACTCTTTTCAAATAGTTCACCTCCCTTCCATTTATTTCCACTTTGTCCTTACTCGGTTTATTGAAAAGTGAAATACTTTAATCAAAACGTGAGCCTCGGAACATTGCAGAAGCATTAAAAAATATATATATTTTGAAAAGATGGTTTTAAGGTCTAAAATAGTTTTGGTCAAAAATGGGGTGTAAGGTTGGGATTTAGAAACAAAAAATAGAAGCTCCTTACTGAAGAAATTGAACGTTTTGTACAGCGTAACTTTTCATCATCGAGTGTTCAACCTGAGGCGGCCAAGTCTTAAGGGAGGTAAAAAAATGGGTCTCTACTGCTGCCCCTCTTCGACAGAGCTCGAAGTCATGAAATGACGTGAGTGAATGTCAATGTCCGAAGACGACCCATTTTGACAAGGCCATAAGACTTGGGCAAACAAACAAAATGCAGATGCAATTGGTAGAAGTCGAAAGTTTCCTACATATCCCTTTGCAAGGAATCAAACCAGCGTAGTTCAGAAGCATGATACAAATAAAACATAATGTAATGAAACAATGCAAATGATACAACAAAATAATCAACCACGAGCAGTGCTTTAATGTAAAAAGTATGGGCACATGCCAAACTATGCTTTAACGTGAAAAGGATGCAGGCAATAAAATGGTATGATGTAATGGATATAATGGATAATGTAGTAGATGCTTGTGATAAATGTGATATGCAATGCGATAGAGGCAATAGATAATAAAATGTAGCAACTGGGAAATGAAAGTACCTTACAGGGGCAATTAGTGATGACTCACCTCATGCAGCTGAGGATCTTCCTCTTCTCCATCTTGCGCTTCCAAACCATGGGTACTACTTTTTTCCCTGGCTATGTTTACAACTTTCCATATTCTTCAACAGGGTGACAGACCAGGTTGGGTCAGTATCCAAAATTGAGGTGCATACAAGCTACCTTAACCTATGGAGCTGCCATACAGATTTCAAGCCGAGGATACACCCTTGGGTATTTAAACCAAACTTTAGTCTCAAAAATTCCAAACCTTTGAGTTCTAGGCCTCAGCCACTCAAACTCTATTTTCCACCGTCTCAGTTGGTCTTCTAGGAACTCACTACAAACACAATCAGGTGGCTATACCAGACCGCCTGAAGTCGTTCGGTCACAACAACCACCAATGGAATTGCACCTTCAGAGGATTTAAGGTCTCCTAAACACTGTAAGTGCACAAGACAATGCGGGTGAGATGCACAAGATAGTGCGATACAGGTGCACAAAACAGTGCAATGTAGGGTGATTGCACAAAACAATACTACGCAAGTTGAATACACCAAATAATGCGATGCAAGATGAGTGCACAAAGAAGTGCTATGGGGATGCACAAAATAGTGCTATAGGGGTGCATAAAACAGTGCAATACGAGGTGCAAAAGATAGTGCGATGGGGGTGAATGCACAAAACAGTGTTGTATGGGGTGCACAAGACAGTGTGATGGGGGTGAATGCACAAAACAGTGCAATATAGGGTGCACAAAACAGTGCTATGCAAGGTGCATAAAACAGTGTGATGTAGGGTGAATGCACAAAACAGTTCTACGCAAGTTGAATGCACCAAATAGTGCGATACAAGATGAGTACACAAAAAGTGCGATGTAAGGTGCACAACACAGTGCGATATAGGGTGCACAAAATAGTACGATACAAAGTGCACATGATAGTGTGATACAAAGTGCACAGAATAGTGCGATATAGGGTGTACAAAACAATGCAATACAAAGTGCACAGGATAGTGCGATACAAAGTTGAATTTACAAAACAATGCTATGAGGGTGCACAAGACAGTGCGATACAAGATGTATGCACAAAACAGTGCGATACAAAATGAATGCACAATGCAGTGAAATGCAAGATGAAAGCGCAAAATAGTGCGATGCAAGTAGAATGCACTAAATAGTGCAATGTAAGTTTGCACAAGATAGTGCAATGTAAAGTGCACAAAACAATGCGATACAGAGCGCACAAGACAGTGCGATATAGGGGAAAGATGTATGGTATGTAGAGGGAAATGAGCAGTACATAGAGTAGTGCATCATGTACCTTATAAAATGAGTGCAGGGCAACTTGCCACAAATAATTGAAATGTAACACAAAGGGAGGCAACTCAACGAAACTCTATTAAGTACAGAACAAAGTCAAGAGCGAGAGTAACCAATCACACAATTTAGATTAACTAGAGGAAAGATAGCAATCCCGAGAGAGTTTTGAAATGGTTGGAGATGACTTTCGAAAGTTGAATCATATCATAATCATCATGGGGGTAAACTACCCTAATCCAGGGGAAAGTGCCTAACAAATGGCTCTGAGTGGATTGAGAGAAAGGTTGGGTTCATGCCCCTTATTCAATTGATGGCTTGATTAGATGTACTAAAATTGCCCCTAGTGTCCAGTCACTGGCCACCTTTTTCAACATTATGCAGGCACGTGTGATGGGCATCATCAGATCCTGGAACAGTTGCCAACCAATTAGACTCATGCTTCTCTTCTGCCACGACATGTTTAGAACTTACTCCAATCTCCTCCAAAGTGGTGATGGATTCCTCACATATACTTTGCAATGATCATGAACGTGATACCCCTTGTATGGGCACTCTCAGTTTGTTTATGAATTCAACGCATGGACTTGTTTTTAAGTTTGAAGCGAACACTCGTGTATGGAATGTTTGACCATGCCACTCTGTTGAACTCAACTTGAGCGACAGACATGCTATGGTGACTCGATGAAGAGTGCTTTTGAGCGATAGACACGCTATGGTGACTCGATAAATAGTGCTTTTGAGTGACAAACACATTATGGTGACTCGATGAATAGCTCATACTGAGACAAACATCAGGCACGACACAACAGAACTCACAACTGACCCAAAAGTAGAAAAAGACTCAAGGTAACTAATCATTCATAGTGGCCCTAGCATTACTTATGCACCCTTTAGAACTCAATTTTGCAAAACCCAAGTTTTGATTCCTTTTTTGTTCAAGTCAGAGATTCTGCAGATAAGTTCAGGTATTGAAAATTGCTCCCCTTATTGATTCAAGCTAATTCTTCCTCACTCGACACAAGTATGTGATATGCACAGTAGTCGGTGTAGCTCATGGATTGATGTCAAGCGGACAATGTGAATTGGGCAAGGTGATTGAGTCGAGATGGATAAGATGAATATGGTTGAGACCGAACTTCAAGATGAAGTTGCCTATGTATCCTAAGAATGGGAATCAAGTCAAAGTAGTTCATGGTTGAGGTTCACTCGGGTGTTGACACTCTCCTTTTGCGCTCTAACTTTTGCAAAAGCCACCCTTTTTGATTTTCAACCTTGCAAGCTCTATTTATTTGATTTCTCATTTTTCATGGTCTAACTTTTGCCTAGGTCTCCCTTTCGGGTTTTCAGCCTAGCGAGCCTCTCAAGGGTAGAGTTACAATACTTGCAGTGAATTTGATCAATAGTCATCCTTGCCCTTATAGCGATTCTAGTTTTGACCCGACCTTTGTTGTATACCGGACTCGGGTTTTATGTTTTAGTACTATTGTTTGTCTCTTATTTCCTTTGTTCTCCCTTGAGTTTGTCTTTTGGGTTGTTGTGGTGGTGTTTGGGACAGGTTGGTTGCTTGGTTTCCAAATTCTTGTTGCCTAAATTTTTGTTCCTCCGCTCAAGCGGCACTTCTTTAGCTCGAGCGGGCTTTGTAAACTCTCAGTACTTTTGCAGGTCTGCAAAACTACTGGGAGAGTGTATTCTACGGTCGAGCAGGCCTTTCTACGCTCAAGTGGGCTCAGCTCAAGCGGCCATTTCTTGCGCTCGAGCGTTGGTCTATTGCCTGCAAAACTACTGGATGTGCGTATTCTGCATTCGAGCGTCACTTCTTGCACTCGAGCAGAACAACTTATTGTGTCTGACACTCGAGCATCACTTCTTGCGCTCGAGTGGACTGTGCGTATATCAGATCGCAAAAGTGACTTTTTACATCACCTTTTCATATCTTTTTTCGTCAAAACCCTCGATCAGAATTGTAGACACCCCATTTTTGACCGCCCGTAAGACTCAGATGCTTGGTTCAATGCACTCAATGATCAAAGTTGAATTATGAATTCGCACCGATTCAGAATCAATCAGGCTTTCGAAATAACCTCACATCTTCAACATTTACCTTGTTTCAACCCTTGGGTTTCATTTTTGGACCATTTCTCACCCTGAGTTGAGTTTGAACCAAAAAAATAGAGGAGGCCATCAAGGCCCGGCCGTGCATCAGTGATGGCCGGTCGGCCTTCGATGGCGATAAACACTGTTATGGGGGAGAGGCCGCCAATTGTCCATTTTTGAAGATATTTATCACCTTTTGAGCTCGAATTCTATAAAGCCGAAGCTCTGAGATTGTTTTGAGGGTTGAAAAAAATTGAAGAAGAGATATATACACCTTGAGAGCTCTTGACTCCTCATTCTTCCATTGTAAGGCATCTTTGAGCTAACCTAGCTTGCTTACACTTCCTATACACACCATATACAACCTTGTCTTACCATCCTAAAGCCTTGGTTGATCTTGAGGAAGTCTAATTCAAGCTTGAGAGTGCATTGAAACCAAGTTTGAAACATCAAACAACAAGCTTCCTTCTTGAAAGGTTTAAGATTGTTTTCTCTTCTATTGTCTTTATTTCTACCCTTTACTTTATAGTTCTTGCTGTTTTGGTTGGTTTTGAGTTTGTTTGAAGTGTTGGAGTTGGGTTTGAAGAGTTGCCAAAAGGGTAGAGAGAGCTTGCTCTTTCTATACCTTTATTCATAACTTAAACCTTATCCTTTTCACTCTTTTCCTTTGCTATTTACACTGATTTTCAGAGGTTTGAGAAGGCCAAAAACCATGTTTGAAGCTTCAAAAACAGAGGGGTTAGACATCCCTCCTTATCTTTGTTTACTAGCCTTAATTCCCTTATTTATTGGCTAGCTTTTCAACCCCTTTTCATGCATGACTTACCTCTGATTTTCATGTATTCAGGGTTATTTTGAGGTTATCTAGGTCATTTGAATTGGTTCATGTCTTGTTTAATGCACTTGTGGTCTCATAAGTTGGCATACTTGTTGCTTGTTATGCTTTCTTTATTCATTTCCATGTTTGGAGTCTAAATGTAATAATCAATCTATCATTCATCTCTTTCATACTTGAGAATGATTTCAACCAATTGAGGTTGTTCGAATCATGTAAGAAAGATCCCCACTTAATGGCTTAAACTTTCCAAAGATTCATCGCCAACAGTGTGGTCTTTCTCTCATGTTTCAAAGAACCTCTTGTTTGACATTACTTCTTGTTTAGAGGACTTTAAACATCACCGTGGACAAATGGACTAAAGAATGGCAAGGCCTAATAAAATTGGTTTAAAACTTGGATCAACACACTTAAAGAAAATGGCTTAAATAGCTTCAACTTGGCCGGACGTTATGCTAAGCTTCTTGTGTCAAGCGTCATCAAGCATCAATTCATGGTGTTTTTGATGTCCTTGAGGCATCTCAACTTCCTTTTTTGAGTTCATTCCATGACAAAAAAGGAGGGGTGGTCATTTGCATTACATTCATTATTTTTTTTTATTTTTTATTTTTTGTTGTGTCCAAAATGGTTTTCGAAATCATCAAGGAATCATATTGCTCATTGATGGTTTTGGAATCAATCCCAACATTCTCTTGAGGCTTTCCTATGATAGAGAAGGAAGGAACGACAAACAAAGCTTGAAAATGCTCTATCTGCACTGATTTCACCTTAGAGCATAGAAACAAAGTTTGCACAAAATCAATGCACGGCTGGCCTTTTGAAGGCCCGGCTGGTTATCAGTAATGCAAGGCCAGCCCTTGGTGTGTGGCCAGCAGTGCAACTTTGCAGAAACCGAGGCAGTGGCTGAAGGTGAAACAGAGATGCCTTGGGCAGACATAGTAGCTTTTAAGCGATGCACATGCAACCTCCATGCATCTTCCTTGGTGTTCATATTGAATGTGCTTGATCATTTAATTGCTTCATTAGCATAGTGAATTGTGTTGTAATATTTAGTTGGCCTAATTAGTTGTAGCTAATTAGTTGATGTTGTAATATTTAATTAGCTTAGCCTAGTTAATTTCTTTTGATTAATTAGCTTAGATAGTTAGTTAATTATTCATTTCAAGGGTTGTAATAATTAGCTTAATTAGTTTAGCTTAGCTTAGTTAGCTTAATTAGCTTACTTCATTCAGACTCTCCTTCGTGAGAGCATGTTGTAATAATGTGTATGTCTTTCAACTCCATGTCTTTCTCCCTTTTATTTAATCGCTTTTGATGGTTAGATTAGGGGCATGTCTCAATTAGCATACCTTATGTTTACGTCCATTCATTTGTATTGCATGCACCGAGACTCGGCGCATCATTCAAACAGCATTGTCATTTCAATACTTCATTGAATACGTGTTTAATTGCATGTTATCAAAATTTATTCATATGCCATATTAGTAGCCGAGCCTATTAATTGCATATTGCATGTGTTGCATTAGACATCTTGTAGTGTTAGGAATCATGCATATTTTTTTTCTAACTCATATCTACTTAGCTTGGAGTACTAGGTGAGTTCTTAATGCTTTAGCATACTTGCCTGAGTGTGAGTGATTGCCATGAATAGCATGCTTACCATGAGGCTAAATGCTTACTTGTTAAAATGTTTGAGTGCCTGTGGATGAATGATTGTTATTTGAATTAGAATGATTCAATGAATGTATGTTTAAGCCCACTATGTCCAGTGGCAACTTCATGGTTTTAAGCCCACTTTGTTAAGTGGCAAATTCGTAACTTTAAGCCCACTTGACGTGGCAAATTCAAACCCTTTTCGCAAAACAAACATGAATTGTGTTGTTCCAATTTGAACAAACTAGTCTATACTTGCTTGTGCGCATCACATAATAAAGTTAGCCTAATAACCAGAACAAGTGCACATAACATTTATAAAAAAATCATATCATGATTAGTAGAGGCCGATCTCTGGTCGAGCGAGCGGGGGTGCTCAATTCATGACCTTCCCCTCTCGTACTTAAGTTCCCGAGCCGAGGTAACTTTGGTAATGACGAACACGTGGCCTTTGGCACGAGTCATGGGTTTCCTAAATTTCTCCAAAAATAAAATGTTTAGGTGGCGACTCTGTATCTGGCAAAGCAGTCCAATTTTGGCATTTTTTATTCAAAATCGATTTTCCAAAAAGATTTGTCTGATTTGGACTCTTTGGTGTTTATCAATTTCACATTGCACTTGTGAGATTAGATTCAAAACTGCAAGAGTCCGAACTGTAGGGTTTCTTTCGAGCTTCTGAAAGGGGGAGTGAAAAAGGCTAGCTACAAAAACCTTATCTCTCTAAAACACACACTCTTTCTCTCTCTACATTTTCACCTAGTTCTAGTGATTTCTCTACCCATTTGCCTCTGTTAAGAACAGAAAGCATCTCAAGATCTTCATTTGATCCGAATAGAGTTAGGTTTGAGCATCTTTGAAGTTTTACCCTTGCTTGGTTGGTCTTCTCTTTTTGAGGTAGGGATTTTTTACACTTTCATATGATTTTTAACCCAGTTATTGGTTGTTGTGTAACAATGAGGGGATTTGGTAGTCTTATGAACAAACCTAGGGTTTGGGTATTGTAGCTTGACTTTGTCGCGCCTCCCTTTCGGAAGCTCGAAAGAAAGCCCTACAGTTCGGACTCTCGCGGTTCTGAATCTAATTTCACAAAGTGCAATGTGAAACTGGTAATCACCAAAGAGTCCAAATCCAGCAAATCTTTTTTGGAAAATCGATTTTAAATCAAATAATGCCAAAATTGGACTGCTTTGCCAAACACAAAGTTGCCACCTAAATATTTTGTTTTAGGGAAATTTAGAAAACCCTGACTCATGCCAAAGGCCACGTGTCCGTCATCACCAAAGTTGCCTCAGCTCGGGAACTTGGGTACGAGAGGAGAAGGTCCTGAATTAAGCACCCCCGCTCACTCGATCAAAGATCGGCCTCTACTAATCATGATATGATTTTTATAAACATTATGTGATCTTGTTCCGGTTATTAATCTAACCTTACTATGTGATGCGCACAAGCAAGAATAGACTAAAATTGCAAGATTTGGAACAATTCAATTTCATGTTTGTTTGTGAAAATGGTTTGAATTTGCCACTTCAAGTGGGCTTAAAGTTTGTGAATTTTCCACCAAACATAGTGGGCTTAAAACATGATTTTCCACTCAACAAAGTGGGCTCAAAATGCACATTTGTTGAATCGTTCCAATTCAAACAACAAGCTGTCATCCACAGGCATTCAAGCAGTTTATCATTTAAGCAGTTAGCTTCATGGCAAGCATGCTATAAATGGCAACATTCACATTCATGTGAGTACGCTAGAGCATTAAAAACTCACCTAGTACTCCAAGCTAGGAAAGAAATAAGTTAGAAAAATGCATGATTCCTAACTAATGCAAAATGACTAATGCAACGCATGCAATATGCAATTTAATAGGCTCGGCTACTAATATGGCATATGATTCGATTTGAACAACATGCGATTAAACACGTATTCAAAGAATTATTGAAATAGTAATGCAGTTTGAATGATGCGTCGAGCCTTGGTGCATGCAAGACAAATGAATGGACGCAAACATGCAAGCATAAGGTATGCTACTTGAAAATGTCCTTAATCTAACCATCAAAGGCGATTAAATAAAAGGGAGAAAGACGTGGGATTGGAAGACATGCACACACGCACGCACACTTATTACAACATTACGCCCTCGCGAAGGAGGGTCCGAATGAATAAGCTAACCAACTAGCTACGCTAATTAAGCTAACTAATTACAACACAATATTTAACTAACTATTCTAAGCTATTTAAATATTACAAATTAAATTAATTAGCTAAACACTTAACTAACTAATTACAAAGCAATTAAGCTAATTGATTACAACATAAATTAATCAACTAATCTATTTAAATAATTACAACATTTCCAAGCATTAGCTACAACTAATTAACTAGGCAAGTGTGGATGCGCCCTCGGGCTCTATGCTCTCCCACAATTCAGACTCGTTTGTCACGGTTCTTAATCTGATCCCGCAATGTGCAATGCAAGACTGATAAATCACCAAAGAGTCCAAATCCGGCAAATCGTTTTGGAAAACAGATTTTTAGAAAGAAGTGCCAAACATGGACTGCTTTGCCAGATACAGAGTCGTCACCTAAATATTTTTTTTAAGGGGGAATTTAGGAAACCTTGACTCGTTTGCCTAAGGCCACGTGTCCGTCATCGCCAAAGTTGCCTCGGCTCGGGAACTTGGGTACGATTGGGGAAGGTCAGCTATGAGCACCCCGCTCGCCCGACCAAAGATCGGCCTCTACTAACCATGATATCGAATTTTGCAAACATTATGCGTTCTTATTCCGGTTAATTAGCTAGAATTACTATGTGATGCGCACAACACAAAAGTATAGACTAGATCGCCTCATTTGGAACAAAGCATTGCATATCCGCTCGTTTGAAAGATGGTTTGAAATTTGCTACTCGCGAGTAGGCTAAAACACGGATTTCAATGAGTTGTTGCAACTCAAACAATCCAACCTTCACCCACAGGCATTCAGGCAGTCATATCACATAAGCACATAGCCTCATGGTAAGCATGCTGTCATGGCAACACTCACACAAATGCAAAGTTGCTAAAGCATAAATGCTTACCGAATACTCCAAGCCAAAACAAGAAACTAGTTAGCAATCATGCATGATCCTAGTTCATGTTAAAATGGCTAATGCATCGCATACATAATTTTGCTAGAATAGGCTCGGCTAATCGTAGGATGGCATGTGAAATGCAACAACTCGATGCGCGTATTCAAGTTTGGAATTGGAATACTATGCAATTAGCATGATGCGCCGAGCCCGGTGCATGCAAGACTAATGAATGATGCACGCATGCATAGCATAAGGTATGCTAAATTAAACATGCCCTAATACTAACCATCAAAAGCAGGTAAGTAAAATGGAGAAAGAAGTGGGGGTTGGAAGACATGCACACACGCACCCACACTTATTACAAATTCGCCCTCGCTCGGAGGGACCAAAAGAATAATACAATTTAATTAACCTACAAGCTAATTAAATAATTTACAGACCACCTAATTAATTAACAAATCAATTAAGGTAAGGAAAGCTATAAAAGGCCTCGGGGAAGGAGGGATGCACGCGTGCTCGGATTGGCTTCGCCCGGAAATCCAATGACAAGCGCAACCTGCCTTTGTTTGCCCTGCTCTGCTTCTCTGAGGCTTGCACAACTCCCAAGGTACACTCTTTGGACACTATGGAACACCACCGGCCAAGGGGAATCATCACCGGCCATGGCAGGGTGGTCATCGACCAACTATTGAGTCATCGGCCAGAAATGGATAGCCGGCCGGCACTGGAGATGGCCGACCGACCATAACTTCCTGCAGGAATCTGTTTTGACAGCAGCAGAGGGCAAAACAAGGCATGGCAATGCATTTCAAGCACATGTATGCACCAACACCCTCCTTATCATGTTCATGACTCAAAGGAGCATGGTACTCGATTCTCGGACCACCAATCGCGCATTTCAATGCGTGATGGCCCAAGGAACCAAGTTGTGCATTTTGATTTCAAATGACATGCAAACCAAATAAACACATAAAGCCCAACCTCTATCATACTCAATTCAAGAGGCAAGGCATGCAAGTCAAATACAATGCGACCTAGGCATGTGAACTAAGCATGCAACATGATGTATGAGGGTAAGCATACAAATGTGCAATGTGTACTAGGCACACAACCTGAAGCAAACAAGCATGTGAAGTATGGAATAACTATGCAAGCTAATCAAGCATGCAAAGGGCAACTTAACCATACAAGCATGCAAGATGCAACATGGACAACATGTTAAGAAACTTAGCAAAGGAATGCATGCCAAATGCACTACCACCTAAGCATGCAACAACATACCAAAGGGGCCAAGTGTGTGACAAAATACAAGTCAAGCATGCCACAACATGCAAACAATGGACTTATACCAATTTGGGCAGCCCTCAACTAGGCCCAAAACAGTGGCCAAATGCCATGGAAATGAGGGCCAAAACACATACAAACATGCATGCATACAAGGTCCAACACTTAAGCATATAGAGACAACTTTTAAGCACACTTAAAAGAGGAACATCATGGGCATATAGCATGCATATTAAGCCCTGAAAAACACATGAGGATGGTGCGAAACCAACCTAAACCAAGCAATCAAAGCATGTTAACATGCCTAAAGCTTGAGACCAACTAAAGGGCTCAAACCATGGCCATGCCAACCAAGCCTCAAAGGGCCAAGGGGACTCCAAACAACCCCAATTCAGGTCTAAACAAGACCAAAGACATACCTAGATGTCATCTAAATGGTCTAAACATGCAAGCATACAAAAGGGTCCAAACATGGAGCACAAGACAACAACCTTTTAACACATTAAAGGGGCATCAAATGCAAGCATACAAGCACACCACAAGGACTGAAATGGCATGGCAAGCGGTTCTAAACCACTGAAACAAAGCAAGGATGGCATGCTAGAGGGGTCAATGCTCAAGGCATACAAGGGGGATTACATGGTAGCTATACAAAGCAAAGCATGGATGACCCAAATGACCAAAAACAGACCTTTAGCATGCTAAAACAAGCATAAAAGCTTCATAAAGCTAGGCCAAAAACATGCTAGGCACAAGGCTCAAAGCACAAAGCATGTTAAGGCAATTCATGGCATTATAAGACAAGTATGCAATCTAAGCATGGTGTGTCTAAACCAAGTAAAAATAGAGGTAAAACACGGCAAAATACTACCAAATACCTACTGAAATATGGCCAACATGAACTCAAAAATGGTGCTCACACATAAGGCTTAAAATGGCAAGTTTGAAGACAACAAGGAGAGGGGATGGCCCTCTCCTTCTTAGGACCTTAAGGCACCATCCTCACCATTGAAATCCCTCAAGATTTCAGTGGTGAGGAGGCCAAGACAAGGTGGTCCCGGAGCTCACCAAAAATAGCACAAAATGGGGGCCAAACAAGGCCTAAGAGGGGTCAAACAACCGCAAAGCTCAAAGCAACCTTAAACAACTCTTTTAAGCACTTAAAATCAGAACTTTTTTATGTTATAAGTCAAGCTTAAAAACAGATTCAAGGATGGCTAAAAGTCTATGCAAAAATGGGGTATTAAAGGGCAAGATTCTTACCCTTGAAGACCTTCTTCAAGAATGGTGCTCCAGCAGCTTCTCCAAGCTTGAATCCATTCAAGAACTTCAAGAACAACCTTCTAATGCCTCAGCAACTAAGGTGTGGTGTAATGGTAGGTGTTCTAGTGCAAAACTAAGAACAAACGCACACAAAACTCACAAGAGAGGGAGATATAGAGATAGAAGAGATACACAACCCTAACCCTAATATCAAGACCCTCTGGAATTTCTTCGAACCCCTAAGGAGGGAGTAGAAGCCCCCCTCTTATAGAGGATCACTCTTGCAAAGCTTACAAAACAAGCTAAGCAAGATTGAAATCCCTCCATACACGTGTATGGAGGGGGTGCAAAGTGGGTGCCAGCTATCACAGCTGGCACAAAATATCTGCAAAAGCAGATGCACAGTGGTCGGCCAGCCAAAAATGACATTTTGGCCAAAACAATGGTCGGCCGACCAAAAATAGTGCTGGCAGGCCAAACATTTGGCCGATGGCAACAAACCAATGGCCGGTGGTCTCAAGCCATGGCTGGTGAGGTGTAGGGATGGCCAACAAGCCACTCCATGCCCCTCAAAAGCAAAACACAAGTGTTTGGTGCAAAACCAGACACAAAACAGTCGAGTCGAGAGATCTTGAGGTAAGGCACGTGGCCGAGACCTCCGGGAACTCAAGGCGAACACAAACATGGATGATCACCAAGTGTTCAAACGGTGACGTCCAAGTCTTGAGGACGGTCAAAAATGGGGTGTCTACAGTTGCCCCTCTTTGACAGAACTCGAAAGTCATAACAATGACGGGAGTGAGTGTCAAAGCCTAGAGACGGCCCATTTTTGACAAGGCCGAAGACTTAGACAAGCATACAAGCTACAGATAAGGTATGCGCCCGAAGGCAGGGGCAAAATGCAACTGACAATACAAGAAGCCGAGCATAACTTATGATCATGCAAAGAAAAGCTGTAACGAAGCACATACAATGCAACAGTTTTAAGCAATCAAGCACAAATCCAACTACAATATGATGCAGGAAGGAAGAGAATTATGTAATTCTCGCTACGTTTCAGGCGGAGAATACAATACCTGTCCAGTTCATCTGGTTGCGCCAGCCTCAAATGAACCGTACATACAATATCGTGCCTGCGAAAGAAAGCAACTTAATAGGTACAATATCGTTAGCAACATGCATAACAATGCAATCGAAAGCTGCGTGACAACGCAATGCACTAACAAGTGTGAATGAGCTGCGCAAGATAGTGCGATGCGCAAAATAACGCGATTGGGATGCATGCAAAATGCGAGCAAGGTGCACAAAACAGTGCGATGATATGCAAATGATATGCAAAATTACAAAACAATGTAAAATCAATGCAAATGATATGCAATTGAGTCATGATCAAATCATGAACAGTTCAAAATCACACAAAAGTCATAAGGATGATGGAGATGCAAAATCCGCCTACCATAGAAAAGGTGCCGCAACCATCAAACCACAATACCAGCAGTGGAATAGGTGCGTACACATGCAGAACTATGAGTAATGTAGACAGACACAAGAACAAGTAATTGGGTGGAGTGACATAAGTGGGGAATGATCCGCTAACGAAAGAACATGATCCTAAATGCTGGACGCAACAAATTACACTACAATGTAATATACAATGGATACGGCCTACGGCCAAACCGTATCTTGCCTAGGAAAGGCACGGACACATACAAACCACGTCTAACACAGAAACGATGCCGTCACCCTCAAACCACAATACCAACAGTGGAATAGGCGCGTACACATAATATCATAACTGTGCTTCGACGTGAAAAAGTATGGGCACATACCAGACCAAGCTCAACAAGGAAAGGCGTAAGCCATAGATGGATGTGATGCAGTGAATGCATGCAATACAAACTATGTACAATACAACGAATGCATGACAATGCACTATTTACAATGAATTCATGACATATGCACTATTTACAATGCAACCTACATACTAACATGCGATGGATGTAGTGGATAAGGCCTGCGGCCAAACCGTGTCTTGTCTAGGAAAGGCATGGACACGTACAAACCATGTTTAACACGGAAACGGTGCCGTCACCCTCAAACCACAATACCAGCAGTGGAATAGGTGCGTACACAAAATCTCATAACCGTGCATCAACACGAAAAGTATGGGCACATACCAGTCCAAGCTTAACATGGAAAGGCGCAAGCCATAGATGGGGGTGATGCAGTGAATGCATGCAATGCAATCTACAATGCAATATATACAATAAGCAATGGATGGATGTAAATGCAATATTTATAGTGCAATGCATGACATATGCACAATTTTCAATGATTCATGACAAGGTGCACTATTGTTTTTTTTTTTTTTTGAATGCATGACGATGCAAATGAAGGGAAAATGCATGATAATGCATGTTTTTTTTTTTGTTTGTTTTTCTTTTGAAAATTCATGATAATGCAAATGGAGGAAAAATGCATGATAATGCATTTTTTTGTTTTTGCTTTTTTTTTTTTGTTGTTTTTTGTTTTTCGAAATGCATGATAAGGTGCATGATAATGCATGATGATGCGAATGCGTGACAACGCACGTCTTTTGATATGCATGACAATGCACATGATCTTGAATGTGCGACAACGCATGTCTTTTGAAATGCATGATAAGATGAAACCTACTGAAAATCGTTCGGGCACGACAAACACCGAAGGACTTGCACCTTTAGAGGATTTAAGGTCTTCTAGACCGAGTGTATTTAAGGTCTCGCCAGGCCGTAGGGAGGTACAAGTCGTGCGTGTTACAACACGTGTGCATGCAATAGATGATGTGTGCTACAATACATGCGGACATGCAAGCACCAAAGGTTTTGCACCTTCAGAGGATTTAAGGTCTCCTAGACCGAGCGTATTTAAGGTCTCGCCAGACCGTGCGGGTTTAAGGTCTCACCAGACCGTAGGGCGCATAACAATGCGTATAACTCGACGCGCGTTCACGTCAAAGCGTTGTAAAGCAACACGTGTGAGGCAACTGTCGAATCCTGAAAGAGACAAAAGGATACAAAAAAGATACACCGCACCTGTATTCAAGTGCTACGCGTAGAAGACACGGTCTGAGGTCAAAACGGAGACCGGTTGAGCTTCGAAAATGCACTTTCTTGCACTGTCTTGAGAAATGAAGGCCCCAAACCATACATCTGACCCAAACAAGGGTGTAGGAGGCTCACCGGCTACCGGAGGAGGTCATCGGCCATCCACCGACCATCAAAACAGATCACCGGCCATCTATTTGGCCGACCGGCCAACAGTGTGGCCGACAGGCCAAATCTACCTGAATCGGGGCAGTTTGGACATTTTGGCACGGGTCTTTTAAAATAGGACCTCTAGCCCTATTTTGTTCACTTCCTCATGCTCGAAATCTCTTCCCCTCTCTCTTGATCACTTTTCTTCCTTCATTCTCCCTTTTTCCTCGATTTTAGGGCCCATTTCGACGTTCGATTCGCGAACACCTCATTGTTTCGCACGTTTTGAACCGAACGAAACTTCATTTCGGTGCATTTTTCTTGATTTCTGCCACTCGGGGCTTGTTTCCCTCGAGTTTACCTCGATTTCTGTGCCTTTTCCGTACCCCGACCTTTCCGGCCATTTTTCACCCTCCTAGGGTTGACTTTTCGGTTGACCCTTCACATTTTCGCCTGGTTTTCTCATTCCCAGCCACTTTCACACCCTCTCTGATATGGCAGACGATCTTCCAGGCGGTGGGGCTCCCCTGGAGATAGACATGGATCCAGAGGCCGAGCTCTTGCCGCTTCACATCCGGCCGTTCGATCCGGCGGCCTACAGACCGGCGATTCATGTGCTTCCTCCCGACGAACTTCGCAATTTCCGGAGTTTTGACAGGAGGGTGCCACCAGAGCTGCTTTTGCGCGAGCCAGAGACGCACCTTTCATACGGCGCTTCCGAGGTATACCCGTCCTCATTTCATTTTCTGCAAAGTAGAATACCTAATTGCCATAGTCGATTTTGCCTTTAACTGTTTAACCCGGATGCACTGATATACTGTATGCTGTAGTTAACTGCGAACACACCTACATTCGGTATCTGTTTGAATTGGAACACGTGCACACACGCTATATCTGTCTTGAACCACCCAAACACGCTGTCACATCATACACTATAGTTCACTGAAAGCACACCGGCACCTAATGTCTGTTTGAATCTGAACACGTGCACACATGCCATATCTGTACTGAACCACTCAAACACACTGACACATCAGATGTTGTAGTTTTCTGCAAGCACACCGGCACCCGATGTCTGTTTGAATCTGAACACGTGCACACAAGCTGTTTTTCATCAATTCTGAATGTTCATCAAAACTGTATATTTAGTATTGCTTCGCAAATGTTTGCTTTTGAACAGGGAGATTCACATGCCTTCCGGGGGTATGGGAATGTTGCTGCCGCGGATGGTATATGGAGTTACCGGACGCCGTCCGTCACATTGTCGACCAGGCCGGCTTCGACGCCTTCTGCAGGGAACTCTCGCGCCTCACCGCGAGCAGGCCTCTTCTTGCCGCTCTGGTGGAGAGGTGGTGGGACACCAACGACTCCTTCCATTTCTCTGCCGCGGAAGATATGACGATGACTTCCTATGACTTCTCGATGCTCACCGGCATCGGGGTAGGGGGTGATCCGATCCCCTTCGACACCGATATGGATGAGTGGGATGCTGCCCAGATATACCTGCTTGGCGAGGTGCCACCTCTTGCGTGCCCAGGATTTGTCAGATACTCGTGGTTCGAGGACCACTGGCGGATTCAGCCAGCTGTAGACACCCCATTTTTGACCGTCCTCAAGACTTGAACGTCACCATTTGAACACTCGGTGATCATCCATGTTTGTGTTCGTTTTGGCCTTGCCTCAGGATCTCTCAACTTGATTGTTTTGTGTTTGGTTTTGCACCAAACACTTGTGTTTTGCCTTTGAGGGGGCAGGGAATGGCTTGTGGGCCGTCCCCACACATCACTGGCCATGGCTTGATGCCACCGGCTGTGTTTCGTTGCCACCGGCCAAATGTTTGGCCGGCTGGCACTATAGATGGTCGACCGGCCATCTTTTTTGGTCAAACTGCATTTTTGGCCGGCCGACTACTGTGTATCTTCTTTTGCAGATATTTTTATGCCAGCTGTGCTAGCTAGCATACACTTTGCTCCCCTCCATACACGTGTATGGAGGGATCTCCCTCTTGTTAACTTACCTTGGAAGCTTTACAAGATTGGATTGTCTATAAGAGGAGGCCTCTTCTCCCTCTTTTAGGTTGAACAACATTTTTCCAGAGCTTTGAGTTCTAGGGTTAGGGTTTGCATATATCCTATCTCTATATCTCTCTCTCTTTGTGTATTTGTGTGTGTTTAGTCTTAGTATTGCAAACAAACACCCACCATTACACCTTCTCTTGGAGCTGAGGTCCTTGGAGGTTGTTCTTGAAGTTTTGGAGCTGGTTTGGACCTAAGGAAGCTGCTGGACCATCATTTGTGAAGAGGGTCTACAAGGGTAACATTCTTGCTCTTTTTACCCCATTTTTGCATAGCTTTTTTGACTACCTTGCAACTATTTTTAGACTTGGTGTATAACATATAAAAGTCTTGTTTTTGCCTACTCTAAATAGTTGTTTAAGGGTGTTTTGAGCTTTGAGGTTGTTTGACCCCTCTTAAGCCTTGTTAGGCTCCATTTTTGTGCATTTTTGGTGAGCTTCGGGACCATTGTGTTTGGGCCTTCTCACCACTGAAATCTTAAGGGATTTCAGTGGTGAGGATGGTGCCTTGAGGTCCTAAGAAGGAGAGGGCCACCCCCTCTCCTTGTTGTCCTTGAAAAGGGCCATTTTTGCCTCATGTGTGAGCACCTAATTTAGGTTCATGTTGGACATGTCCTAACTAACTTTTGTGCTTATTATGTCATAATATAGCTCTGTTTCTACTTGGTTTAGGTACACCATGCTTGCTTAGCATACATGCCTTGTAATGCCATTGTTTAGGCCTTAACATGCTTTAGGTTTTGATCCTTGTTCTAGCATGATTTTGGCCAAGCTTTGTGAAGCTTTTGTGTTTGTTTTAGCATGCTTAAGTTTTGTTTTTGGTTGTTTTGGTCGACCATGACATGCTTAGTATAGCCACCTTGCATTTTGGCTTGTTAGCCTTAGATGTGTGAGTATGTAGCATGCTTTACTTGCCTTGTCTCAGTGGTTTGGAACCATTTGTAGCATCATTTTAGTCCTTATGGTATGCTTGTATGCTTTCCATTTGATGCCCCTTTAATGCTTTACAAGGTTGTTGTCATATGCTCCATGTTTGGCCCCTTGTGTATGCTTGCATGTTTAAACCCCTTAGATGCCATTTGGGTGCATCCTTAGCATTGTTTAGGTCTGCCTTGGACCTGTTTTAAGTCCTCTTAGCCTTGTGAAGCTTGGTTGACTTAGCCATGGTTTAAGCCTCCTTGGCTTGCCTTAAGTACTTGGACCATTATTGCATGCTTTGCTTGTTTTGATTAGTTGGTTTGGCACCTCTCCTTCATGATTTTCAGAGCTTTCTATGCATGCCATATGCCCATGTTTCGTCTCTTTTAAGTGTGCTTAAAGGTTACTTGTTTGATGCTTAAGTGTTGGTCTATTTGCATGCATGTTTGTATGTATGATTGTCCCTCATTTCCATAGCATTGGCCACTGTTTTAGGCTTGTTTGAGGGCTGCCTAAATTAGTTTAAGTCCACCCCTTAGCATGTGGTTACATGTTTGCCTTATGCCTTGCATGCCTAAATACACATTGCATGTCCATGTTGCACACTTAGCCTCCATGCCTAGGTTGCATTCCATTTGCATGCATGCTTCACCTCTTGAGTTGAGTATGATAGAGGTTGAGCCCCTTTGTTTGATCATGTGCATTGTATTCCATATCAAAATGCGTACTTCGTTTCTTGGGCCATCACGCATTGAAATGCGCGATTGGTGGTCCGAGAATCGAGGCCCATTCCCCTTTGAGTGTGGTTGGTGCATACATTACTTGAAATGCATTGCCATGCTATGTTTTGCCCTCTGCTGCTGTCAAAAATAGATTCTGCAGGAAGCTTTGGCCGGTCGGCTACCTTTAGTGCCGACCGGCCATCCATCAGTGGCCGATAGCGTAATCAATGGCCGGTGACCATTCCCCGTGGCCGGTGGCCATTCCTCCTAGCCGGTGGTGTTCCACAGTGTGCAGAAAACATATCCTGGGACTTGTGCAGCCTTGAGAGGAGCAGAACAGTAAAAGCAGAGACATCTTGTGCATGGCAATGGCTTTCCGAGCAGAGCCAAGCACACATTACATTGGACCCTCTTCCCAAGGCTGTTTACTGTTTAATTAGCTTAGTTAATTTACTTAACTAGCTAATTGTCTGTAATATTTTAATTAGCTTGTAGGATAATTAATTGTATTATTCTTTCGGTCCCTCCGAGTGAGGGCAAATTTGTATAAGTGTGGGTGCGTGTGTGCATGTCTTCCAGCCCCCACTTCTTTCTCCCTTTTACTTACCTAGTTTTGATGGTTAGTATTAGGGCATACTTACTTCAGCATACCTTATGCTATGCATGTGTGCATCATTCATCAGTATTGCATGCACCGGGCTCGGCGCATCATGCTAACTGCATAGTATTTCAAATCTAACTTGAATACATGCTATCTGTGCATTCCACATGCCATCCTAGGATTAGCTGAGCCTATTCTAGTGACATTTTGTATGTGTTGCATTAGCCACTTAACATGGACTTGGATCATGCATGATTACTAACATGTTCTTTGTCTTGGCTCGGAGTACGATGTAAGCTTTTATGCTTTAGCATCCTTGCATGCGTGTGAGTGTTGCCATGTTAGCATGCTTTACCATGCGGCTAGATGCTTATTTGATTAACTACCTGAATGCCTGTGGGTGAAGGTTGGATTGTTTGAGTTGGGGCGACTCATTGAAATCCATGTTTTAGCCTACTTGCGAGTAGTAAATCTCAAATCACTTTTTTTAAACAAACGGATATGCAATGCTTCATTTCCAAATTAGGCGATCTAGTCTATACTTTTGTGCTGTGCACATCACATAGTAAGATTAGCTAATTAATCGGAATAAGAACACATAATGTTTTCAAAACTCGATATCATGGTTAGTAGAGGCCGATCTTTGGATCGGGCGAGAAGGGGTGCTCATAGCTGACCTTCCCCAATCGTACCCAAGTTCCCGAGCCGAGGCAACTTTGGTGATGACGGACATGTGGCCTTTGGCATCGAGTCAGGGTTTCCTAAATTCCCCCATTAAAAAAAAATATTTAGGTGGCGACTCTGTATCTAGCAAAGCAGTCCATGTTTGGCACTTCTTTCTAAAAATCTGTTTTCTCAAAACGATTTGCCGGATTTGGACTCTTTGGTTCAGATTTAGAACCGTGACAAATTGAGTCCGAACTGTGGTAGCATAAGGCCCCCCTCGGGGCGCGTCCACACCAACCTTAGTTGAGGAGGCGCCGATGACTCAGGAGGAGGTGGAGCAGTACACACGCGGCTTCCTCATGTTCCTGCTGGGGACGACCATCTTCGCCGACCGGGCGAACACCGTGCCTCTCTGCTTGTTGAGTGCACTTGTAGACGTCACACAGATCCTGCGCTATGACTGGGGTGGTGCAGCCTTGGCCACACTCTATGGGTACATGAGCTCATCTTCCCGTTGCAGCGGGCAGTTGCTCGAGGGCTACTGGCGAGCTTGGGAGGTACATTTTCTCTTTCTGTTTTACATTTCTGATTTACATTTCCTGTACTCTGTACACTACACACACTGCGGTTTGCTTCACGCTGACTATATACTGCACACACGGCACACATATACTCTACTTTACACTGACTGTATACTGTACACACTGTACACTCTGCACAACACACTGCACAATACACGGTTCTACAATCTCTGCTTTATTCTGCATTCTGCCTTAGCTGATAAGCATACTGATCTTTGCTCTCTACGCCTACTTCTCGAGGCTTGCTCCAGTGCCCGAGGAGGAGACACCTCTTGGCGTTCCATTCTCGCGACGCTTCGATGTGAGATGCATGCGGCGACCCCAGGAGACGTTCATATTCTTCCGCCGCTACTTCGACACTATTACCGCCGCAGAGGTATGTTCAATTTCACAGTTTATTTTAAGCTTCGCTTTGCACTGTATTTTCAATAACAGTAGATAACACACTGCATTTTAATTTCAGATCACATGGCAGCCTTGGGCTCCGTTGCCCGCTACGGTTCGGTAGCGGTTTGCAGGTGCGGAGGAGACCGCCAGATTCAGGATCTTGCTGGAGGGCCCGGTCTATCGGGCTTAGTACCTGGGTGAGCGCTTCCTGCGCCAGACCTTAGGTTTACCGGAGCAGATAGTTCCGGGTTCGCCTCCTGTCCATATGAGGGACACCGAGAGGTTCCTCCTTGAGCAGATTGCCGATTACACGATCGGCTGGGAGGCTGAGGGCTTCAGGGGCGAGGGCGACTACACGAAGTACGTCCAAACCTACATCATGCGGCCTTTGAGCAGTGGTCATCGAGTTGAGCGAGGGAGGCCAACGGCGCCGGCAGCCAGGGCAGGAGTAGGAGCAGGAGCAGGAGCGCCGAGGGTGGCTCGGTCCGTGGCAGGAGTGGGACTCGGAGAGGACGGGAGGCTAGTTGGCTAGCACTGCCCATGACGATGACATACCGAGGGCAGGGTGGGGAGACCTATCAGATCCCCATCGCTCCCCCTCTGGCTGATCACGAGTTAGTCAGGTTCTACGACTGATCTCCGGTATGTACTACTGCGTTTTGCATCTTGCATTTTCATTTCATTTCATTTCATTTCATTTGATGTTCCGCAGAATACTGATGCTTCTAACACTTTTGCAGGCTTCCTCCGAGTACACTCGCCAGTCACTGAAGTTGACCGCCTTCGTGATGGGGATGTTCCAGCGGAGCCTCGGCCTGCTGGCCATCTACGGCATTCCTGTAAGTTTTTCTGACCGCAGTCTCAAACCATACATACATCTGTTTCATACATAATCCGATGCATCACATTGTCAACATAACACTTGATACACGGCCTTCACGACATCTGACACACTGTAACCCACAGACTGTTCACAACATTACTCACGGCACTCATACACTCAGTCACTGCATTTTGCACTGACACACTGCTCACGGCATTCATACACTGTACTCATACACTGCATTCTGTACTCATACTCTGTTCACGGCATTCATACTCTGTTTTGCGTAGCATACTGATGCTTTTGCCATCTGTCCCTTTTTAGGCCCCGTTCCAGATTCCTGCTACAGGTGGTGCTCTAGCCGGGCCTTCTGTGCTTGCCAGAGGAGGAGAGCATGAGGGCAGAGTATACCCCTGCACCAAAGTGGGGCGTACTCATGTCGGGAGTAGTTCACGGGCACCAGTTCCCAATGATGATGAGTCCGAGGCGGAGGCAGAGGCGGAGTCAGAGTCGTCCGAGGAGGAGACCGGCGATGGCACAGACTCGAGCTCAGACGGCGGAGCTGACGATGATGCTCCTGGACCTTCGTCCAAGAAGAGGATGAGGACAGACCCTCAGGCCTGAGACCACTGATGCTGATCCAGATTTTTGCTACTTTTCCTTTTTTGTTTTTACTTTTCTTTACTTTTGCTGGTAGCTTGAGTACCTTCTACTGCTGCAGGCAGGTTTTGTTTTCTCCAAAACTTTGTACTTGAAAAGATGATGAAATGAAACAAATGTTTTGTCTGAAAAAGTGTTACATTTGTACATTCCATACTTCGCATTGCATTGCATCATATTACACCTCAATGTAAATGAGATTGATCTCCTGTCTGAAAAATCAAACACTTGTGTCGTAATAACCAGGTAATGAACCAGCTAACGACAAAACAACTTGTACAACCCACTGCTCATTCTGAACACTCGGCTCGTAACATAGTACTCGGTTTACTCGGCACACAGCCCGTACAAACAGCTCATTCTGAACACCGCTCATTCTGAACTCATAGCCCATAACACAGTATTCTGTTCATTTGCACACGACCTATTCTGAACAAACAATTCAATCTTGACAAGACGGGATGTTCACTGTTTTCGAGTGACCGGGGGTTGAACCCCTGTGGTTTTACAAAAGAAACAAATCATGTTTTGCATAAATGTGGAGAATGGCATAGCACTCTGAGCACAAAATGATTTGAGAAAAGCGTTTTCAACCGGGTATTGAGCCTACAACTGAACACAGTGAAAAGGACTCAACAACGAGAAACAAAAGGTAAACAACCTAAACACAACGAGACACGCTCGGAATGACTCAAAACAAGAGTTGGGGCAAACAAAACAAAAGACACGACACACAGGACGTGTTACAAAGACGAGAGACCTCTCAGTGCACGAGGAGCTAGTTTCTCCTGGTATTCTGTCCCACCCTTTCTTATTTGTGATTCTCACACCACTCGACCCTCAGGCTTGGTTTTTCTCTCAAAACCCTTTTGCTCACTTTTCTCTCAACTTACACCTCTCTATTCTTCAATCTCTCATTCTCCATCCCTCCCCAGATATGGTCAGTGGATAAGCAAGAGGTAGTGGGTTCATGCCCAACACAGCCATCTCACGGCTATTTCTTCTGGTGACATTTAGTCGATGCCCTGGATGAGGGAGTGGAGTGTCCTGGTCCATTCCACTTTGAGCTTCGCACTTGGTTTCATACCTCGTTGCTTGGAGGATGTTGAGGGCTTTCGGCCCTTTAGTTGTCAACCTCAATTGTGCCCCTGTTGGCAAGTAGTGTGCCCTTCGGACAAATACATTGACGGCGGGGGGGAAGACAGAACACCTGACTCAACTGTGCCCCTAGTTCATCACTTTTGCCATTTTTGTTTTGGTTTTCTACTAAAACAATTTTGACCAGCATGAGAGTTAGATTAACATACTTGTTCGATTTTTGATTTGAAAATCATGCAAGTTAGGCTATGAGCACTGAAAATTTTCCTTTTTTGGGTCCAAGAAATGGTCTAGTTTTTGGAAAAATGAAATAATTTTCGAGAAATTAGTCAGCCTCAGTAAAAATTCTCAAAAAACTATTTTTACAAACGGTCAATGCTCAACGAGCGCAGAACTTACTCTCGAGATGCACAACCTCGGAGCGGAGGCAATGGAAAATTGCCCCTTGTTTGGATGGCACTGCATGGCAACGGAAAGTTTCCCCTGGTTTGAAAGGCGACTCATGGCAACGGAAAGTTGCCCTTTGTCTGAATAGCGCCGCAGCAAACTGTAACCAGTTCTCATTAGTGATGATCACGACCGAACTTTCGGATACAGAGAAGACGAAGATGGTCAAAACCAATATATGGACACAGTCACTTTGAAAGTGCGTGGGGCTGGACTTCAGGATGAAGTTGCCTACGTATCCCAATCATGGGAATCAAGCCTTACGTAGTTCAGGTTAAGGTACACTCGGGTATAAACCTTCACTTTTTTACGCTCTAACTTTTGCCAAGGCGCCCGTCGTGGGTTTTCGACCTTGCGAGCTTTGTTTTTCTCCTTTCTTTTCAACTCTTTTCACCTTTTTCTTCTTCTTCTTTTTTCGCATTTTTCTTTCTTTCTTCTTTTTGCATTCTTTTCTTTTCCTTTTTCTTCTTTTTTTTTTCTTGCTCTAACTTTTGCCTGGGTCGCCCTTCCGGCTTTTCGGCCCAGCGAGCCTCTTAAAGGGTAAAAGTGTAACAAGTCCATGCCAAATGGTTTTAGGGTTTTCAAGTCATCCGTACCCAGGAGAGTGGTTGTTGTATTGATTTACAGAAGGACCCATCTTCGGCTCTTTGAGTACATCGGACATTTTTGCCCCTAGTTCGAGGAGTGCTTCTGATTTTAGCTTTGCAAGTTTCTTCTGATGAGGTTTGATCTTCTTGATCTGGCTTTGGCGCCTCTTGTTCGAGGGCTGCTTCAAATCTGGCCACGCAGGCCTTACATCGCGGTTGATCGTTGAACAGTCTGAACCCAAGGTCCAAGGTTTGAAAGCAAGGGCTCAAGTCTCGAGGCTGAGAGCGATCCTAAGCTGCACAATCTCAAGAGCGATTCCACACAGGTCTTCGCAAGACCGCGCAAAACATTTTGTTTTTGAAAGTTTTTAAGAAAGCGACAAATCACTCGCGTTGAAGATAGTGTGGAACCAATCTGGATCAAGCCAGGGTCCTTCTCAGTACTCACATTAACAAACAAGATTTCATTCATTAAGGGCTTAGCATGCCTCTCTTTCTCTCAAATTTGATCAAATTTTTGCAAAACCCGAGGAATTCCTTCCTCTTCATTTTCATCGCGGTGTTCAAAAAGTTTTGAAAAACTATAGGTCAATGCAATGAATTCGAGGTACAGAAGTGTAAGTGAGATGCTCCGCCGTTTCATTCAAACCCTCTGGCACAGTTAGCTCAAAGTAGCAGTAAGCACGGAAACATGATAGCCGCAGTTGTTTCATTCAGGTTCCCTGGTTGTAACTGGCTCCATAGCAGAGACAAACTCAAAAGAAAGCAAAAGGGTAATTACAAAACGAACACGGTGTTCGAGGCAACAACCCCGAAATCACCTGACATTCTATACAATGGGAATGACTCGATACAATAAGACATACCCTTAAGCAAAAAAGACTGACTCAAAACAAAGAGATAGACTGAAAACAAGATCACAGAATTGACTCAACACCCAAGTCAGAAACTACAAAAATTAGCATTCGCAGATGCTCAAAAATAGTGCGTGCCAGACGCCACATCCTAAAATAAACCGAGCGCTGCCTGCAGGTGGTCCAACCCCTGATCACATACTCGCAGTATCCTCGAAATCCAACAGCTCAACGGTGACAGACTTTGCTGAGGTAGGTGGGAGGATGACCTCATTATCAATCAAGTCTTGCACTTCATGACGAAGGCGGAAACAACCGTCGGTGCTGTGACCAGTTTGTTGACGGTATGCGCAGTACAAGGTAGCATCATGTGTGAGAGGGAGATTCTTCGGGAGAGGCCGGGGGTCAAGGGGTTTGAGGTGCCCCCTTTCGGCGAGGATCTGGAGTGCCTTAGACAAAGGCATGTAAAGAGCATGAAATACCCTGCGACCTCAAGGCAGGTACTTCGAGCTTTGTGCATTTTTACTGGATGCAGTAGCAAAAGGATCGGCAGGTGCTGTCTTGACTTTCTGATCTCTTCCAGATGCAGGTTTAGGAGCGGGAGGAACTAAACTGGTATGACGGGGCCTATCCCGATTCTCGGACTGGCTTGAACTGCCCTCGGTTGGAGCGGGGAATGCATCATCCATAGTCTTAGCCACAACTGCGAATACCTGCTGCTTATTCATCCCCCCGGCTTTCAAAGCCTCGATTGCCCACAACAGTTGTTCAACGGGATCAGCATCTGTTCCCATTTTGCCCTTGCCTCTGGCCTCAGCTTGATCGAGGGTTCGGGTTGCTATATCGGAGTGAAATTCGGTTGTTGTTGACACGTCATTGCCATAGCTTGAGGCAACCTCAGGTTGGTTGAGCTCGATTACAATCCGTCCCAGTAGCGGGGGCTCCTGTGGTACAAAATTCCTGACATACGATGTGGCTGGTGGCGAAGCCGACATTCCATAAGCGAGATCAGCCACACACCTCTGGAGGTCACCAATCATTCCCATCAACTCGAACGTGGTGGGCTCACGAGCTTGATACAACTGGGGTGTCCAGATCGGGTGTGCAGCAGGCGACCTGGGCGGATGCGGTACATCAACATTGGTCTCATCTTGCAAGATGGTTCCTTGGTCTAATGCGGCTGCCATAACCACAATTTCCTCTGAACTTTGGGTCGTCATAAGTCCGTTGAACTGAATAGAGATGATGCAACTAGTTGATTGACGGATCCGATATCTGCCTGCCTCAACGAGGGAAAACACCAAATCTCTGAACCCAAATCTCTGAACTGAAAGGGAAAACAAACAGCGTTTCAGCCTAAACGGAACAGACACAGGTGTAGCTGAATAACTGTACTCTACCACTGATCACTGTTCCCCGAAAATCACTGCCCAAAACACTGAATCTGATACCCGCAGATAGAACTGATTCCCCAAAACACTAATACTGATGCCCTCAGGCCTGATATTCGGACTTGCAAACATGCGCATTCCTTGTAGAGATACACTCTAAAAGCACATAGTAAAAGAGAGCCAAAACACCCCTATGTTGGGGTAGGGTTTCCCTGTCCTATTTTGTCAGGAGCTAGGGTTTCACTATGCACGCAGCGGTTTCAAACAACCTATAATCGGGTGAGCAACCTGTCCTAGTTTTGGAATGGTCACTATGGATTTCGAATATGCACTAGGTCGAATGGTCAAAAGGGTGCCCCGGTGACAACCGGGGTTTGTGTTCCCATACTAGCAGAGCCCGTAACCGATCAGCCCTATGGCACGCTTTGACAAAGCAAGCCTCCAGCAAACTGTTTAGGAATAGCAGACGGCAAACATTGTGTCCTAAGCGCACCAATGCACGTGCAATGCAAAGAAACACATAAATGTAATCAAAACAAGATGTCATGAGTTCGAGTCAAGTTCTCTAAATCCCCAGCATAGTCGCCAGAAAACTGTGGGCGCGCCCTCGGGCTCTATGCTCTCCCACAGTTCGGACTCGTTTGTCACAGTTCTTAATCTGATCTCGCAATGTGCAATGCAAGACTGATAAATCACCAAAGAGTCCAAATCCGGCAAATCGTTTTGGAAAACAGATTTTTAGAAAGAAGTGCCAAAAATGGACTGCTTTTCCAGATACAGAGTCGCCACCTAAATTTTTTTTTAAGGGGGAATTTAGGAAACCCTGAATCGTTTGCCTAAGGCCACGTGTCCGTCATCGCCAAAGTTTCCTCGGCTCGGGAACTTGGGTATGATTGGGGGAGGTCAGCTATGAGCACCCCCGCTCGCCCAACCAAAGATCGGCCTCTACTAACCATGATATCGAATTTTGCAAACATTATGCGTTCTTATTCCGGTTAATTAGCTGTAATTACTATGTGATGCGCACAACACAAAAGTATAGACTAGATCGCCTCATTTGGAACAAAGCATTGCATATCCGCCCGTTTGAAAGATGGTTTGAAATTTGCTACTCGTGAGTAGGCTAAAACACGGATTTCAACAAGTTGTTCCAACTCAAACAATCCAACCTTCACCCACAGGCATTCAGGCATTCAGGCAGTCATATCACATAAGCACATAGCCTCATGGTAAGCATGCTGTCATGGCAACACTCACACACATGCAAAGATGCTAAAGCGTAAATGCTTACCGAGTACTCCAAGCCAAAACAAGAAACTAGTTAGCAATCCTGCATGATCCTAGTTCATGTTAAAATGGCTAATGCATTGCATACAGAATGTCGCTAGAATAAGCTCGGCTAATCCTAGGATGGCATGTGAAATGCAACAACTCAATGCACGTATTCAAGTTTGGAATTGGAATACTATGCAATTAGCATGATGCGCCGAGCCCGGTGCATGCAAGACTGATGAATGATGCACGCATGCATAGCATAAGGTATGCTAAATTAAACATGCCCTAATACTAACCATCAAAAGCAGGTAAGTAAAAGGGAGAAAGACGTGGGGGTTGGAAGACATGCACACACGCACCCACATTTATTACAAATTCGCCCTCTCTTGGAGGGACCAAAAGAATAATACAATTTAATTAACCTACAAGCTAATTAAATAATTTATAGACCACCTAATTAATTAACAAATCAATTAAGGTAAGGAAAGCTATAAAAGGCCTCGGGGAAGGAGGGATGCACGCGTGCTTGGATTGGCTTCGCCTGGAAATCCAATGCCATGCGCAAGCTGCCTCTGTTTACCCTACTCTGCTTCTCTGAGGCTTGCACAACTCCCAAGGTACACTCTTTGGACACTGTGGAACACTACCGGCCAAGGGAAATCATCACCGGCCATGGCAGGGTGGTCATCGACCAACTATTGAGTCATCGGCCAGAAATGGATAGCCGGCCGGCACTGGAGATGGCTGACCGACCATAACTTCCTGCAGGAACCTGTTTTGACAGCAGCAGAGGGCAAAACAAGGCATGGCAATGCATTTCAAGCACATGTATGCACAAACACCCTCCTTATCATGTTCATGACTCAAAGGAGCATGGTACTCAATTCTCGGACCACCAATCGCGCATTTCAATGCGTGATGGCGCAAGGAACCAAGTTGTGCATTTTGATTTCAAATGACATGCAAACCAAATAAACACATAAAGCCCAACCTCTATCATACTCAATTCAAGAGGCAAGGCATGCATGTCAAATGCAATGCGACCTAGGCATGTGAGCTAAGCATGCAATGTGTACTAGGCACACAACCTTAAGCAAACAAGCATGTGAAGTATGGAACAACTATGTAAGCTAATCAAGCATGCAAATGGCAACTTAACCATACAAGCATGCAAGATGCAACATGGACAACATGTTAAGAAACTTAGCAAAGGAATGCATGCCAAATGCACTACCACCTAAGCATGCAACAACATACCAAAGGGGCCAAGTGTGTGACAGCATACAAGGCAAGTATGCCACAACATGCAAACAATGGACTTATACCAATTTGGGCAGCCCTCAACTATGCCCAAAACAGTGGCCAAATGCCATGGAAATGAGGGCCAAAACACATACAAACATGCATGCATACATGGTCTAACACTTAAGCATATAGAGACAACTTTTAAGCACACTTAAAAGAGGAACATCATGGGCATATGGCATGCATATTAAGCCCTGAAAAACACATGAGAATGGTGCCAAACCAACCTAAACCAAGCAATCAAAGCATGTTAACAAGCCCAAAGCTTGAGACTAACTAAAAGGCTCAAACCATGGCCAGGCCAACCAAGCCTCAAAGGGCCAAGGGGACTCCAAACAGCCCCAATGCAGGTCTAAACAAGACCAAAGAGACACCTAGATGGCATCTAAATGGTCTAAACATGCAAGCATACAAAAGGGTTCAAACATGGAGCACAAGACAACAACTGTAATAACCCGACCCTCATATTTGTTTCTGGTATATTTTCGGTCCTTTATTTTGCGCATTTACTTGCTTTATGTGAAATTTCATGCGAAATGAGGTTTAATTAAGGAAAACTTATGAAAATTGATTCATAGCTGTTTACTAAAGAAGTATCTGTCACAATTAAGAAGTTGGAATTAGAAATTGGAAGCCTTAGAGACTTAATTTTCTGAAATTGATTTTATATTTGAAATCAGCATAATTTAAGTAATAATAAGCATTTCTGTGAAATTTCAATTTAGAATGATTAAATGATTGATTTTTGTCCTATTCACCTATTATATCTGTCTTTGTTCTCTTTACCATTTGACTTAGAAATTATCCTGGACAGAGTGAGAGGAGAAGAAAATTTGAGAGTGAGACGAGAGTTCCACAAGGAAGGAAAATTTGGGAATCATGAATTTAAAGTGAATAAGAACCTAAGTTGATTTATGATTGATTTTTCATGTGATTTTGAGCTTTATTCTTGTGTTAAATTGATCTATTTTGAACCTTGCTAAGTGTTCTCCAAGTTGGGTTTGGTATGAATTTCGGACTGTCAAATAGGGCCCAGGCCGCACGTGCGGAGGCCATGGCCGCACGTGCGGAGAAGAGGGAAAAAAATAGGTTTTCATTCTGTTTTTTGGGCGCTCGAGTGGCCGAGTTCTTCCACTCGAGTGGAATTGGGCAGCACGAGAGGCCACCCCTGTTTCAGCTTATGCTGAGTAACTTTGAATAGGCATATCTTTTGCATCCGGACTCCGTTTTGAGTGATTCTTGAGCCTAAAATCAATCCCCGGAAGTCTAGTTTCCAATGGTGGTGGTCTCACTCCAAAATTATAAGTAAAAAAATAGTTATGCCCAAATTAGTGACGACTGTTCACTTTCTGTTTACTGAATTTGTACCGTTTCTTCGCTTGAACCTTTCTCTTATCGATTCCTCCTATTTTATGAGGCATGGATTATAACCTATGGAGGGATAATGAGTCTAGAACGATCATAGCTATTGGGTGAGGAATAAAAAGAGATTGGTTTTGTTCTCATAATCTGTTGTGTGCATTATGTTTGTAGGTCAAGACGAGGACATCGTTCCACCGCTATCAAAGACCTACCACTGTGAGTAGTAGTACGGTAGTCGTACCTTCAGTTATCGTTAATGATTCTTATAAGCATGTTAATAGTATTTTGATTGGAAAATCTAAGGGCATTATTGCGCAGTACATTTTATTATTGTTGATAAAGAATACTAACGTTGTTTGCAAAATAGCTATAGTGATTCATGACAAACCAAGGGAACGTATAAGCACTATGGAACCATGGTATTCACGTATCTCTGATACCATTCAATCTGTATAATGTGCTTACCTTTTGTTAATAATTATCAGGAATGTCTTGTTAGACTTAAGTTAACTATGTTAACTCATGTGAATGATGTAACAGACGATTTAATTACAAGTCAACTATGCTGAACAATCAAACAAAGGTGTATGCTTCTATATGCTATTGATTAATAGACCAAGTGAACTACGCCGTTTCTTAAGGAATAAAGAGAAATTATGTTCATCCTTGAAGAACGAATTTTGAATAAATATGAGACAGTTATAGGCTATCAAGTGTAGACACCTTCGAAGAATCAGAATAATTGGAAAGCTATGAGTATTCGTGTGAATTGGAAGTAATTCAGAAACCACGACATAAGGGCAAAAGTTTAACATTTTTATGTGACCTTCATGAGAATGTGAATTATTCTATCTTCGTTAAGCGTACGATAATAACATGATATGACAAGAAATGCCCTAATCTCTAACATGTTACGTTTTGAATCACTGAATGATTGTCCATTTATATAAAGGTATTCAAGGCATCCTTATGAAGGTATTTAAGGCATCCTTAGCACAAGGCCCTTACCCGGGGGGTAATAATACCGTAGTTCACGTATGTTACAAGTTCACGTATGTTACAAGTTCACGCATGTTACAAGTTCACGTATGTTACAAGTTCACGTATATTACAAGTTCAAGTATGTTACAAGTTTAAGTATGTTACAAGGTAAAATATGTTACACGATCAAATATGTTATATTAATTGTTAGTGCTCTTGGATGTACCATGTATAAGCAAGAATGAACTCTAATTTTTGTTTGTGAATTAAGCATAATTAAGAATATATATATATATGACTTGGGTTCTGTTTATCCGTTCTGTTTATGCTATGTTATGACATGATATGGATTGATTGGTCTTTAAGACCCATTTCATTCTGGTATGGAACAAAGTGCTACTTGGAACTAAGTGCTACATTGTGAGCCACCTCTAGAGTCCATGTGAGACACCTCTTGAATTCATACAAACTTTTCAAGGGCTTAATGCAAATCTTTCAAGGGCTTAGTGCCAAACTTTTCAAGGGCTTAATGCCAATCTTTCAAGGGCTTAGTGCCAAACTTTTCAAGGGTGTCATGCCAATCTTTCAAGGGCTTAGTGCCAAACTTTTCAAGGGCTTCATGCCAATCTTTCAAGGGCTTCATGCCACCATGTTTCAAGGGCTTTCATGCCAATATGTTTCAAGGGCTTTCATGCCATATGTTTCAAGGGCTTTCATGCCACTCTGTTCAAGGGCTTAAAGCCATTATGTTTCAAGATATTATGTTTTAAGTCATTATGTTTCAAGACTGGGCCTAAGGCCGTTATGAAATTAGTGCAAAATCAATTAACCTTATGCCCTCTTTATTTATGTATGCATTGATATGTATTATACTTCAAGTTGAGCATTGAATCATTTATGTACTATTATTCACTGAGCTTCGCTCACTTTGTGTTATGTCTGTTCTGTAGGTAATCACTTTGGGAGTCCGTCTTAACCCTTGATGGTCACCCTTCAATTGTCAACCTCAGTATGCCCAGACTCCCAGACCAAACCCATGCATTTATGTGAAGTTTTGTTAAGATTTTGGCTTGCACTATAATTATTTACCTAAGGTTAAAATGTATGTATATACCCCATTTCTTTACCAATGTTCGGATATACGCTCATTTATGTGTATGGGTATGTATATAGATAAATGGCTCTCACGTATGTGATCCTGGCATGTTAGTTTTAGCTCAATGGATGTTTTTCTATGTTACTTGTAATATTAAATGCTTCCGTTCAGGCCCCATATGTTATGTACACCAAGTTGTGTATAAGTTTCTGAAGTAGTCATGCCCAAACTTTTAGGGGCGGGTTTAGGGCGTGACAAGTGGTATCAGAGCACGAGTTGCTATCTCACACACGAATCCATTGAGCTTTAGGATGTCTAGAAAAGACTTAGGCATCATGCATGACATCCTTAGTGTATGTAAAGAAACTGATGGCAACATTAAGTATAATTTGTTAACGCTAATGATTATGCTCCATGTCTATTGTACATTGTAATTGATTATTGAGCAGAGCATGGCAAAAATAAGGATAGAGGATCCTACCTCCGCCTGGTTAGACAAAATGAAAAAGGAAAAGGATTGGTAAGGTAATTTTTATGCAACTGATTAAGTAAGATATATGTTATCGGTGGTTATTTTTGGATTGGTAACTGTTTAGATGAATTGTTTAAACACTAAGCACGAAATATGTTTAAGACCAAAGGAAATGATATTTGTAATATTCTAACTTTTATGATATAGTTATGTTTTTTTGTGTCGTAGTCAAGTTTAGACCTATAATTTTACAAAAAAAAAAAAAAAAAAAAAAAACTATTGTGTTAGGTATGTTGATAAGTTGAGTTTTACATGATAGTTGAATTATATTAAGTGTAACTGGCTGTAAGAGATTCCCCTTAGAATTGTGTAAAAGGTCAATTAACTATAATCTGTTTTGTTATGAGAAATTAGTAATCCGTAAGTAGGATTTTGTAAAAAGAATGATTGAACGCCATGAAGGACTTTACCCACATTATGCGTCTGCCTACATGAGACTTGTACAAAGAGAGGCAGTTTGACTACCGTAAGAATAATAATAAAAAAAAAAAAAAACCTGTTTCTGTATATTAATGACTTAAGACTGGGAAACCATTTTGTGAAATATTTCTATGTAATGATGCAAATGTTCGATATTACAAATTGCCACTCTGGTCCTCTAATTGTATTGGAAGCTATAATATGAACTGTTCTGTATGATGTGGTAAACTGTGTTAAAAAAAAAAAAAAAAGAAAGGACATGGAGCTATTTTATACTGATGGTACCGATATGTACCACACTCATGATATGACTACAAATTGACTTACTGTTATATTAAACTGACCTTGTTAAGAATTCTAACACTGATATTAGATGGTCAAATTATTTTTGTCGCTAAGTTGTTGAATTTCAAGACAGTATAGAATCTAGATGGATGGGAATACTGTATACTTAAGGAAATCTGTGACCCTATGAATGAATCTAGTAGGACTTACGTATACGGGGTACCTAAATACGCTGTTATGTTAATTGACTGAGTCAAATGACTGGTCTACAATTTCTGTATGGCTGTGTGCTACCCCACTATAATTATAATGACGAAACTTTGTGGTTGATCTTGTGCCTTTCGGTAGGAAAAGAAAGAACCATCTGAATAAGGGGGATACTGAAATGATTAGGAGGAGGTCAAATTAATTTGTGCTGTAACAAGAAGAAATGCTTATTAAAGAAAGATATTACACCTTATGGTTACGATTAATTAGTTGAGCATGATTTTAAATTAGATTCCTGATTTTGGTTTTAAGTGATTCCCTTTGCTCAAAGTAATGGCTTTTATAATTGTATTTATTGTTCAGGTTTGGACTTGTGATGACATGACTAAATAATATGTCTGTATGAATTTACAAAGCTGCATGTTATTTGCTTTGGTAACACCGTAAGTATTTGATTTGGAATATGGTTCTCTTTGTGCTAATATGTTTATAAGTGAGACTATGAAGAATTAACGATATTGACTGGGATTCTTTTTCCCATTTTTCTGACCTTGTCAAAGTAGTAGATATGGTTTTGAAACAATGTAACGATATGACTTTGATATGTTTTCGGAAATGGAGAATACTAAGAACAATTGTGAAGCTAGTGACTACATGCCTACGCGACTTAGTAAGCCTGTTGGAATGATGTACAGTTTGGGTTACCAGCTTATCTCTAAGTGACTTCTATTATGGGAATTACTAAGTAATGAGATTTGTATATGAACTATTAATGTCGGGTCAATCTGGGTACGAACATAGAAAAGAACATATTGTGATTGAAATTAACGTATATTGTGGAATGTATGACCATTACGGAACCGAAGCAACGTGGGAAAAAGAAGAGGAGATGCAACATTAATATCCGCATTTGTTCTGACCTGGAGGTAAAACAAGTTTGAGGGACCAAACTTATTTAAGGGGGGGAGAGTGTAATAACCTGACCCTCATATCTGTTTCTGGTATATTTTTGGTCCTTTATTTTGCGCATTTACTTGCTTTCTATGAAATTTCATGTGAAATGAGGTTTAATTAAGCAAAACTTACGAAAATTGATTCATATCTGTTTACTAAAGAAGTATCTGTCACAATTAAGAAGTTGGAATCAGAAATTGGAAGCCTTAGAGACTTAATTTTCTGAAATTGATTTTATATTTGAAATCATCATAATTTTTAAGTAATAATAAGCATTTCTGTGAAATTTCAATTTGGAATGATTAAACGATTGATTTTTGTCTTATTCACCTATTATATCTACCTATGTTCTCTTTACCATTTGACTTAGAAATTATCCTGGAGAGAGTGAGAGGAGAAGAAAATTTGAGAGTGAGAAGAGAGTTCCACAAGGAAGGAATTGGGAAAGAAATTAAGAGGGTTTATAGGGAATTCAACTCAAGGTATGTTTAATCTCTTCTAATTGATCCCTCTCTTTGATTTGAAAAGGAATTCCTCCATGTTATGTAAGTTAGGGTTTATAATAAGGGTCAAGCATTTATTAAGTGATTAATTGGATTGATGTCTCTTATGTTTGGTGGATTTGGAATTATTTTGACCCAATTACTAAGAATTTACATTTTATTTCTTCAAATTAACCATTTGAGCTCATCTATGTAAACAAATGGCTAAGTGTATGTATATTTGTGGGAGGAAGTTGGGAACTCCATGGAATTGGATTGTGAATCATGAATTTAAAGTGAGTAAGAACCTAAGTTGATTTATGATTGATTTTTCATGTGATTTTGAGCTTTATTCTTGTGTTAAATTGATCTATTTTGAACCTTGCTAAGTGTTCTCCGAGTTGGGTTTGGTATGAATTTCGGACTGTCAAACAGGGCCCAGGCCGCACGTGCGGAGGCCATGGCCGCACGTGCAGAGAAGAGGGAAAAAAATAGGTTTTCATTCTATTTTTGGGCACTCGAGCGGCCGGGTTCTTCCGCTCGAGCGGAATTGGGCCGCACGAGCGGCCACCCCTGTTTCAGCTGATGCTGAGTAACTTTGAATAGGCATATCTTTTGCATCCGGACTCCGTTTTGAGTGATTCTTGAGCCTAAAATCAATCCCCGAAAGTCTAGTTTCCAATGGTGTGGTCTCACTCCAAAATTATAAGTACAAAAATAGTTATGCCCAAATTAGTGACGACTGTTCACTTTCTGTGTATTGAATTTGTACCGTTTCTTCGCTTGAACCTTTCTCTTATCGATTCCTCCTAGTTTACGAGGCATGGATTATAACCTATGGAGGAATAATGAGTCTAGAATGATCATAGCTATTGGGTGAGGAATAAAAAGAGATTGGTTTTGTTCTCATAATCTGTTGTGTGCATTATGTTTGTAGGTCAAGACGAGGACATCGTTCCACCGCTATCAGAGACCTACCACTGTGAGTAGTAGTATGGTAGTCGTACCTTCAGTTATCGTTAATGATTCTTATAAGCATGTTAATAGTATGTTGATTGGAAAATCTAAGGGCATTATTGTGCAGTACATTTTATTATTGTTGATAAAGAATACTAACGTTGTTTGCAAAATAGCTATAGTGATTCATGACAAACCAAGGGAACGTATAAGCACTATGGAACCATGGTATTCACGTATCTCTGATACCATTCAATCTGTATAATGTGCTTACCTTTTGTTAATAATTATCAGGAATGTCCTGTTAGACTTAAGTTAACTATGTTAACTCATGTGAATGATGTAACAGACGATTTAGTTACAAGTCAACTATGCTAAACAATCAAACAAAGGTGTATGCTTCTATATGCTATTGATTAATAGACCAAGTGAACTACGCCGTTTCTTATGGAATAAAGAGAAATTATGTTCATCCTTGAAGAACGGATTTTGAATAAATATGAGACAGTTATAGGCTATCAAGTGCAGATACCTTCGAAGAATCAGAATAATTGGAAAGCTATGAGTATTCGTGTGAATTGGAAGTAATTCAGAAACCACGACATAAGGGCAAAAGTTTAACATTTTTATGTGACCTTCATGAGAATGTGAATTATTCTATCTTCGTTAAGCGTACGATAATAACATGATATGACAAGAAATGCCCTAATCTCTAACATGTTACGTTTTGAATCACTGAATGATTGTCCATTTATATAAAGGTATTCAAGGCATCCTTATGAAGGTATTTAAGGCATCCTTAGCACAAGGCCCTTACCCGGGGGGTAATAATACCGTAGTTCACGTATGTTACAAGTTCACGTATGTTACAAGTTCACGCATGTTACAAGTTCACGTATGTTACAAGTTCACGTATATTACAAGTTCAAGTATGTTACAAGTTTAAGTATGTTACAAGGTAAAATATGTTACACGATCAAATATGTTATATTAATTGTTAGTGCTCTTGGATGTACCATGTATAAGCAAGAATGAACTCTAATTTTTGTTTGTGAATTAAGCATAATTAAGAATATATATATATATATGACTTGGGTTCTGTTTATCCGTTCTGTTTATGCTATGTTATGACATGATATGGATTGATTGGTCTTTAAGACCCATTTCATTCTGGTATGGAACAAAGTGCTACTTGGAACTAAGTGCTACATTGTGAGCCACCTCTAGAGTCCATGTGAGACACCTCTTGAATTCATACAAACTTTTCAAGGGCTTAATCCCAATCTTTCAAGGGCTTAGTGCCAAACTTTTCAAGGGCTTAATGCCAATCTTTCAAGGGCTTAGTGCCAAACTTTTCAAGGGTGTCATGCCAATCTTTCAAGGGCTTAGTGCCAAACTTTTCAAGGGCTTCATGCCAATCTTTCAAGGGCTTCATGCCACCATGTTTCAAGGGCTTTAATGCCAATATGTTTCAAGGGCTTTCATGCCATATGTTTCAAGGGCTTTCATGCCACTCTGTTCAAGGGCTTAAAGCCATTATGTTTCAAGATATTATGTTTTAAGTCATTATGTTTCAAGACTAGGCCTAAGGCCGTTATGAAATTAGTGCAAAATCAATTAACCTTATGCCCTCTTTATTTATATATGCATTGATATGTATTATACTTCAAGTTGAGCATTGAATCATTTATGTACTATTATTCACTGAGCTTCGCTCACTTTGTGTTATGTCTGTTCTGTAGGTAATCTCTGTGCGAGTCCGTCTTAACCCTTGATGGTCACCCTTCAATTGTCAACCTCAGTATGCCCAGACTCCCAGACCAAGCCCATGCATTTATGTGAAGTTTTGTTAAGATTTGGGCTTGTACTATAATTATTTACCTAAGGTTAAAATGTATGTATATACCCCATTTCTTTACCAATGTTCGGATATACGCTCATTTATGTGTATGGGTATGTATATAGATAAATGGCTCTCACGTATGTGATCCTGGCATGTTAGTTTTAGCTCAATGGATGTTTTTCTATGTTACTTTGTAATATTAAATGCTTCCATTCAGGCCCCGTATGTTATGTACACCAGGTTGTGTATAAGTTTCTGAAGTGGTCATGCCCAAACTTTTAGGGGCGGGTTTAGGGCGTGACAACAACCTTTTAACACATTAAAGGGGCATCAAATGCAAGCATACAAGCACACCACAAGGACTGAAATGGCATGGCAAGTGGTTCCAAACCACTGAAACAAAGCAAGGATGTCATGCTAGAGTGGTCAATGTTCAAGGCATAGAAGGGGGATTACATGGTAGCTATACAAAGCAAAGCATGGATGACTCAAATGACCAAAAACAGACCTTTAGCATGCTAAAACAAGCATAAAAGTTTCACAATGCTAGGCCAAAAACATGCTAGGCACAAGGCTCAAAGCACAAAGCATGTTAAGGCAATTCATGGCATTATAAGACAAGTATGCAAGCTAAGCATGGTGTGTCTAAACCAAGTAAAAATAGAGGTAAAACATGGCAAAATACTACCAAATACCTACTGAAACATGGCCAACATGAACTCAAAAATGGTGCTCACACATGAGGCTTAAAATGGCAAGTTTGAAGACAACAAGAAGAGGGGATGGCCCTCTCCTTCTTAGGACCTTAAGGCACCATCCTCACTACTGAAATTCCTCAAGATTTTAGTGGTGAGGAGGCCAAGACAAGGTGGTCCCAGAGCTCACCAAAAATAGCACAAAATGGGGGCCAAACAAGGCCTAAGAGGGGTCAAACAACCCCAAAGCTCAAAGCAACCTTAAACAACTATTTTAAGCACTTAAAATCAGAACTTTTTTATGTTATAAGTCAAGCTTAAAAACAGATGCAAGGATGGATAAAAGCCTATGCAAAATTGGGGTATTAAAGGGCAAGATTCTTACCCTTGAAGACCTTCTTCAAGAATGGTGCTCCAGCAGCTTCTTCAAGCTTGAATCCACTCAAGAACTGCAAGAACAACCCTCTAATGCCTCAGCAACTAAGGTGTGGTGTAATGGTAGGTGTTCTAGTGCAAAACTAAGAACAAACACACACAAAACTCACAAGAGAGGGAGATATAGAGATAGAAGAGATACACAACCCTAACCCTAATATCAAGGCCCTCTGGAATTTCTTGGAACCCCTGAGGACGGAGGAGAAGCCCTCCTCTTATAGAGGATCACTCTTGCAAAGCTTACAAAACAAGCTAAGCAAGAGTGAAATCCCTCTACACACATGTATGGAGAGGGTGCAAAGTGGGTGCCAGCTATCATAGCTGGCACAAAATATCTGCCAAAAGCAGATGCACAATGGTCGGCCAACCAAAAATGATATTTTGGCCAAAACAATGGTCGGCCGACCAAAAATAGTGCCGGCTGGCCAAACATGTGGCCGATGGCAACAAACCAATAGCCGGTGGCCTCAAGCCATGGCCGGTGAGGTGTAGGGATGGCCAACAAGCCACTCCCTGCCCCTCAAAAGAAAAACACAAGTGTTTGGTGCAAAATCAGACACAAAACAGTCGAGTCGAGAGATCCTGAGGCAAGGCGCATGGCCGAGACCTCTGGGAACTCAAGGTGAACACAAACATGGATGATCACTGCGTGTTCAAACGGTGACGTCCAAGTCTTGAGGACGGTCAAAAATGGGGTGTCTACAGCAAGTTAACTAAACGGCCTTGGAAAATGAGGGATGCATGCATGCTCGGTTTCTCCACCCGAAAAGCCACCATTTTGCTGCTGCGAGCCTCTGTTTGCACATTTGAACACTGAAAAGGCTGCCAACTTCTAGAACACCTCTACTCCAACTTACCAACACATTGTGAAAATTTCATTTGCGGCTGACAGGGGCCATGTCGACTGCCAATGGTGGCTGGTAAGCTACCACTGGTGGCCGGCTGACCACTGCTGACATGAACTCCTCTTTTGTTGCAACAGAAAGCAGACAGAGCAAAACCGTGTATTCTTATAGGTTTGTGTGTACTGTTTACACTCTTTATCATTAAACAAGCTCAAATGAGTGAAACTCTTAGCTCTCAAACCATCAATCAAGCAATTTCCAAGCATGATGGCCAAAGAACCAAGTTTGTACAACGACACATTTCATGAATAATCAAGGGCAATGGAAACCAAGGACAATGACATATTTGATCACTTTTGAGTATGAAATGTCTCATTTTCCTTGTGTTCAAATTAACGTCCGATTTGAAAACATGCAATGCAACACAAAAGATGCTTATCTTGCTTCTTTTACTTGTCCATTTTGTTTACTCATTTTAAATTACCAATTCATTACTTAATTCAGTTGTCCATTGGTGATTGTCCTCTAAATGGAAAGAAAACTCAAACCAAAGGTTGTTTTAGGCATGAAAGAGACCTCATGCCATTGGTAATGAACCCCAAAGGGATCTAACAATTAAGCACAAACATCTTAATTTCATGCTTTAAATAAACAAATGGTTTAAACCACTTTCAAAGCAAAATAAAACCAAGAAAGGAGGGAGGTTGCAGATATGATTAGGTGTTGAAAATGAGTACTAAAAGCACTAAAACATGAAACCAACTCAAACGAATGATAGTTAAAGCCTTAAAACACTAAGCTAGTGAAGGAATGAACACTGCAACCAAGCAAAGCAAAGCTCAAATGCCACTAACAGCTCAAAATAGTCCCAAAACAGGTTAAAACAATCTTAAAACATGTTGGAATTGAGCTAACAAAGGCTAGAATAATAGGTTAAAACATAGAGCATGCTAAGCTAGTAAACAAAAGACAAGGAAATGCGGCTAACCCCTCTAATTTTGGACTACAAAAAGTGTTTTTAGCCACTGAAATAACTATGAAATTCAGTGTTTAAAAGCTCAAAAACAGATAGCAAAAGGGTGGGAAACACAAGGGAAAAGGCCTCCAAAACAAGGTACAAAGAAGGGTGAACCACACCTCAACCTTTAATGGCCTTAAAACCTAAGTTTCAATCCAAAAATGCTGAGTTTTTACAGTACAAAAACAGCCCAAAAATAGTACAAAAATTTGTGGGAATGAAAGCTAAAACATGGAATAATTTAAGCTAGTAAACAAGCCAAAGGAGAGGTGGCTAACCCCTCCATTTTTGGGACTTCAAAACCACTTTTTTTTAGCCTCTGAAAACCTCTGAAAATCAGTGGTAAAAAGCTCAAAAAAAGTTGATGAAAGAATGGGAAACACAAGTGGAAAGGCTTAGAGAGCAAGGTTTAAAGAATGATGATTAACCCATCTACCTTTAAGAGCCTTAAACCACAAGCTTCAGCCCATAAAAACAGGTTTTAAAGAGCTTAAAAAGTATCTAGAAAAGATGGAAAAGAAATGGTGTAAAGATGGTACAAAGGCAAGAGAAAGTATACCTCTTGGAGAGGAGTGAACCCTTAAGCCATAAACCACCAATTTCCACACTCTCAAGTGCTTCAAGAGCTCAAATCCAAGCTCAAATCACCTCAGCAAGAAGCTCTCTAGGTTTGGTTTGGTGTGTGTGTTTAGGCATAGGCTATGCAAGTTGCAAAAGAGAGAGAGAATTGTAGAGAGAGAGGATTGTAGAGAGAGAAGATTTTTCCAAAAATATTTCACTCCTAAATGTTTTCTAACCTTGAAAGCAAGAAGAGAGGCCTTATATATATAGAAAAACAGCCCCTCTAGTCGAAAATATCAAGCCCTGGATAGCTGGAGCTTTTGGGGGATAGCTGGCACAAAATATCTAGCTTTTTTCACCATTGGCCTTCAAGAATTGTCGGCCATCAAAAATCTACTTTCAGGCCCGACTTCAAATGGCCATAACTCCTTCATCCAGACTCCTTTGCAGATCATTCGTGAGTCTAAATTGAAGCGCTGGAAGTCTACTTCCCAATGAAAGTGTTCTCACATCAAAATTCTAAGTGTGTTAAGAGATATGCCTATTTTAGTGAAGGTCGCTTAGTTTTGGTTTAATCAAATGGATGCCTAACTTCAACCAGCCATATCTCCCTCATCCGGACTCGTCTTTAGGAGATTCTTGAGTGTAAAATGAAGCCCCGGAAGTCCAATTTCCAATGGTAGTGGCCTCATAACTAAATTCTAAGTGTACAAAAGGATAGATCTGATTTAGTGAAGGCTGCCCGGTTCTCTCTTAACGGTTTATGCCTAACTTCTTCCCCAACTAGGTTTCTTCCCTCTCCTCCAATTTTCTTCAACTCCAAACCTCTAATAAGATGTTTTGAAAGATTTTTCAAAGAGTTCACCTCTCTTTCATTTATTTCCACTTTGTCCTTGCTCGGTTTACCGAAAAGTGCAATTTTTAAAGAAATGCGAGCCTCAGAACATCGTAGAAAAATTTTCAAAAATATTTTGAAAGGGAGGGTTTTAAGGTCCAAAATAGTTTTGGTCAAAATAGTTTTGGTCCCAAAAAAAAAAGGGGGGTGTAAGGTTGGGATTTATAGCTCCTCTTGCTAAAGAAATCGAACATTTGCATAGCACAACTCTCATCGTCGAGTGATCAATCAGTAGCGCCCAAGTCTTAAGGGCGGTAAAAAATGGGGTGTCTACAGGTATTAAATCAAAAGTGGGGTTTCTAAGTGAATAAGTTATAAATGGTCATGGGGCTGAACATGAGGTTATATTGTGATAAAATAGTTGATTTTGGCATTTGGGTTGATATTTGGGAAAGAAGGAAGTTTGCTGTAAGATGTTTCAAATATTTATTTTGTATAAATAAATGGAATTGGTATTGTAATTGTGAAATTAGATGAATATATTTGTGAATGGTGGAGTTAGATATGCATTATCTCTCATCTGCGGTAATTTTGAATAATTTATCCATTTTGAGAGTGAATATCTATTTAGAAATATCTGTATTGGGCTATCGGTGGAGGATAGCTATGATTGTTGTAGAAATTGCATGAGGATTAGGTGAATTGAGACTAATTTCTTGTAGGTTGTCATTGAATATGACTATGTTTTAAATACATTGTATATGTATGACGTTCGGAAGGAGAAAGTGGATGTACTCGATGTTTGGGAGGAGAAAGGGGTTGTACTCCTTGTTTGGGAGGAGATAGGGGATTGACTCCATTGAACTAAGTTGTCCTGTGTGTCCAGGGTGAAAGTCCCAAAACCGCGCATATATATGGGTGCCGATCCCGCAGACGAAATTTCCGTAAAATGGCAAATTGAAGTGTTTGTGTGATAGTTGTGTTAATTTGAGAGCCACTGTGTTGTAGCCTCAGTTGGGTTATCTGGAAGATAATGAAATTGGGTCATGAATTCACTTCAAATGAATTGGAGGAAAATGGATTGAGATATAAAACTTGACATATTATGATCTTGTAGAATATGAGTGATTCTATCACAGGTATTGTATATACACACTGTACTTATATCTTTGTTAAGACTCATATATTGTGTTAGATTAATTCTACTGGGCTTTAGCTCACCCTACTTGGGAAAAACTATTTTCCGGTGTTGGTGAAATGCCTCCATCAAGGTAATAGCTTGGGAGAAATTGGAGCTGAAGGCTTCTCTTTTGTATAATCCTAAATGTCTTAATTCAAGCCAAGGGCTTTATATGTATTGGATTTGTATCCATTTTGTTGTAACCAAGCGCGGTCTTGGAACGATGTAAGCCACTAGGGCATGTGAATATCTGTTAACTTTCTTGTCTTTATCACTTGCAACACATGTTGTAGATTCAGGATGAGTCATTTATGAATATATATATCGCATGTTTCATCTTTTGTATACGGACTCTGATGAATGAAAGTAGATTGCTTATATCATTCTTCCGCTTGTGAGTGGGATTCATTATATTTATTTGGGGCCGTTACAGCCTCAATATTGAAACTGGCTTCACCTTGATTTGAGCTTGGTTCTCCATTCCCTTATGCATGCCTTCTTCATTTCTTTTGCTCCATTTTCAAAGTTGGCTCTTGTCACACCCCAAATTTTAATTACTCGAAAACGTTACCAAGAGCCAGAAATTTAGGTCTATTTTTTTAAAACAAATTAAAATTAAAATATCTGTTATTCTTGAGTAATAGAAACACAATAGTATATGTTCTCTCTCATGATGAGTACAACAATAATAATAATACATTCCAACTTCCACTGTTGAACTACAAATAAATAAATACAAACATCAATGTACATTGAGATTACACATAAGAGATACATGAACTTCCTAATCCTTCAACCAATCAATCCAACTACTTTTCCTGTAAAAAAAAGGAAACAACGAGGGGTGAACACAATTGCCTAGTAGGAATCTCATAGTTCTAAAACAATAACCATCCTATAGATAGAAATGATCATGCATACAGGGTGATACCATATAGTAAAGTAATGTTTTGTAATTTTAAAATATCATACGTAGAGTACCTTTTTCTCAAAGTTTATTTGAACATTTAAGGAAAACCTTCAACCATCAAAACTATCCCTTTTTATTCGAAAACCATAAATCCTTTTTGAAAATGAATATGTTTAAAGAAGACCATCATTTTAAATTTATTAATCCATTCCAAAATATTTCTCATTTAATTTTCCATCTTAGCATTCCTCTTTTTATTCACATTCTCCCCTTTTTACTAATTACATTTACTAAAACTCCATAACCTCAAGTTCATGTTCCCTTAATACTCAAAACAACCCTCATACTCTCCATTCCCACCTGTCAATCCTTTATTGCTATGACTCTTTAACGTAGAAATTCAAGAACAAATACATCACATCCACATTTGCATTATCAACTATAACTCAACACATCACATGGACAATAAACCCCTTTTAATTCAATTTCTCAATTAATCACAAAGAAAAACTCTTCGTCTTTCCTTGTAGATACAAATAACCTGGTGAGTTCTTTATCACCAATCCCTTATCCAATTACCATTTCATTATCCATTCTTTTCAAATAATTTCTATATGCATTCCCATTCCATGGTAATTTCACAAGTTCATCACAAGTGACATATATCATCACTGAACTCAACACACTTCACAACACATTCCGCCTTTTGCCAGCTTGATACGGGGGGATAGCGGGCACCCAATTCATAGCATATTCCACCTTTTGCCGGCGATTATACGGCGGGAAGTGAACTCCCAAAAATCATTTTCTCAAAAACCATATATTTTTTCTGAAAACCATTTTCAACTTTTTAAAAACCATCCTCCACATTTGCCGACAATTATACGGTAGGACACGGGCACCCAAAACATTTTCGAAAACCATCTGTTTTTCCACTTTTGCCGACTACAATACGATAGGACTATGTGGACACCCAAAAATAATTTTTCCACTTTCGCCGACTACAATACGGCAGGACTGTGTGGACACCCAAAAACACTTTTCCTACATTCGTCCAGCGATAAGCCTAGATAAAGCAATTGGGCACCTTGAATTCAAACCACCCGTACATTTACCGGCTATTATACGGACGGTTGTGGACACCGAAAAACCTTTTTTTTTCAATTTTTAAAACCATCCCCCACATTTACTGGCTATTATACGGACGGTCGTGGGCACCGAAAACCATTTTTCAACTCCCCGCGTAGGTACCAACCATAACACAATCCAACACAACTCAACTCAACCCAACACAACTCAACTCCACAAACACAATTCAACTAACTTAACACAACATAACCCAATACAATTCACATAACACACAACAAAATTCTACACAACCATTTCAACACAAAGCTCATATCATCCGTACCATTAGTAATTTCATTCCCCCAAGTTTGGTTCACATTATAACATAATTTAAAATATCAACATTATGAGTTCAATCGCAACTTTTACATAAATTTCTCAAATTCTTTAAAATTTCAATTACACTTGCACATGTGTAATTAAACACCTAAATTTCATGATTCTATCATTAATTGAAGCAAAACCATTAACCATCTTCATGAGCCAAACTAGGGTTTTTAAGAGAAATTAAAACTTTTCACAAAAACACATTTTATTCCAACCCTTCTATTACTTTTACACCTAAACTCATGACCCAAGACTATAACCCAACAAGTAAACCCGAACTCTCTTCAAACCTGAAACCCCAATCTCATGATTCATCACAATATGCATAAAAATATAAACTTTTGCATTTATATAAAGAAAATACCACAAATCTATCCGTAAATGAGGGTATTGAAAGAGAACTAAAAACCCCTACCTCTTGAAGCCAAGAGATGACGACCCAAAAATCAATGGCGATGAAACCACGAACTAATCAGACCAAAAGAATGCCCTTGACGCGATCTACACTTTTTCTCAAAGGACCATGGTGAAAAAGATCACTCTAGGTGAGTAGATCTAGACATCTTAGTGCCAAAAGTTTGAGTTTAGAGAGAGAGAGAGAGGAGAACTCACGGTTTGAGAGAGAGAAAAGAGGAGAAAAGTGAAATGAAACTATGTTTAGAGCCTATTTATAGTAGCAAGGTAATAATAGAATAATGGCCCCAAAGTTAAATGAAAAGAACAAGTCAAAAACCCCCCAAAAGTAGGGCCCAAACCAGCCCAAAAAGCTAAAAATTACACACAGGGGTCGACCCTTTGGGCAGAGGTGTCGACCCTCTAGGAAGAAAAGAAATCTGTGCAACAGGCAAGGTGTTGACCCTTAGACAGGAAAGGTCGACCCTATTTTCTAGCAACTAACACACAGATTCTGTAATATACAAGGGTCGACCCTTTCCAGACCGGTGTCGACCCTTGTGGACAACAACAAGAGGCAGGTGTCGACACCACCAAGGCTGGTGTCGACCCTATAATCTAGCAACACTTCCAGAAACTTCACCAACAGGTAAGGGTCGACCCTTAGGAAGGCTGGTGTCGACCCCAAAATAGAATTTCTAAGTTCCCAAGGAACTTTTTGACAAGAACAAGTGCAAACAAAGAAACCCAACGAGTTTAAATTGGATCATATTCCTCAAAAACCAACATTCAACAACTCCAAAGACTCCCAAAAATGAAAATAAGGGAATTAAATACACTCTCCAATGAATTAAAGGATGAGGGTGTAATAGTTCTTCTTGCAATGTGGTACCTTTTTGTATTGGCTTCCCCGAATTTAGACAAAAGTTCCCTTCCTCATGGTTGATTGGATTTCATTCCAACGAATACCCTTGGTTTGATGGTTGACTTTTTCTTTTCTTCTTTTCCTTTTGTCCTATTTTTTTTTCTTTTGATATCTTTTTCTCTTCTTGGTTTCTCTCTTTCTTTTTTGGTTTCTTTCTTTCTTTTTTTGGGTTTCTTTTATCCATTTCTTTTCTATGTTTGTGAGGTCGGAAAGCTGCCTTGTGCTTGCCAAAATGATCACCTAATAGTGAAGAGAATCCCCAAGACAGTGTAGAATACCACGCACAATTCTAAATCTATCTTCACAAGTTTGCAAAAGAAACAACTTTAAACTTTTTGAAATCATGAAGGACTTTGCACCGATAAGTTAGAACCTCCTTCAACCATTTGAGGGATCCTTCTCAACACTTGAGCTTATTAATGGAATCTCATAAAAAAGTTTTTGAAGTTTTTCTATTTTCAAAAGGTCACACATGAATTACTATAGGCACAATAAAATGATCGAAAACTTGACTTTCTCTTTCTTATTGAAAAATAAAAACAAAAGGGTACACGAGAGTGACTCAAAGGAAAAGACTCAACTGACCCAATAACACAAGAAAAGACAAAGAAAGTAAAACTCGCAACTCAACTATTTATAGGAAAACAACTCAAAAAACAATCAGCATCCTTGAGACGAAAGGGGTTTTCACTCTCCAAGTCCATCTGTAGAATTCAAAAACAACTTCAAGTAGCCCAACGAGAGGGTCCAAACCGCCTTCTATTCAGCAATACTAACATCCACACCCAGTAGGATTGATTTCAAACTTTCAAATTAGGTCTCACAGATTAAGGCTCACAATTACCCCGGTTATCCCCACACATCTTTTTGACCATGCTGGTTGGGGTAAAGGTTGGTCGTTGGCAAGCCATGGATGGGATTTATGTTATGGAGTGGCAATCTACTGTAGTCAAGGAGAGGTTTATTGACAGCTTTGGGATTTTCAGGTGGGGTGATGACCTTTTTGTCAATCAGGTCTTGAATTTCATGGCGAAGGAAAAAGCAACGGTCAGTATGATGACCATACTGCTGATGGAATGTGTAATATCAGGTAGCGCCATCTCTAGGTGGGAGAGGGAGAGGAAGAGGGAGAGGATTAAGAGGTTTGCGATACCCTTTTTCCATCAGTTTCTTCAAGGTGAGGGTTGGGCTCATATAGAGATGGGCGAAGGTTCTTTTCTAGGAGGAGGAAGCATCGGTGTTAGAAACATTGGCAAATGGTTTGGCGGGTGTTGGCTGGGTATTCATGGGCTTGGGACCAAAATCAGGACTACTGTTTCTGGTAAAGCATTATGTTTCATTGTTTGCCCCCTAATTCAAAATGCTCTCAACATGAGCGATAAAAGTGTCATCCACAGTCATTGCAACAACTGCGAGCACTTGCTGCTTGTTCAATCTTCAAAGTCTCAATAGCGCACCAAAGATGTGCATAGTGATCAATTCTTTTCCAGGCCTTGTTCTTGCAACTTGCTTTAGCTTGGCCAAGGGATTGGGTGGCTTTATCGAAGCGAGGACAATTTGTTGTTGATCTGTCATCACCCAGACTTGAGATAGCTTCGGGTTTGCCCTTTCCAGCTGCAGTTTGCCCCAAGATTGGCGAGCTTTTTGACGTAAAAGTGCTGCCATGTGATGTGGTCAACGATGGAGCCAAGACCCTAAAAACTAAATCTGCCATAGTTCTCTAAAGATCTTCAATCATGCTCAACAACTCAAGAGTAGCGGGTTTGGCATTGGTGCCTGCAGTGTATTTGACTCAACTTGGTATTGATGAATAGGTTGGGTTGGATTGTTTGGCGTAGGTTGGACTGGAATTGGGCTTTTGTAAAGTTTTGGGATTTGAGATGATTGGGATTCAAGTGCATCCATTGTGCATAAGTCCGTGCTTTCTGGAATGAACACCTCAGGCTTGGGTACATGGGCCGGGGTGACATATATACTGGGGTTGAAGGTAGGAGGTAGTGTATGGATAAGGTTAAGGTGAGGAGGACATACTTTGTCACGGATGGGAAGTGAGTTAGTGGTAACATTGCGTTCTAGGAGTGGAACTATTGTCTAGTTGTCGATGAGATTCTGAACCTCATGACAAATGCGGTAGCAATGAGTCAGTACCATGACTACGTTGTTGATGGCATGCACAGTATTTGGTGGGGTTATGTCTAGCAGGGAGTGGGTCAGAAAGAGGTTGGGGACCAAGGGGTTTGAGATACCCTCTTTCCATCTAGACTTTTAGTATGCTAGTTAGGCTCATATGGAGGGGGGTGGAAGTTCTGCCTTGAGCTCGGGTGGGGCCGACTGTTTGTGGGCTGGTATTGGCAAAGGGGTCGGCAGTTTTAGGGTCGGTGGCAACAATATTGATTTCAGTGAGTTTAGGAATAGTACTACTGCTAGCATTGGTACTCCTGGAAAACACCCTCCTTGTTGGTTCGCTTGTTCTATGAATAATCCCTTTGTTAAATGTGCTCTCAATTTGATCCCCCAATTCATGCAAATTTTTGAAAGTGAATAGTGGAGCGACTATTAACTTTTGTAACATATTAGACTCAAGGTTCTGCACCACTATTCGCACTTAGTCCCTCTCAGAAGGTCGATATGTCATTTTTGCCTTTTCTCTCCACCTTGTAACAAATTCCGTAAAAGGTTGTTTTGGAATCTTGTGGGCTGTTTCAAGCTCTTGGCTGGTCATTTCAACTTGGGTATTGTAAGAATATTGATTGACAAACGTCTCAGCCAAATCTTCCCAGTTTTGCTTCACTTTATCCTCCAACTTGGCATACCAAGTGGTTGCTATACTCGACCGGGTTCTTCCATACAGAGAGAGTTTCTGAGGCTTAGTTAGATCCATCGATTTTAGGACGTCCAAGAAAATCCGAATATGTACCATAGGATCTCCAGACCCGTTGAAACGGTCAATGTGTGGCATTTTGAATCTTTGTAGAAGTCTTACAGTAGCCTCGGTATACCCATCCTTAATGTTGGGAAGAGAGTTAAGTCCCTGTGCCTTTTTGAATTGTTTCTCAAGGTTAGCAATTTTTAACAAGGTCGGGTCGAGATCATTAATATCAAGGGAAAAAGCACCTCATCAGGTTGCACTAGGGGTCTGAAAACTTGAGCTTGAGCCAACCCTTCTTGAGGATCTGGTCCTTGCAAATCTTCAGCTGGCGGAGGTGGGTCAAAGTTCTGCTGGGGGCCTGGGACTGGAAGTGTGATAGATGCCCTAGATGGGCATTGCATTTCAGCAATGGTCTCATTCTGCATGGTAATTCCCTAGTTTAGGGCCGTTGTCATGGCAATAACTTCTTCTAGACTCTGAGCCATCACGGGTCTGCTGAGTTGGCAATTAGGAAAATGGATGGATGTAAGCTGAGACCTAACTAACAAGGATTTTGACCTAGTTATACTTAATGTATCTGAATCGGATTAGTCTAGACGAGTTCGACTAGATTGGGCTTTTTCAGAATGGGTCTTTTGGCATTGGATGGACCTTTTCTGAGTTGGCCTTTGGGGGTCAGATGGACTGGATCTTTGTTGAATGGGCTTTTTCTGGGAATGGATGGACTGTGATGGGTTAAGGATTTTTGGGTCAGATTAGGCTTGGCCTTTGCTGAGTTGGGTACTACTCCTTCTTTGGCTTAGAAAAACCTAGCATTAAAAACAAATGCCCTATCAAATCGGGATACTGGATATGCTGGTTAACAAAGCAACATACGATTTTTTGGCCCTGGTTATAGTTCTAATATTTTTCCACTATATCAAACACAAACCCTTGGATTTTGACCCAAATTCTGATTCTGATATGACCCTCAAGTTTGAAAAGAATTACCTCAAGATTAAGATTCTTCAAGGATTGCATCACACATTGCCAAAGATTTCACATTTTGCAAAAAAGCATTCAAAACACCGTTGTAAGAGGTCAGGGTTTCCCTGTTCCAGATTGGATATGATCCAGGGTTTTTACTACTTCAAGCATGTAGTTTCACAAAATCCTGCATACGGGTGAGCATCTTGTCCTAGTTTGGAACAGTCACTATGGTTTTACTATATGCAGCTATGCCGAATGGTCAAAAGGGCACTCGACAAGATTACCTAATATACCTCTCACACCTAACACCGAGAAGTGAAAGGAGGAGCAAGCGGTACCACGATAATCTAGATCCAAGGGTTGTGTTTCCAACATGGCAGAGCCCACGACCGGAGGAAAGCTTTTAGGCAAGCCGACCAAGAATAATAGATGGAAAACATAGTGACTTAAGAGCACCATGCAAATGCAATGCAAAGAATATATATATGTAAATAAAATGTCACATCATGAAGTTTAAGTCAAGTTCTCTAAGTCCCCAGCAGAGTCGCCAGAAACTGTAGCTTGCTTTTTGTGCTCCTCGGAGGGATTTAGTTTGCTCGGATACGATAGCCCTACAGTTCGTACTCCAGCGGTTCTGAATCTGATTTCACAAGTGCAATGTGAAATAGTAAAAACACAAAAGAGTCCAAATCTGGCAAATCTTAGAAAAATCCATTTAATCATAAAAGATGCCAAAAACGGACTGCATTCCCAGATTTCAGAGTCGCTACCTAAATATTTTTGTGAAATTTAGGAAAACCATGACTCGTGCCGAAGGCCACTTGTCCGTCATAACCAAAGTGTCTTAGCTCGGGAACTTAGGTATGAGTGGGGAAGTGTAGCTCGACTTTTTCGCGCCCCCTTTTGGAGACCTCGAATTGGTCCTACAGTTCGGACTCCTGTCACGGTTATGAATCTAGTCTCACAAAGTGTAATGTGAAACTGATACTCACCAAAGAGTCCAAATCCGGTAAATCTTTTGGAAAAATCGATTTTAAATCAAACAATGTAAAAAATGGACTGCTTTGCCAGATTACAGAGTCGCCACCTAAATATTTTGTCTTTAGGAAATTTAGGAAACCCTGACTCGTGCTAAAGGCCACATGTCTGTCATCACCAAAGTTGCGTCGGCTAGGGAACTTGGGTACGAGAGGGGAAGGTCCTGAAATGAGCACCCCCGCTCGCCCGATCAAAGATCGGCCTTTACTAATCATGATATGGTGTTTTATAAACCTCATGTGTTCTTATTCTGGTTATTAGCTAACTTACTATGTGACGCACATAAGCAAGTATAGACTAGTCGCAAGAATTGGAACAATTCAACTCATGTTTATTTTCGAAAATGGTTTGAATTTGCCACCCTCAAGTGGGCTTAAAGATGCGGTTTTGCCAGCTCAAGTCGGCTGAAAACATGATTTTTGCCACTTCGCAAAGTGGGTTTAAAGCATACAATCATCGAATTGTTCCAATTCAAACAACAAAGCCTCCATCCACAGGCATTCAAATAGTTTAACATTTAAGCAAATAGCCTCATGCCGAGCATGCTAAACATGGCATCATGGCAATCACACTCATGCAATATGCTAAAGCGTAAAACTTACCTAGTACTCCAAGCTAGGAAAAAAAAGAATGAAGTTAGAAAAATGCATGATTCCTAACTATGTTAAATGACTAATGCAACACATGCAATAATGCAATTAATAGGCTCGACTACTAATGTGGCATATGATTGATTTGAACAACACGCGATTAACACGTATTCAAATAATTATTGAAATAACAATGTAGTTTGAATAATGCGCCGAGCCTCAATGCATGCAATACAAATGAATGAAGGAAGAAAACCGAGAGTGAGAGAGAGAGAGAGTTGAATTTTGCTTTGGTTTCATTCTGTTCTTTGAAGAAGAAGACAGATTTTATCCTGTGTGGGTGTTTTTTTTATACAACTTAGTTAATTATTCAGTGTGGTTGTGTCCTAGGATGATTGTTACATCCTAGTGAATTAGTTATTTAGTGTGGTTGGGTCTAAGATTATTTATTACATCCTAATTGATTTTAGACAATTAGATGATTAATTTTAGATCAGAAATTATCTTTTTTTTTTATATACTGAAATTGATTTTGCCAGTTGTACCTAGTGGAGAGTTAGTGCCTTGGTTGTTAGCATTCTTTGTAGTTTTTATTGTTTTATGGTGTTTGTGTTGTCACAAACAATGTTCCGAGATACATTTTTGTTGTAGCTGAAAATCTCTGGAACTATTCATTGATGATCCCCAGGGTGTGGACTCTACTGCTTCTCGTAGGGTGTGGGGTATTTTGGTATGTTTTATTGAAGTTGGTTTATTGGTTTGTACTCTCTATATATATATATATATTTTTTTTTTTTTCTATTTTTGGAAGTAGATGAACTTGTTTGGAGAGCTTTAGGGCTATGACAATTATATTTAAACTGTTGGCATAAAGATTTGTAATTATTATTTACATCTACTTACATCCAGAAGATAACCTCGATTGCATAGCTGGAAGCTTGAGGTATTTTGTTTTTGGACCTCTTTCTATTGATGTGTTGCTTTCACTTTATTCTTTCTAAAGAACATGTGCTTATATAAAACATATGTATATATACATGTATTATTTCTAGATTTCATGGCCAGGATAGTTTATTACCCTATAAATCTAATTGTTCAATGTTTTTTTCTTTCTAATAGAATGTTGCCAGGATAGTTTATTACCCTATAAATCTAATTGGCTAGGATAGTTTATTACCCTATAACCTCCATTGCTTGTATCTGTTAGAATGTTGTCAAAAACTTATTCGGCAAAATTGTGTGTTTTGCTTCTAGGAACGAAACACTACTACAAAAACAATTAAAGATCACACTTTGATAAATGAAAATATCTCACTTTTATTAGAAGTGTGATAAAAAAAAATTAGATTGATATTTTAGTCACACTTAATTCGATTGAGTGTGATAATATTTATTTTTTATGTCACTTTTTAATTAAGTGCGATTATATATATATATATATATATATATTTTTAATCACACTTTTTAGGTAAGTACGGTTATATATATATATATATATTTAATCACACTTTTTAATTAAGTGTGATTATATTTATTTATTTATTTATATATATATGTATAGTATCCACAGTGAAACACAAACAAATCAAACCATCTCTCTCCCCGTCTCCCCCTCTCCCTCTCACCACTCAGCAATAGCTAGGGTTTTATTATCTTCCTCTCCCCTGTAGAAACCCTAGCGTTGAAACTCCCTTCCCCAACAACAACAATCACCATCAGTGTTAGATCTACCATCACCGATCCACCGTTGTTGCCCGTCGTGCAACACCTCATTCTGCCGCAGAACCATCACCTTAGTGCCGGCGATGGCAGATCTTGAAGGACGACCAAACCCTAGAGAGCTACGGGTAATTCAATCAATTCCCACCATACTCGTTTGTTATATATGTGAATGTAGATATAGGTATTAGCATTGGAATTTGAGTTAATTTTGTTGGAATTAGTTGAATCTACGAGTCTGGGTGTTGTAATTTCTGGATTTATTGTGCATTGATTTAATTACTTATTAGGGATTGCAATTTGTATAGTTTTGGTAAGGAGGTGATTAAGTATTGTTAATATGAAATTTATGGATTTTTTGCTTTTTTATTTAGTACATGATTGTTTATTTGTTTGTTCTTCATCTGTGTGTGTTTCCTTGGTTAGATTTTTGTAATTTATGTTGTTTATTTTTCGTTTGGTTCAACTAAATGCTTTATTAGCGATTTTTGTCTTCTACGATGGCATTCTTTTTTAAGAAATTGGAAAAGAATTTATGACGAATCATCTCGAGTAAACCTTTTTTGCGGGCTATGAATGTTTGGTCTTTAAATGTTAAGAGTGCCATTTTGCAAGTCTCATATTGTGGCTTCGATTTGATAAGAATCTTCATTTTGACAGCACTACTACAAAAATGCTTAAAGATCATACTTAAGAAACTACAACATGACACTTTTAATGAAAATGTGATTAAAAAAATCAAATTAATATTTTAATCACACCAAATTTAATTAAGTGTGATAGTATTTATTTTTTGTCACTTTTTAATTAAGGAATTTCTTGCACCAATTCACAAGTGACCTCCATGTAATGCAATCATGTTCTACTATTTTACAAAAATCGACAATCTTTGATCTTGAACCAGTTAACTTTCAATTTCAGGATACTAGCAGGCATGGATTTGACGGGTTCCCTTTCCAATGACATCCTATCATTATCTGAATTGCAATATCTATAGGTTTTCTAATTTTCTTTTCCTTTTAATCCATTTAGATGTAATATAAATGGCATATTCACTTTCCGTTACCATCATCTTTGTAGACTATAGTGCTTGGAATTGGATATCCTTGGCATTTTCAATAGCTTGATTCATCATAGACATAATTGTTGAATTATTATTTTGGATATCTTAAATAACATGACTTCCATAAGACTATTTTTAGTTCCTTGCTTAATTAGCTGCATTATTTTTTTATATTCTTCATTCTTGATAGAAAAAAGAGAGATAATTTCTCATTATTAACTTTTGCATACAGGGATCTATCTAACAACAAGGGTCTGACTGGAACTCTTCCATCATTGATCAGGAATTTGAATCAGCTTACAACCTTGTAAGAAAATTCTATCTATTTCTTAGTTCACTCCTTACATTGAATCATTTGCTCTTTGTTACATACAGAATCCTCATTGGTTGCAGTTTCTTTGGTCCAATTCCGGACTCAATAGGATCTCTGCAGCAGCTGGTCTTCTTGTAAGAATTTCAAGTCCAGTGTATATGTCTAGTCTCATGTCTTTGGTCTTTTTAATTATGGTACAGTAAATATATTAAACTTTTATTAGCATTGTCTGCAGAGCTCTGAATGCGAACAGCTTCAGTGGACCAATCCCGCCTTCCATTGGTAATTTGTCTAATCTTTCATGGCTAGATTTAACCGAGAACCAGCTTAACGGAACAATTCCAGTCTCTAGTGGAAGCACAACTGGTCTGGATATGCTAGTTAAAGCAAGGCACTTGTATGTCTCACCTCTTTGAAATATCAAACTTAAATTTTATTTTATTTTTTTCAAATTCTTTTGAAGATAACATGTTTTAGTATTATTGTTATTTAAATTTAAGCAAATTTCTGCCCATTATTCACAGTCATCTAGGAATGAATCAGCTATTCAGTAGCATTCCATCTAAACTTTTCCACTCAAACATGAATCTGATACATGCATAAGTTTCCAAATTGTAATCTTTGATGTTATGAACGACAAAACTTATAATTAGCATATTTTGACTTCATGTGGAGCATTTGATTCAGTTGTTGTGACACTAGGCAATCCTATGTTCCAACTAATGCCAATTTGGACATTATCTTGTTATAGTCTCTAATAAATAATTATACTTTTATATTGAGCAAGATTTTTGATATCAACAAACTCACTGGAAGCATCCCTGACACACTAGGATATGTGCAGACTTTGGAGGCCATGTGAGTATCTATGTCATGTACTCTAGAAACTTCTTACTAAGCTTCTTACAGAAACCATTCTGTGATTGGCTTTCATGTTCCTATAGTAACAAATTTGGTTTCTTGTTTTGGATTGAGACTTTTGCCTTGCAAATAGATGCTTCATTTGGAATTCATTAAATGGGCCTGTTCCTTCAAACCTCAACAACCTTACAAGTGTCAGGGAGCTGTAAGTACGCACACACAAAATTTTCCAACTTCATGTAGAATTCAAGTTGTGTCATTAAGAAAGTGTTTTGGTTATGCCTTTTCAGGTACTTGTCGAACAATAATTTGAATGGACCTTTGCCCAATCTCACAGGGAAGAACTTTCTCAACTCTCTGTAAGTTGTTGCAATTTCCTTCGATATTCAATTTTGTTAGCAATGCACGTGAAATCTATTTGCATTTTCTGACCATAAGATGATGGTATGCAGGGACATGGCTATAGTGATTGATCAATACACATCATTGGTTTAATGATTTCATTAATAACATCTTAATTGTTCTCAGCTTAGCTGCCTTAAAAAATGACAATGTCTCTCCTCAGTCTCATACTCAACTATATAGCATTTTCCCCTAAATTTTCTACCCCATTTTCATTTTCGTTGTTTTTCTTTTCTTGGAGTTTTCACAATTCATAACTTAAAAGGTGATTTGTTGCCTTTAGAACTTGTGTTTAGAACTTCCTGTTTTTAGGTTGTTAGAGGGAGATGAGTTTTAAATTTTACTTCCTGCGAGGGAGAGAAAGATGAGAGGGATGAGATGTGCTTGTCCACTAGGTGTTAGGGTTGGGTTTGGCCATGCATGGTGGTGTCCTGGTGGACTGTGTCTTGCTAAGTCACCCAACCTAGGTGTTTGGGGAAGTGGATACTGGGTTTTGTTTTAGAGGTGGTTGATAGCCATGGTGGCCCATGAGGCTATTGGTTGGTGGTGGCATGTGAAATATAGGAGGAAGTCAGAAGGGGAATGGCGAGTGGGTCTGCTGCTATAGAAAGGAGGAGGAGGGAGAGGGAATGAAGAAGAAAAGAATAGAAAAAGGCAAATTGAAAAAGGGGCAAAAGTATCATTATATATATTTCGTAACACGCTCAATTTAGTGTGTTAACGCATGGTTAACTTAACCAGAATTTGCAACGTTTGCACTTTACTCCAAATTTCAAGAGGGTTATGTGTATATTTTTAAACATGAAGGAGGTAAAGTGTTTTTGGACAAAACCATATAAAATATAATTAACCCAAACTGTTCGGAGGTCTAATTGTGTTTTTATTTCAATATCTATTCGTGTGTATTTGTTTTTGTTTTTATGTTTGCTTGCATGTGTGTTTTGACCTTTTACCTCGTTGAAGTTTAAAATAAAATAGGAACATATTTGGATTTAAATGAAAATGGTAACTCCTATAAAAACTATGGATTGATTAGTTTGTGAACACGTCATGTGATTCTCTTTGATTCTTGTTGGCATTAGTGCTAGTGATACATGGTATTCTTGCAATCTGTTGTCATCTTCTGTTATCTGTGTTGCTTATCATTAAGGATTACTTCAACTCTTTGAAGTTTTGGATTGTTATATGCATTTCTATTAAATTGGTTTATAAAATAAAATTATTTAAATATGATTTTAGATGTAATTAATAATATATTAATGTCTTCCTTATTTATTTTCTTTGCAGATTGGTTTTTGATGACGTTTGGAAGCATATTTGCAAATCAAGATCAAGTGTTGAATTATTTATTTATTTCCTGAACTGATACTTAGTTGTAGTTGCAAATCAAGATTGAGTGTTGATTTTTTTTTTTTTTTGTGGACTCCACGTTAGTTCATTTTGGGATTTGCTTTGATGATTTTTTTGTTATACATAATGGATTATTATTAAAGTTGTTTGATGGATACATTTTGATTTATAATATAATGGTTTAGTGAATTTTTGTGTGGAGTGGTGTATAATAGCTAGTGGATTTCTTAGTACAATTAAAAGGCTATTGGAATATGAGCAAGGATATTTGTGAAATAATAATTTAAATTGAATATAAAATATGGAACAAGTTTAGTGACGAATTTTTTCGTCATTTGTACTTGTTATTATGACAAAGTGATTATTCGTCACTAATAAACTTTTTTTGTGACAAAATTTACTGCAGTTTATATATGAAAGTTTTTATTTATTTTGTTGTTTGGTGACTAAAAATTTCGTCACGTGTATATATATTTGTGACGAAATATATTTCGTCATCCATGTATGACTTTTAAAGACGAAAAATTTCGTCACCTTTATATCTTATTGTGACAAAATTATTTCTTTATCAATAATCAACATGCGTGACAAATTTATTCGTCAACTAAAGTTATAAATATGGTACTGAACAACTATTTGGTGACGAAAATGAGAATTTTTTGCGACAAAATATTGTTTTATTGGTGACAAAAAATTTCGTCATTGAAGTAATTTCATTAGTGACGAAATTATTTTTCGTTACGTTGGTTTTTAGTGACAAACATTCAATGACGAAACCGGTGACGAAAATATTTCCTTACAAATATCTATAGTGACGAAATTAGCTCTTTGGAGACAAAAAAATTTCGTCATTCAAGACCTAACTTGTTGTATATGTTCAATGCTATATCGAACGTGGGCAGACATGATGCCGATGGAAAAGTGCATCGCAATGCAAGAGAAACGTGCATGACGACGCAAGTTAAGTATGGATGTATGACAATGCCAATAAAATGTGCATAACAATGCAAGCGATGTGCATAACAATGCACGATAAGTGCAACTTCAACAGCAGGTTTGAAACAAAACGCTGAATAGAGAAATGTAGGCTTTGAAGAGAGCATCTCAAATGGGACCTCCGATTTACTTCTCGGAGGAGTCGCAACATACTCAAAAAGGATACACCTTGCTCTTGGCGAGTAACGACGAGCCATACATCGAAGACTTGATTTGAAGTTCCCGCGGCGGCATTTCGCGCCGGAAAGTGCACTTTCCTTGCACTTTCTCGAGAGCCGAGGACTCTAATCACCACCAAAATTTGCAGGGAGAACAAAGGGGCCTGGGAGACCACCCAAGAGTGCCACCGACCACCTAACAAGGCCACTGACCAGTTTTTGCTCACAGGGTGGTCGGCCAGCAATAAAATTTGGTTGGCCGACCACTTTGCTAAATTCGGGGCAGTTTTGTCTTTTCATGCTTGGATCTTTAAGTTCACTTGGCCAAATCATTTAAGCTCACACCTCCAAGGCCGAAATCAGTCCCTCTTGCTTCCAAGACCATTTTTTCCCTCAGATCTGCACTTTATACGCGTTTTCTAACGCCCCACACAAAGTGGTTTCGCGAAAACTTTCAGTTCTCTTCACTTTGAACCGATTAAAATTTGATTTCAGAGCTTCTTTCTCCATTTTCACCACTTGAGGTATGTTTTTCTCGAAATTTGGAACATTTTCTTGGGAGTTGACTTTTGTTGACTTTTTCATTTCCCGAGAGTTGACTTTTGTTGACTTTTTCCAATTTTGGCTCATTTTGCTCATTTTTGCAGATTTCTTTAAATGGCGGGTCATTTTCATCATGGTGGAGGTCCTCCAGGTGCCGGGGATGAGCCAGAAATCATGTCCTTGCCTCCAAGAGTCTGACCTTTCGACCCCAAGTGGTATCATCCTCAGGAGCACATCCTACCTCCTGCCACTTTCTACCATTTTACTGATTTTGATCGACGAGCACCCGCGGATCTACTACTACGGGAGCCGGAGTCTCACCTCTCTCACCAGGCACGAGAGGTATGCACTTCATTTTTACATTCTCTGCAATGTATTCTGCATTTCTTGTGCGTTTTCTGTTTTCGCTATATATGTTCATCTGCTCATTCTGAACACATTCACACACCATCCGGTCCACCTGGCACACAGCTTATGTATAACCAGACTTTGCTCGTTTTAGCACACAGCTCACAACACAGAATTCTGTTGAGTTGGCACATAGCTTGTTCTGAACACTCAGTCTATAACACAACATTATGTTTGCATTTTTGAACACACAGCTCAAGCACTTGAATTTCTGAACACGCAGCTCATGCTTTTGGTTGTGAACACGCAGCCCACATTTTTGAAATCTGAGCACACAGCTCAAACTTTTGTCGTGAACACGCAGCCCACATTTTTGAAATCTGAACACACAGCTCAAACTTTTTGCCGTGAACACGCAGCCCACAATTTTGAAATCTGAACACATAGCCCAAACTTTTGATGGTGAATACATAGCCCACAGTTTTTGAAAATTGAACACGCAGCCCAAACTCTTGGCGGTATACACACAGCCCACAGTTTTTGAAAGTTAAACACGCAGCCCAAACTCTTGATGGTGAACACACAACCCACAATTTTTGAAAGTTAAACACGCAGCCCAAACTCTTGATGGTGAACACATAGCCCACAGTTTTTGAAAGTTGAACACGCAGCCCAAATTCTTGATGGTGAACACACAGCCCACAGTTTTTGAAAGTTGAACACGCAGCCCAAACTCTTGTAATCTTAACACACAGCTCAAACTTTTCACTTCTGAACACGTAGCTCATTACTTCATTTGCCCGCAGCTCATACTGAACACTCAGTTCATTTACTTCTAAACACGCAGCTCATACATTTCATTCTGAAAATTGAATACATCTGTTAATTCTGAATGCAGGTATCTTCTCGTTTTACACGAGGTTATGGCTCAATCGTCGGTAGGGAGTGGTATGCGGAGTTCCCAGAGATCGTTCGTCATATGGTTGACAAGGCAGGGTTTGGACCCTTCTGCGCAAGGCTATCACATTACCCAGCGAGCAGGACCTCGATGGGGGCACTTGTGGAGAGATGGTGGGACACCACCAACTCGTTCCACTTTTCGGCTACCGGGGATATGACGATGACCCCATTTGACTTTGCTATGCTGACTGGCCTTGATATGGCCGGCCGACCGGTCCCCTACAACGCAGACATAGGCGAGTGGGAGGCAGCTTGGATTCATCTGCTGGGAGCCCGCCCGCCGATCGACAGATCTTCGGGTAAAGTCAGGTACACCTGGTTCTCCATGCAGTATAGAGGGTCTTCGTCCGAGACTCTCGAGGAGATAGAGCAGTATGCTCAAGGGTTTTTGATGTTCCTCCTTGGGACCACTTTGTTCTCTGACAGGAGGAACACAGTTGGACTGTATCTGCTCAGTGCTTTAGTGGACCTATCACAGGTCAGCCAGTATGACTGGGGTGGCGCCGGCCTCGCTACCCTCTACTGTTACATGAGTGCGACCTCCCGCGGGCGGGGGAACATAGTTGGTGGCTACTGGAGAGCCTGGGAGGTACTTTCTGCCCTCTTGATTTACATTCATGTTTTTCATTAGTTGCACGCTGCACATGGCACACCTTACATTCGGTATTCTACCTCCTACACTCATCATTCTGTATTCTCCATTCTGTATTCATATTATGCATTCAGCATTCTGTATTCTCTGTACATTCTGCATTCTGATTGCTATTGCCCTGTTTTCCATAGCTATGGGTTTACGCATACTTTCCGACGCTAGCCCCGGAGCTTGAGGTGGCGGTGCCTCTTGTGATTCCTTACTTTCACGTATTTGAGGGTCAGTGCCAGCCGAGGGCTCGGGAGACTTTGCCCTACCTGCGGCAATTCTTTGATATGGTGCGGGCGACTGAAGTAATTCAGAACTCTCAGTTCTTCATATTTTCAGTTTTGATTCATCTTGCATATTTTACGATATCTAATCAATTCATGCACTGGTTATCCGTAGATCACTTGGCAGCCTTGGGCGTCCTTGGGAGGAGATATCTGTTTCTGATTCCCTGGGGGGTGGGCCTCTTCTCTATTCAGGACTTTATTTGAGGGGCCGGTTGGCAGGGCCTGGTTTCTGGGGGATCGCTTCATGCGTCAAACGATGGGCGTCCCTGATCAGAGTATCCCCTCAGCACCTCCAGAGGACATGCGGTCTACTGAGGGACTCAATCCTGAGGAGGTCGACGTCGCTATGTTGGGTACTGATACAATTCTGCACACGGAGGAGGGAGAGTATGTGACTTACCGCTATATGTACCAGATTCCCCCACTGACACGTATCCGTACTCTTGCGAGGAGGGCTGCTGGTGCATCATCGTCAGCTCGAGCTCGGGCTGCAGATGTTCCTTCGACTAGCAAGCCGGCATATCGAGGAGTGGGGCTAGACAGATTCCCCCGATGCCTCTGACTTATCAGCACGCTGGGTGGCCATATCTTCCGACCGAGTTGACAAGATGGCTATACGGGACGTCTTACCCGATCCCATTGGAGCCTCCATTGCCTGATCACCGATACGTCAGAGACCCTGACTCACCACCGGTATGCTTTACAGTTTTGATTTATCACTCAGATATTTAGACATTCATCCACTGATGACTTGCACTTGCATCTGTAGCCTCCCAGCAAGTACATGGATGGATTGCTCGGAGTGATGGCCTCGCTCGAGGGCATGGTCCTGCGGAGGGAGATGCAGCTGTTCATCACCGGTGTTTCGATACTTTTCAAATTTCTTGCATTTATCATACTTTTGATGACATGCTGAATTTGACCATTTCACTGCATTGGTTGACTGTATGTGTAGAGCATATCTAACACATACCACATTCATACACCGTATCTGCATATGCCCACCCTATGTAGCTTTCTTGTCTCTGCATCTGGTATACCTATTGGCTAATGTATTCAAATTGTCTTCTTTTTCAGATGCCACCGCTACAGGCTGGGCCATCCCGGCCTTCTCGAGGAGCTAGGAGAGGGGATTCGACTCATAGCCAAGGCAGGCGTAGAGCACCTATCAGCGATGATCCGGAGTCCAGCGAGCAGGAGGAGTCTGCACATCCTCAGTCAGAGACATCTGAGGGCAGAGAGGATGATTCTGGATCCGGTTCCGAGGGCGGAGGTGATGCTGAGGAGGATTCCGAGGGCAACGGCTCTGATTCAGATGGTGATGCCGACGATGGTGGCGCAGAGGCTGTTCAGTCGAAAAGGACGAAGAGGGCCTCTGAGTCTTGCACTTGATAGCACCGATGCAGATGTCCCTGCTTTATTTTCCTGCTTTATTTTCCCTTTTTTACTAGTAGTTGTAGCACATCAGCTTTAGGCAGTTTTATTTTCTTTAAAACTTGTACCCTGGTGTAAGATGTTGTAAAAAGAATTTATGATGGAATGAAATAGCTTTTTGCTAAAAAAGTGTTGTATTTTGTATTCTTAGCACCGCGTCACATCGCATCATTTTGCACAAAAATGAGATTGAATGGAAATCGAACATTGTACATTGCCAAGTCAGGTAGTGAACCGACGCAACAAACTAAACAACTTAACTTGCTAAGAAACAACAAAACCTCAGCAAGTTTACAACTCGATAAGCAAAACACGACAATGTTGATAAACGGAGAGTAACAACTAGATGTACAAAACTCGACGACTTGATAAGCAAACTTGACAACTCGATAAACAAAACTTAAACAACAACTCGATAAATAAAGAACAACAACTCGATAAGCAAATGCACTTTAGACAAACCGGGCGACGGAACGTACCCAAAATAGAGGTAGACTCGGACCTTCAACACTCCCAACACATGGAAATGCTAGGGGCTCCCTTCTAGAGACCAGGAAAAGACCAAAGACCAACTTTCCTCCATGGCCGACCAGCTTTCTGCCTTGGAGACCAATGAGGTGGTTGGCCGACCAGAAAAACTGCCTGGCAGACTAGAAAAAGTGGTCAGCCGACCACTTGGCCCGGCGACCTCCAGATTTTTGACACATGTCCTCCAAACAGTGCCTTATCCTCTACAAAAGTTCCAGCTTCGTGGTTCTTTCATTCCATCTCAGTTTTGCATCAAAATGGAGGCATTTCTCATCAAAAATTTCACAGCTTGGATTGCTATGTTAGACGGCTCGAAAAAGTTAAACTTCCGGGGCTTTGGCATAAATGCACTATTCACGTTGAGTCACACTCCGCTACATCTTCCGTTCCTCCATGCCGCGGCAAAGTTTTGGAATCCGGTAACACATGTCTTTAGCTTTGGTGAGCAAGAGGTGTGTCCTACCTTCGAAGATTTCCAAGCTTTGATGGAATCCGAGCGCAACGAAGAAATCTTGCCCCAACTTCGCTTCGGCCATGCCCAAGCCTTAGGGCGAATGTGTGGGCTCACTATGCACGACGCTCGATCTTTGATTTGTGACGGAATGCTAGACATTCCGAGTTTGATTTGTCGGTTTTTCGATGCCGGTGACCGCGGTGACCATCATTGGCAAGGCTTTTGGTGACATGCCCTTTGTTTGTGAATGCTATCTCATTTCTTGCTTGCCTCAGGCTCTGGAGGATCTAGTGTCCAGTTGATCGAGGTTGCCCAAGGCTTAAGGGAGGGAAAAAGTTGCATTGCCATAACACTGGTCGAGACATTGATGGGCTTGGACGCTTTCCATCGCCGGGAGACGACCAGATTCGCGGGGAGTCCACTACTGCTGCAGGTAATGTTTCCCATCCTGTCTCACATATTTATTTCTCACATCACTCGACCCTCAGGCTCGATTTTTCTCTCAAAACCATTTTCTCGCTTTTCTCTCATGGTACATCTCTCTATTCTTTAACCTCTCATTTTTCATCCCTCCCCAGGTGTGGTTGATGGACAAGTTGAGAGTGGTGGACTCCTGCCCGGCATACTCAGCTCGTGACTATTTCTTCCAATGACGTCTAGTCGATGCCCTTGATGAGGGATTGTGGTTCGATTGGATGCGCAGTTTGTCCGCAGACCATATTGCTTGGCGTTGTCCTTAGCTCAATCTGCCGGCAATGAGTTACAGCATGTCCCGGCAGACCGGGATTCAGTTGATTGGCCTGACACATTGTGTGTTCTACTTTCCTTTCTGGTTCCAGTGCCAGTTCGGCCATGATCAAATTTGCCCGGTAGAGGGGATAGAGTATCCAGCTGCATTTCCGGTCCGAGGCACACAACTAGCTCGGTATCCCACGGCATGGCGGACGAGAGAGCTTCTGGCTCCCGCTCCCACTTTCAGTTACACGCTTTCTGATGAGTGCATAGATTGGCTCAATGAAGAGGCACAGATTAGGCCTAGCTTGGCATCAGAGGCTTCAACCAGCTCTGGAAAGGGACATGGGAACACCTGACTATGCCCTTGATTTATTTGCTTTAATAAGAACTTTCAAGTTTTCTTTATGAGATGTAATAAAAAGCAACTTCAATTTGTATTCAAGAGAAAGAGAACTCTGTACTGAAATCAATATAATTGAAGGTTGTGGGTACTGAAAATTTCCCGTTTGGTCCAAAAAAGTCTAAGTTGTAAAAAGATTAATTTGAGCAAAATCAACTTTTATTATAACTTTTCAAAACCATTTTCGATATGGATCAGAACTGGACATGCCTGAGATCTGTCACTGAGATACACAACCCCAGATCCCAGCAACTGGAAAGCTGCCCCTAGTCTGAATAGCACTGTACTAGTGATCACAACCGAGCTCTTGAACACAGAATAGACAAAGATGGCCGAGCATGATCACATGGACAAAGTTGATCGAGGAAGAGTTAATGGGTGGACTTCAGAATAAAGTTGCCTACGTATCCCAAGGATGGGAATCAAGCCTTACGTAGTTTGGCTTGGGTTCACTCCAGTATTTACACTCTCCTTTTGCGCTCTAGCTTTTGCCAAGGCCGCCCTTTGCTAGTTTTCAACCTTGTGAGCTCAGTTTTTATAATTTCAAATTTTTTCATGCTCTAGTTTTTGCATAGGTCGCCATTTTGGGTTTTCGGCCTAGCGAGCCTCTCAGGGGTAATATTTCTTCAACTTGTCCATATTGATCGGCTGTGAGAACTCTAGGCCATCTAGGTCCATCAGAACGACAGCTCCACCGGACCAGATAGACCTAATGATGTAGGGACCAGTCCAATTAGGTCTGAACTTGCCCCTAGGGTCGTGGATGGGAGCTCGATCGTCTTTGAGCACCAAATCTCCTTCCTTCAAATTCCTGGACTTAACCTTCTTGTTAAAAGCCCTGGCAATTCTGCGCTGATAACCTTGAACATGGTACAGTGCTTTCAGTCTTCTCTTGTCAAACAACATGAGTTCCTCGAATCTGCTCTGCTGCCAATCTGCTTCGGCTATCTGACACTCAGCCAGTACTCGCAATGACGGAACCTCAATTTCGATAGGTAGAACGGCTTCCATCCCATAAACCAATGAATACGGGGTTGCCCCAGTAGAAGTTCTAATTGACGTTCGGTAGCCCCACAGAGCAAATGACAGCTTATCTGGCCAGTCCCGGTAGGTTTCCACCATCTTCTGCAAAATGTGTTTGATGTTCTTGTTGGCGGCCTCAACTACTCTGTTGGTTTGCGGCCAATATGTAGATGACTTATGAAAAGCCACGTTGTATTTCTCCAACAAGTCAATCACTTCCTTCTTGAAGTGGGAACCATTATCTGAGATAATCTCCTTCGGGACTCCGTAGCGGCAGATGATGTTGTTCCTGATAAACTTAGCAACATGTGAAGCCTTCAACACTGCATAAGACTGGGCCTCAACCCACTTTGTAAAATAGTCTATTGCGACCAGGATGAACTCATGCCCATTTGACCCCTTCAGAGTGACGGCCCCGATCACATCGGTTCCCCAAACTGAAAATGGCCATGGCGAAGTCATGTTGTATAGCTTTGACAGCGGAATGTTCATGCGGTTTGCATGGATTTGGCATTTGTGGCATCGCCGAACAAAGCCAATACAATCCTCTTCCATGGTGGACCAGTAGTAACCCTGTCTGAGAATCTTCCGAGCTAGCATCACCCCATTCATGTGCGCCCTGGACTCTCCTCCATGGATTGCCTCCATCAGGCGCTTCGATTCTTCAGCATCAACACACAGTTTATGCATTCCCAGATGACCTCTCTTGTACAGTTTACCCCCGTAGATGATGAACTGAGTGGCCATTCTTCTAATTACCCTCTTATCTTTGGCGTTTGCCCCTGGTGGATACACCTCCTTTTCCAAGAAGTTCCGGACATCGTGATACCAAGGGTTCTCATCTTGTACCTCATCTATGTCGGCAATTGACTTGTAGGCCGGCGCAAATTTCTGTTCGATGATGATTGGACGCATCCGGACTCCGAAAGGGATGTCTATCATAGAAGATAGAGTTGCTAGTGAATCTGCGAACCTGTTGTTCTCTCTTAACAGATGAGCGAAATTCAATTTCTCAAACCAAGGAATCAGCAGGTCCAAGGTCTAGTGGTAGATTCTCATACTTTCTTCTTTGACTTTCCAATCTCCTTTAGCTTGAGACACAACAAGGTTCGAGTCCCCGATGACATCCAACCATTTTGCCCCTAGTGCTAGGGCTGCTTCTAGTCCAGCAATGCACGCCTCATACTCTGCTTCGTTATTCGACACTTTGAACCAGAGTTTGAATGCCAGGGGTATAAGGGAATTGTCGGGTGCTATCAGCAACACCCCTATCCCATACCCGTATTGGTTTGACGCTCCATCGAAGTACATTGTCCAAAATTCTTCCTCGACATGAAGAATGGCCTCGTCTAGGAATAGGTACTCAACTGCTTCATCCCCTTCAACTGGGTGATCGGCTAGGAACTCCGCCACCGCTCTTCCCTTTACTGACTTGCGCGTCACATACTTCAGATCGAATTCGAAAAGTAGAAGCAACCAACGAGCTAGCCTACCCATAAGTGCCGGTTTCTCGAAGAGATATTTGATGGGATCTAGCCTTGAAACCAACATTACGGAGTGAGCTAACAAGTAGTGCCGCAGCTTCCTGGTAGCCCATACCAAGGCTAAGCAAGCCTTTTCCAGTGAAGTGTAGCGGGTCTCGTAATCCAGTATCTTCTTGCTCAGGTAGTAGATAGCTCTCTTCACCTTGTCCTCAGACTATTGTGCAAGCATGCAGCCCATTGTAGTTTCAGTCATTGAAAGGTACAAAATCAACGGTTTCCCTAGCTCAGGCGGTGACAACACAAGTGGGTTCTGTAAGTATTGCTTGATCTGTTCAAAAGCAGCTTGGCATCGGCCGTCCCATTAGAATTTCTTTCCTTTCTTCAGGAGACCAAAAAGTGGTTCACAAGTCAAGGTTAATTTTGAGATAAACCATCTTATGAATTGTACTTTACCCAGAAAGCCTCGCACCTCCTTTTCAGCCCTTGGTGGTGGCATTTCTAAGATGGCCTTGATTTTGGGAGGGTCGACCTCGATGCCCCTCTGTGTAATCAAGAACCCCAGCATTTTCCCTGCTGTAACATCGAGCGTACACTTCTGAGGGTTCAGCCGCAACCGAAATTCTCTGATCCTTTGGAAGAACTTTTGCAAGGCGGTGTAGTGGCCCTCCATTTCCTTGGACTTGACAATCATGTCATCCACGTACACCTTCACAATCATGTCATGCAATATCGTGGTCCCGGCCCGTTGATATGTAGCTTCAGCATTCTTCAACCCAGACGGCATCACCCTGTAACAGTAGGTCCCCCACGGGATGGTGAAAACAGTCATTTCCCGGTCTTCAGGTGCCATCACAATCTGGTTGTAGCCTGAGAAGCCATCCATGAATGAGAGCAACGCATGCCCCGCAGTAAAGTCCACTAGCTCATCAATATGTGGTAGAGGAAAGTCGTCCTTCGAACTGGCTTTGTTTAAATCTTTGAAATCCACGCATACCCGAATCCTGCCATCCTTCTTCAGCACTGGAACTATATTGGCCAACCAAGTCAGATATTCTGATACCAGCAGGAACCCTGCGTCGATTTGCTTGGTGACCTCTTTCTTAATGTTGAGGGCCCAGTCCGGGCGGATTCTTCTGAGTTTCTGCTTAATGGGTCGGGCCTCTGGGTCAAGAGGGATCCGGTGCTGTACAATCTCAGGATCGATTCCAGGTATGTCTTTGTACGACCACACGAAAACATCTTTGAAATATTTTAATAAAGTGACTAAGCGCTCGCGTTCCTCCGAAGACAACGTGGACCCGATCTGGACCAGCTGCGGGTCCTCTTCAGTACCCACATTAACTGTAGTGATTTCATCAACCAGGGGTTTAACAAATCTCTCATGCTCTTGATCAATTAAACGTTGTAAAACCGGAGGAATTTCTTCCTCGTTGTTTTCATCAAAATTTTGAAAATTCTGATTAATACAATAAATCAAAGGCACAGAAAAATACTCAGAAGCCACATCCATTCCATTCTCATTATGCATTTCCAAATCGTCCGATTCTTCTGTTACAACAGACTCAAAAGAGAAAGAAAAAGATGACCTAGACAGGACTGTGGCATCTGGGTTGTCATCCCCAGGACTACCGGACTCAGACTCAATTGAGCTGGAACCTGATTCCGACTCACAAGACTCGGTGGAATCAGATTCCGGCTCACTACCTGACCCGGTGCTGCTTGACAAAAATTCCTTCTCGTACTGCCAGATGAGAGAGGGTGCGATGGATGCATCCAAAATGTTTGACGCTGGGCTCGCAGCCGTTTCATTCCTGATCATAGACACCGAGAGATCATCCCCCAAGCACTCATGGTCGATCGAAGGATCAGAAAGTAGACAAGCCAGGGCTACCCCCATTTCATGCTCGGTGCCCTCGGAATCCACTTCCTTATACTGCTCAATCTCAGCTGTTGGGTCTATCTGGTCTGTGGCAACATCATCCCCAGATAACTGCAGGTCGAAGAAGATCTCAAATCCAGGCAGGCGCCTCTTCTCCGCATTCAGCCATGGCTCTGGGAAGCCACAAAATGGAAAGTCTTCCCCCTCCCGGACGAAGCGTCCGTCCAGGGTGCCCTGAATAGGCCGATGCATTAACTCAAAATGCTTCCCCGCTTGCTTCGCTTTGGCTCTCCTAGCCATTTCCTTGCCTTTCCTTACCCAGTCCTCTTTGGTGGGCAGATAACCCAAGCCAAAGGTATGCGGATTGTGCGGCACTTCGGCCGATGCAGTAATGCCCTTTCGGCCACTTCTTCCTAGCCCCATCCCAGGGATATATTGGAGCTTGTTCATGAGGTACACTGACTGTGCACTAACGTACAACCCTTCATCAGTGGCTAAGATGTTCTGAACGACCTGGGCCTCAGCCAAGATGAATCCTGATAAGAAGACATCCTCCGTGCCATGCTCGATTTCCAAAACCGGTGTAGACACCTCTAGCGGAGGATGGATTGACGAGTTCCCAAAAACTATGGCCATCTCCTTCCCGTGGGGGTATTTCAACATCTGGTGGATGGTGGAAGAGACTACCTTCACCTGGTGTAGCCACGGCCGCCCTAGGAGTAAATTAAAGGTTACGGGAACGTCCAACACATGAAAGTCAATCTCGTGTTGTCCTGGACCAAGCTTGATCTGAATTTGCACAGTCCCCATCACCTCTCTACTCGTATTGTCATATGCCCTTATCACCTGGGCTGTTGGCACAAAGTCTGCGGGCTTCAACCCAATTGCATATGTCGTCCTCGACCGGCACACGTTAATGGCGGATCTCGTGTCGACAAGAACTACCGGTATCCATTTGTCCCTACACTCCACAGAGATGTAGAGTGGTTTGTTATGGTTTGCGCCCTCAGGCGGTAGTTCTTTGTCGGAAAAGGTCAACATCGGGGAAGCTTCTCCCAGAAAAACCAATCCTCCCAGCTGCTCAGGCGTTGTGTCTATGGAGAGTTTGGCCCTATTCATTGCAGAAAGGACAGCCAGTCTATGAACACGTGAAGCCATAAGCAGTCCCCAGATGGAGATTTCTGCTTGTATCTTTTTCAACTGTTTCAGCACAGCCTCTTCTTCAAGTAGCTTCTCTTTCTGCTTTTCCGCCTCCTTGTCCTTTCCGGACACCTCTGGTTGATCTAGGTGTGGGGGCTTGAAGTACCGCTCGTTCCTAGTCATGCGGTCACCTTCGCCAATGTACCAGGTATCATCCGGCTGGTTATTCCCCCAGTTCTCATCGGTGTGGGCAAGACATAGGTCGTCGTCTTCCTACCAAATGCCATCGGCGGCCGACAAATATCTGTCCGGCTCTGTTACAACGATCCCTGTGCCCGCAGCACTTTCCATTCCCATGCCCGCAGCATGTTCTGTTCTTGCGCACACGGCACGTTCAGTCCCCACAGGGGCTTCCGCCTTTCTGACTCTCTTAGAATCTTCGATCCCGCCCGGTTCCAACTGCTTCAGTGCAGCCTGCTGTTTAGCATCTCCTGTATTCAAAATACCCAAATCCCGAAGCAAAATTCTTGGCACCGACGCTCTCCGGTGATGTATTCTGATCCCCAGCCCTTCCGGCCACAATTGATGTCCTTGCCCTTGACGGGCCCTTTTCCAGCTGAGATTCTTCAACAATATCTGGTTGGTCGTCAAGCCACCCTGTGACCTCTACTGACTCCTCAAAATCGAACCAGTTGACTGTCATGTCCCCCGGATCTTGTTCGTTGAAAATCTGAAGGTTAGCAATGTCCCCTTCCAGAACTGCTAAGTCATCTATCCTCTGATCAAGTCCATCCCCCCGTAGTACACAAATTTCTGCCTCCTCCGGCAATTCCACATTTGGCCTAATTTGACCTGCTGACGCAATATAGCCACTCGGATTGTACACCTCCTCAGTAAAGCTCCCCATTTCTTCAGTCCCTGAATCCACTATACCACTTTCTTCTGAAATCATCCCTATTCTGTCTTCGACAGCCACCACCATTGGTTCGGGTTGGGTTCGGGAGATGTCCAACATGCACAAGTCAGTGCTGTCAGGAAGGAACACCTCTGGCTTAGGTAGGTGAGATGGGGTAATATATATGCTTTGGTCGTATGACATGATCCTAGTCTGGATAAAGTTGATGCGTTTGGGAAGTGGAGCTTGGTTGTGTGGTGGGAGAGGGTTGGTTGTGACATTGGGTTTCTCTGGAGGCACAATCACCCTATTATCAACGAGATCTTGAATCTCATGATGCAATTGGAAGCATTGGTCAGTGTCATGACCATGCTGTTGGTGAAAGGCGCAGTATTTGGTTGGATTATGGGAGGGGGGAAGTGGATTTGGCAATGGCCGCGGCTCCAGGGGCTTCAAGTGTCCTTTCCTGATTAAAACCCCCAGAGCTTTGGACAGGGGCATATATAATGGGGTGAAGGTTCTTTGGCCTTGGGGTTGGTACTTGGTTGTCTGTGAGTTCCTTCCAGACGCACCAGTGAATGGTGTGGTCGCAAGGGCTCTTGGGGGGGGGGGGAGAGTGGTCGTGACCACGCTTACTTCTGAAGTTCTGGCGGTTGCGGCATTGCTTGTGCCTATATTGGTGTTGCGGTTGAAGGTTCTCCTGGGTTGCTCTCTGTCTTGGTCAATCAGACCCCGTTTCATAGCATTGTTAATTTGTACCCCCATCTCATGTAAATCTGAAAAGGTGGGGAAGGGGAGAACAATCATTTTCTGTATAAGCTTGGGCTGGAGATTGCGCACAATCATCCGAATCTGATCTTTGTTAGTGGGCCTAGTGGTCATCATTGAGGCCTTCGCCCTCCACCGGGTTACGAAGTCAGAAAAACTCTCCTTAGGTTTCTGCCTAGTCGTCTTGAGATCACGGGTTGTGATCTCGATCTGTGTATTATAGGAGTACTGAGCGACAAAAGCCTCAGCAATCTCACCCCAATTTCTCTTAACATCGTCTTCCAGTTTTGCATACCAGATGGCCGCCACACCCGACAGGGTCCGGCCTAATAAAGAAAGCTTCTGTAGTCTGGTGAGGCCCATCGGCCTTAATATGTCTGAAAACAGCCGTAAGTGCACCATGGGATCGTCGGACCTGTCAAAGCGGTCAATATGTGGCATCTTAAATCTGTCTGGCAGCGTCACGGCTGCGTCGGTATACCCATCCTCGATGTCCGGGATGGACTTCACACCCTGAGATTTCTTGAACAGCTTTTCAAGCTTGCTCACTTTTAATGTTGTGGGGTCCACCTCGAATTCGAAAAGAGAATCCGGTTGATTGATAGGAGTGGGTGCCTTGGATAGTTGAGGTAGAAACGGTGGCGGAGCCTGCCCTGTTGGGATGTCTGTATCCTCCTGGACGTTCTGGACATTCGCCGTCTCCGCAGGTATTGGAACTCTTGATGGGGGAGGAGCTTGGTGTGAAGCAGATGTTCCGGCTTGCTGCTGCAACCTGGTAATTAACTCTGCTTGTTGGGCCATGACTACGGCCTGCTGTTTGGCAAATTTTGCTTGACGAACAGCGTCTTCTTGCATGGCTTTCATGCTCTCCTAGAGCTGACGCATCATCTCTTCCATTCCTACCATACTACCCTGATCTATCTGAACTACCGGTATGTCTATCTCTGGAGTAGCCTTGGGAATCCCAACCTGACTGTTCAAAGACCACTGATCTGGCAATCTCGGTACCGATACACTGCGCTTCACTGACCTCCGCCTAGCAACCGGGGGTAAAGAATGGAACACTGGTTGTCTGTCTACCAGATCCTTAGATCGATGGAGTTTGCGACCTCTTGTCCTGAGTGCTTGGGGAATATCTGCTTGGTCGGAAGCAATTGTGCTAAACTACCTAGCAAAAAGATAAATAAAGCATAATAAGGAAATAAACAACCAGAAACAGACAGCATAACGGCTTAAATAAACACAACACACAATCGGCATGACAACACACAGTTGGCACGTGTAAGCTGAATATACTGTTCTTAAATACTGGTCATTGTTTCACGAATCACTGCCCCAAATCTGAATCTGATAGCCCCGGATATACTGATTCTCAAAACACTAGTGCCCGCAGGCCTGATGCCCAAACTTGCAAACTGATACATGCATTCCCTGTAGAGACACACTCTAAAAGCACATAGCAAACAAGTGAGAACCAAAAAAAAAGAAAACACCCCTATGGAGGGGTAGGGTTTTCCTGTCCTATTTTGTCAGGAGCTAGGGTTTCACTGCGCACGCAGCGGTTTCAAACAACCTATAATCGGGTAAGCAAGTTGTCCTAGTTTGGAATGGTCACTACGGATTCCGAATATGCACTAGGTCGAATGGTCAAAAAGGGTGCCCCGATAAAAATCGGGGTTTGCGTTCCCATCGTGGCAGAGCTTGTAACTGGTCAGCCTTATGGCACGCTTCTCAAAGCGGGCCTCCGGCAAACCGTTTAGGAATAGCAGATGGAAAACATGGTGTCCTAGGCGCACCAATGCAAATACAATGCAAAGAAACACATAAGTGTAATCAAAACAAGATATCATGAGTTCGAGTCAAGTTCTCTAAGTCCCCAGCAGAGTCACCAGAAACTGTAGACAAGCCCCGAACGTCCCGGGAGAAATCCCGTTTTGTTCATTAGGCTTACTACAGTTCGGACTCAATTGTCACGGTTCTGAATCTAGTCTCGCAAAGTGCAATGCAAGACCGATAAATCACCAAAGAGTCCAAATCTGGCAAATGGTTTTGAAAAATTGATTTTTAGAAAGAAGTGCCAAACATGGACTGCTTTGCCAGATACAGGGTCGCCACCTAAATATTTTATTTTAGGGGAATTTAGGAAACCCTGACTCGTGCCTAGGGCCACGTGTCTGTCATCACCAAAGTTGCCTTGGCTCGGGAACTTGGGTACGATTGGGGAAGGTCATGCAATGAGCACCCCCACTCGCCCGATCAAAGATCGGCCACTACTAAACATGATATCTTGTTTTTGAAAACATATGTGCTCTTATTCCGGTTATTAACCTAGAATTACTTTGTGATGCGCACAGCATACAAGTATAGACTAGATTGACTAATTTGGAACAAAGCATCGCATATCCGTTTGTTTTGAAAATGGATTGAAGTTTACTACTCGCAAGTAGGCTAAAACACGGGTTTCGACGAATTATTCCAATTCAAGCAACCCAACCTTCACCCACAGGCATTCAGGCAGTTATATCACATAAGCAATTAGCCTCATGGCAAACATGCTATCATGGCAGTCACTCACACGCAGGCAAGGATGCTAAAGCATAAACACTTACCGAGTACTCCGAGCCAAAGAAAGAAGCTAATTAGAAAACATGCATGAATCCTAACTATGCTGAGATGCCTAATGCAACACATGCAAGAATGCAACTAATATAGGCTCGGCTATTCTAAAATGGCATATGAGATGCAATTTGATACATGTATTCAAATAGGAATTGAAATACAATGCAGTTAGCATGATGCGCCGAGCTCGGTGTGTGCAATACAGATGAATGAATGCAAGCATGCAATCATAAGGATGCTAATTGAAACATGCCCTAAACTAACCATGATAAGCTAGTAAATAAAAGGGAGAAAGAAATGGGGGTTGGAAGACACGCATCACACACACGCACACTTATTACAACAGTTGTGCCCTCTCGACGGAGGGTCCGAATAAATAATACAGAATCGAATTAACTAATTATTACATAAGACTAGGTAATTAACAAATTTAACTAAGTAAGCATGTAAACTAAATGAAATAGGCTGCCTCGGCTCTGTTTTGGATGACAATGGATGCATGCATGCTCGAGTCACCTTGTCGGAAATCCATCGCGATGCCCCGATTTGCCTCTGTTTGCAACTGCTCTCAGGACCTTGCACCAAGCTCCGGAAAGCTTAAAATCCATCATGGGAACCTGTAGAAGGGCTGCCGGCCAGTTTTTGCTACTGGTTTGATGCAACAGAGAGCAAGAAAGGGGCATGGCAAAGTATTTGCAACACATGTATGCACAACCACCCTCCCTATCATTACGTAAGCTCAAGGAGTATGGTTCTCGACCCTTGGGCCGCCAATCATGCATCTCGATGCATGACGGCCGAGGAGTCGGATTGCACGACTCAATGTGAAATGAATGCGCATATAAACACCTAAAGCCAACAACTCTATCATGGATAGTCAAGAGTGTCGGTGACCAAGAATCGAGGCACGTTTCATCACTTTGAATACGAAACGTCCCTCGTTTCCTGTGTTTGGATTAAACCCTACTCCAAACACAATGCAACAAACAATGTATGGGCAAATGTAACTCTAGCATGCGATCTAAATATAATGCAACTAAGTGATGCGAAGATGCACGGAATGACATGCAAGCATGAAAATGGCATACACATTGCTATGAACCAATCAATGGCATACTCAATGCACATGGATTATATGGCATGCATACACAATGCACTAACATACGCAATGTTATGAACAGGGCACACGCAATGCAATGATCAAACATGCGATAACATGGACTATAGAGCATACACAATGCAAGATGGACTTAAACCGAGATGGATGGGCCTCGGCCACACCCAAATCAGTGGCCAATATGATGAAAATGAGGCAACAAGATACATGCAAACATGCACAAATGCAAGGGACCAAACCTAAGGAATAAGGTGCAACCCTACTGAAGCATGACAAGGATGAAATATGGCATACAATGACACATGTTCCAGCTCTGAAATGACATACAAGATGGTCCCGAATCATGCAAACAACTCACCCGATGCATGTTGGATGGCACAAATACCGAAACTAGTGAAGTGCATTACACTAGAGGTATGCAAAGCGAAGCCCAAATGACCAAACCAACCCCAAATAGTCCCTATGCAGACCCAAAACAGTGGCAAAGTGGACTAAAATGATGGCTTACAGTGCACAAAAACGAAGCTCATGCAATAGCCCAAAAATAAGGCAAATAAGCACAACTCTCAAACGCATTTAAAGAGTGGAAAACATGGGAATATGGCACAAGTATAAGCTCTGAAATAACATATTCAATGATGCCAAAGCATGAAAACAACTCAAGTTAAGCATGCAAGAGGCTTCAAAACTCGAAGCTAGGCAAGGGTATTACACTACAAGCATGCATGGCAAGCATCATTCAACCATGGGACCTCAAAATAGAGCTAATGCAGCCCAAATCATGAATGAAATCAGTTTAGAACATGGCCAAAATATGCTAGAATCAAGGGCCAAAACAACATGCAATGTGAGCTAGTGAACATGGATTACGCTACAAGCAGATGAAGCATTCAAGAGGCCACTGAACCAGAAAAAGACAGAAGTATGACATGCCAAATAAAGCCTAAAAACCCACTGAAACATGATCAATGCATGCAAGAATGACATGCTCCTTTGATAGGCTATAAGAGGGGTTATTCTACACATGCAAGAGACACACCCAAGGTGACAAAACCAACTCTGGAAAGAGCCTAGGAAGGTCCTAAAAGTCATTGAAAAGGGCCTGAAACAAGGCTTGGAGGTGTGCAAATGAAGGCTCCTTTGTAAGGCCAAATATGCTAGTAAAGAAAAAAACAAGAGAGAGGATCACCCCTCTCTAATTTTGGCCCTCAAAACCACATAAAAACCACTGAAAATCCACTGGATTTCAGTGGTCAAAAGGCCAAACAAAGATCAATACAAAGGATTTAATGCATGGCTCATAACAAGGCAAAATGAAGCATGCAAAGGGGGGATGACCCCCAACAACAAAATGACCTTAAACAAACATCACAAGGACCTTAAAATAAGACTTTTTTCATTTGACAATAAAGCTTAAATATGCATGCAAGTATGGCTTATAGAAGGATCAAAATAAAGCTTGAAAGAGAGAATAGGAGTTATCCTTGTAGCTCAGCAAAACCAACAGCTTCTCCAGCCCAAAACCAACTCTTTGAGACCTCTCAAGGCCCTCCAAGAACCTTAGGTGGATGGTGCAAGTGTTAGGCTATGAGGTGTGGTGCAAAAGGGTCAAGAACAATGCCTTTTGACCCTCAAATGTAGAGATATAGAGAGAGAGGTGTATGCTTGCCTTAGAGCAAAATCTGAACCTCTCTAAAGGAGAGGAAGGGCATCTCTTATAGAGATACAAGGCCAAAGCTTCTCAAAGAAGCTAAAAACCAAGGCCAAAGATCCTCCATACACGTGTATGGAGGATGCAGTCTGTGTCTTCCAGCTGGCACAGCTGGCAACAACTCACAGAGACAAAACTGGAGGGAGTAGGCCGACCAGCTTAGGTGGTCGGCCGACCACTTCCCCTGGTCGGCCGACCAGTTCAAAAGGTCCAGCTCAAAGAAAGGTGGTCGGCAGCCCCATTTGGTGGTCTCCCAACTGAATGCAAGCCAGTAGTGGTATGGGAGACCAGTAAATGTGGCTCAAAGACCAAGGTGACCAGCTTCTTGACAAGAAAATCGGCTGGCGGGAGAAAAGTGGTCTCCAAGGAGAAAAGGTGGTCTCCCACCCTTGTACCACCTCCCAAACAATGAAAACGAGGGTTCAGGGGTCAAAACGCACAGCCGGGTGCCCCGAAAATAGGATGTTAAGCACCAAAAGTGGCATGCGACCACAAAGGTGGTCTCTCGGGCCACAGTGTCCCTCTAGATAGAGGAAACAAGGTGTGTGTCAAAAACTGGGGCAAACGGAGAATGTTAAGCGGTCCCGAACCGAGGTGCGCTGCCAACGGCTCCGAAAATCGAAAACTGGTCTCCAAACGGGAACGGTGGCCTGCGACCACAAAAAGTAGCCTACGCCACTGAGAGATGGACTACAAGACCTCTCCCTCCCTTCGGGAAGAGAAAACAAGACCTGGTTCCCAAATCGAGGCAAAGCACAAAAGGGTCCCGAGGTCCGGGGGTAAGGTTCTCAGCCGAAACTCCGAGACCTCAGAACGAGCACAACATGCACCATCACCGAGCGCTCAATCGATGACGTCTAAATCTTAAGGTCGGTCAAATATGGGGTGTCTACTGCGGCCGTGGCTGCACCAGGTGAAGGCGGTCACTTCTACCCTGCACCAAATGTTGAAATACCCCCACGGGAAGGGGGTGGCTATAGTTTTTGGGAATTCGTCAATACATCCGCCGCCAGAGGTTTCTACACCGGTTCTGGATATCGAGCATGGCGCAGAGGATGCGTTCCTATCAGGATTCACCCTAGCCGAGGCCCGGGTTATACAGAACATCTTAACTGTTAATGAGGGGTTGTATGTCAGCACACAGCCAGTGTACCTCATGAACAAGCTCCAGTACATCCCTGGGATGGGATTAGGGAAAAGTGGCCAGAAGGGCATTACAACATCGGCCGAAGTGCCGCACAACCCGTATACCTTTGGTTTAGGTTGTCTGCCTACCAAGGAGGACTGGGTGAGGAAAGGGAAAGAAATGGCCGGAAGAGCTAGAGCCAAGCAGGCCGGAAAGCATTTTGAGTTGATGCACTGACCTATTCAGGTTACCCTAAATGGACGCTTTGTCCGGGAGGGGGAGGACTTCCCGTTCTGCGGCTCCCCAGAGCCATGGCTAAATGCAGAGAGGTGGCGCTTGCCGGGATTTGAGATTTTCTTTGACTTGCAATTGTCCAGGGATGATGTTGCCAAAGAACAGACAGACCCACCAGCTGAGGCTGAGTAGTATAAGGAGGAGGGTTCTGAGAGCATAGAGATTGAAATGGGGGTAGCACTGGCTTGTCTACTTTCAAATCCTCCGATCGTACATGAGTGCTTGGGGGATAATTTCTTGGTGTCCATGATTAGGAATGAAACGGCTGCAAGCCCATCTTCAAACATTCTGGATGCATCCATCGCACCCTCCCTCGTTTGGCAATACGAGGAGGGCTTCTTATCAAGTAGCACCAGGTCAGGTAGTGAGCTGGAATCTGATTCCACTGAGTCTGTAGAGTTGAAATCAGGTTCCAGATCGTTTGAGTCTGAGTCTAAGTCCGGTATTCCTGGGGGTGACAACCCGGATGCCACAGTCTTGTCTAGGTCGTCTTTTTCTTTTTCCTTTGAGTCTATTGTAACAGAGGAATCAGGCGACTTGGAAGTGATTAATGAGAATTGTGCGGCTGTGGCCTTCGAGTACTTTTTTGTGCCCTTAATTTATTGCATTAATCAAGATTTTCAAAATTTTGATGAAAACAACGATGAAAAAATTCCTCCGGTTTTGCAATATTTGCTTGATCAAGAGCAGGAGAGGTTTGTTAAACCCTTGGTTAATGAAATCACCACAGTTAATGTTGGTACTGAGAAGGACCCACGGCTGGTCCAGATTGGGTCCACGTTGTCTTCGGAGGAGCATGAGTGCTTAGCCGCTTTGCTTAAAGATTTCATAGATGTTTCCGCGTGGTCCTACGAAGACATGCCTAGAATCGATCCTTAGATTGTACAGCACCGGATCCCTCTTGACCCAGAGGCCCGACCTGTTAAGAAGAAGCTCAGAAGGATTCGCCCAGATTGGGCTCTTAAGATCAAAGAAGAAGTCACCAAGCAAATTGACGCAGGGTTCCTGCTGGTATCTGAATAACCAACTTGGTTGGCCAATATAGTACCGGTGCCGAAAAAGGACGGCAGAATTCGGGTATGTGTGGACTTCAGGGATTTGAACAAAGCCAGTCCGAAGGACGACTTTCCTCTGCCGTATATCGACGAATTAGTGGGCTTCATTGCTGGGCATGCACTGCTCTCGTTTATGGATGGGTTTTTAGGCTACAATCAGATATTGATGGCACCCGAAGACCAGGAGAATACTGCTTTTACCACCCCGTGGGGAACCTATTGTTATAGGGTGATGCCGTTTGGGCCGAAGAATGCTGGAGCTACGTATCAACGGGCTGCGACCACAATTTTGCATGACATGATCCATAAAGAGGTTGAGGTGTATGTGGACGACTTGATTGTCAAGTCCAAGGAAAGGGAGGGCCACTACACCGCCTTGCAGAAATTCTTTCAAAGGATCAGAGAGTATCAATTGCGACTGAATCCTCAAAAGTGTTACAGCAGGGAAAATGCTGGGGTTCTTCATCACACAGAGAGGTATCGAAGTCAATCCTTCCAAAATCAAGGCCATCTTAGAAATGCCACCACCAAGGACTGAAAAGGAGATGCAAGGCTTTCTGGGTAAAGTGTAATTCATAAGACGATTTATTACAAAATTAACCTTGACTTGTGAACCACTCTTTGGTCTCCTAAAGAAAGGAAAGAAATTCCAATGGGACGGCCGATGCCAAGCTACTTTTGAATAGATTAAACAATATTTATAGAACCCACCTGTGTTGTCACCGCCTGAGCTGGGAAAACCGTTGATTCTATACCTTTCAGTGACTGAAACTACAATGGGCTGCATGCTTGCACAAGAGTCTGAGGACAAAGTGGAGAAGGCTGTCTACTACCTGAGCAAGAAAATGCTAGATTATGAGACCCGCTACACTCCATTGGAGAAGGCTTGTCTAGCCTGGTATGGGCTACCAGGAAGCTGTGGCACTACCTGTTAGCTCACTCTGTAATACTAGTTTCGAGATTAGATCCCATCAAATATCTCTTCGAGAAATCGGCACTTACGGGTAGGCTAGCCCGTTGGTTGCTTCTGTTTTCCGAATTCAATCTGAAATATATGGCGCGTAAGTCAGTGAAAGGGAGAGCGGTAGCGGAGTTCCTAGCCGATCACCCAGTTGAAGGGGATGAAATAGTTGAGTAGCTATTCCCAGACGAGGCCATTCTGTATGTCGAAGAAGAGACTTGGACGATGTACTTTGACGGAGCATCAAACCAATACGGATATGGGTGTTACTGATAGCACTAGACAATTCCTTTATACCTCTAGCATTCAAACTCTGGTTCAAAGTATCGAACAATGAGGTAGAATATGAGACATGTATTGCCGGTTTAAAAGCCGCCCTAGAACTAGGGGCAAAACAGTTGGACGTCATTGCGGACTCGAATCCTGTTGTATCTCAAGCTAAAGGAGATTGGAAAGTTAAAGAAGAAAATATGAGAATCAATCACGAGACCTTGGACGCGCTGATTCCTCAGTTTGAAAAATTGAATTTCTCTCATCTGTTAAGAGAGAACAACAGGTTCGCTGATTCATTAGCAACTCTATCTTCTATGATAGACATTCCTTTCAGAGTCCGGATGCGTCCGATTATCATTGAACAGAAATTCGTGCTAGCCTACGAGATGATTGCTGCCATAGATGTGGTACAAGATGAGAATCCTTGGTATTACGACATTTGGAACTTCTTGGAGAAGGAAGCGTATCCACCAGGGGCAAATGCCAAAGGTAAGAGAGTAATTCAAAGAATGGCTGCTTAGTTCATCGTCTACGGGGGACAACTGTACAAGAGAGGTCATCTCGGGATGCATAAGCTATGTGTTGATGCTGAAGAATCCAAGCGCCTGATGGAGGCCATCCATGGAGGAGAGTGTGGAGTGCACATCAACGGGGTGATGCTAGCCCGAAAAATTCTCAGACAGGGTTATTACTAGTCCACCATGGAGGAGGATTGTATTAGTTTTGTCCGGCGATGCCACAAATGTAAGATCCATGCAAACCGCATGAACATTCCACCGTCGAAGCTGCACAACATGACTTTGCCATGGCCGTTTTCAGTCTGGGGGATTGATGTGATTGGGGCTGTCACTCCGAAGGGGTCCAATGGGCATAAGTACATTTTGGTAGCGATAGACTACTTCACGAAATGGGTTGAGGCCCTATCTTATGTGGTGTTGAAGGCATCACACGTTGTGAAGTTCATCAGGAACAACATCATCTGTCGCTACGGGGTCCCGAATGAGATTATTTCGGATAATGGTTCTCACTTCAAGAAAGAGGTGATCGACTTGTTGGAGAAATACAACGTGGCTTTTCACAAGTCATCTACATATCGGCCGCAAACCAATGGAGCAGTTGAGGCCGCCAACAAGAACATCAAGCACATACTGCAGAAGATGGTGGAAACGTACTGGGATTGGCCAGATAAACTGCCATTTGCTCTTTGGGGCTACCAGACTTCAATTCGAACTTCTACTGGGGTGACTCCGTATTCCTTGGTCTATGGGATAGAGGCTATTCTACCTATCGAAGTTGAGGTTCCGTCATTATGGGTATTGGCTAAGTGTTAGATACTTGAGGCAGATTGGCAGCAAAGCAGGTTCGAACAACTCGTGCTCTTTGATGAAAGAAGGCTGAAAGCACTGTATCACGTTCAGGGTTATCAACAGAGAATTGCCAGGGCTTTTAACAAGAAGGTTAAGTCCAGGAATTTGAAAGAAGGGGATCTTGTGCTCAAAGACAACCGAGCTCCCATCTACGACCCTAGGGGCAAATTCAGACCCAATTGGACTGGCTCTTACATCATCAAGTCTATCTGATCAGGTGGAGCTGACGTTCTGATGGACCTAGATGGCCTAAAGTTCTCCCAGCCAATCAACATGGACAAGTTGAAGAAATACTATCCCTGAGTGGCTCGCTAGGCCGAAAACCCGAAAGGGCGACCTAGGCAAAAGTTAAAGCATGAAAAATTTGAAATAATAAAAGCTGAGCTCGCAAGGTTGAAAACCCAGAAAGGGCGGCCTTGGCAAAAGTTATAGCACAAAAGGAGAGTGCTAATACACGAGTGAACTTGAGTCGAACTACATAAGGCTTGGTTCCCATCTTTGGGATACGTAGGCAACTTCATTCTGAAGTCCAGCCATAAACACTTCCCCGATCAACTTTGTCCATGTGATCATGTTGGTCATCTTCGTCTATTCTGAATTGAAGAGCTCGGTTGTGATCTCTAGTGCAGTGCTATTCAGACTAGGGGCAACTCTTCAGTTGCTGGGATCCGGGGTTGTATATCTCAGTGATAGATCTCGGGCGTGTCCAGTTGGGATCCATATCGAAAATGGTTTTGAAAGGTTTTAATAAAAGTTGATTTTGTTCAAATTAATCTTTTTACAACTTAGACCATTTTTGGACCAAACGGAAAATTTTCAGTACCCACAACCTTCAATTACATTGATTTCAATACAGAGTTCTCCTACTCTTGAATACAAATTGAAGTTGCTTTTTTTATTACATTCATAAAGAAAACTTGAAAATACTGATTAAAGAAAATAAATTTGGAGAATAGTCAGCTCTTTATCAAGCTAAGCTATGCACTCATCAGAGAGGATGCAACTGAAAGTGGGCGCAGGGACCAGAAGTCTCTCGTCCTCCATACTGTGGCATACTGAGCTAGCTGTGCGCGTCGGACTGGAATGCAGCAGGGTACTCTATCCCATATTCTGGGCAAGTCTGATCATGTCCGAACTGGCGCCAGAACCGGAACGGAAAGTAAAAGACACAGTGTGTCAAGCCGATCAACTGAATCCCCGACTGGCGAGACATGCTGTAACTCATCGCCGGCAGATTGAGCGAAGGGCAGCGCCAAGCAATACTGGTAGCGGATAGACTGCACATCCATTCGCACCACCATCCCTTGTCAGGGGCGTCGACTATACGTCGCCGAAAGAAATAGCCGCGATCTGAATATGCTGGACATGGGTCCACAACCTTCAATTTATCCATTAACCATATCTGGGGAGGGATGAAAAATGAGAGATTAAAGAATAGAGAGGTGTGTGTGGAGAGAAAAGTGAGGAAAAGGTTTTGAGAGAAAAAAAAAATGAGCCTGAGGGCCGAGTGATGTGAGAAATATATATGAGATAGGATGGGAAACATTACCTGCAGTAGTAGTGGACTCCTCGCGAATCTAGTCATCTCTCAGCGATGGAAAGCATCCAAGCCCATCAGAGTCTCAGCTAGTGACATGGCAATACAGCTCTTGCCCTCTTTCAAGCCCTTGGCAACTTCAATCAAACGGACGTTAGAGCCTCCGAAGCCTGGGGCAAGTAAGAAATGAGACAGCATGCACAAGCAAAGGGCATGTCGCCGAAAACCCTGCCAGTAATGATCGCTGCGGTCGCTGGCATCAGGAAACTGATGAATCAAGCTGGGGATGTCCAATTCCCCGTCGTGGATCAAAGACCGAGCGTCGTGCATAGTGAGCCCGCACATCTATCCTAAGGCTTGGATGTGACGGAAGTGGAATTGTGGCAAAATCTCCTCCTCACGTTCAGACTCCATCAAAGCTTGGAAGTCTTCGAGGATTGGGGTTAGAAAAATATGATGATTTGCTACCCTCAAGTGGGCTTAAAACTCGCATTTCGATGAATTGTTCCAATTCAAATAATCCAACCTTCACCCACAGGCATTCAAGCAGTTAAACACTTAAGCAGTTAGCCTCATGGCAGGCATGCTGTCATGGAAACACTCACACACATGCAAGGATGCTAAAGCATAAAAGCTTACCTAGTACTCTGAGCCAAAACAAAAATTAGCTAGTAATCAATGCATGATCCTAGTTCATGTTAAGATGACTAATGCAACACATGCAAAATGCAACTAAGAAAGGCTCGGCTATTCTAAGATGGCATATGAAATGCAACAATTGATACATGTATTCAACTTGGAATTGAAATACAATGTAGTTAGTATGATGAGCCAAGCCCGGTGCATGCAAAACAGATGAATGATGCAAACATGTATAGCATAAGGATGCTAATTGAAACATGACCTAAAAGTAACCATTGAAAGCAGGTAAGTAAAAGGGAGAAAGACATGGGGTTGGAAGACATTCACATACACGCGCACGCTTATTACAAAATCCGCCCTCTCGACGGAGGGTCCGAATAAATAATACAAATCGGATAATTAATCAACTACCCTAGCTAATTAAATACTACAAAACCTTTAATTAATTAACAAATTAATTACAAAACAATCTAAGTATGAAATTAAAGAGGCCGCCGCAGCTCCGCCTCGAAATGATTGGATGATGCATGCTCGATTCGCACCGGCCAAGAGATAGGACCACCGGCCATGCAAAGATGGTCATCGACCATTTGTGAGGCTCTTGGCCAGATTTTGGTAGCCGACCAGCACTGAAGATAGCCGACCGGCCATATCTTCCTTCAGAATTCTGTTTTTGCTGCAGCAGAGGACAAAGCATTTACAAGATAATGTGTGCACAACCACCCTCCCTATCATGCTATAAACTCAAGGGAGTATGGCTCTCAACCCTCGGACCACCAATCACACATTTCAATGCATGATGGCCAAAGGTGCCAAGTGTGCAAATCAATGTGGAATGAATGCAACAAAACTATGAATGCCTAGAACTCTATCATGCTTGATCAAGAGCGTTGGCGACTGAGGATTGAGGGACGTTTCGTCACTTCAAGTACGAATGTCCCTCGTTCCTCATGTTTGGTTTGACACCCCAAACCAAACAAAATGCAATGCATATATGCCAAATACAATGCAAAACATGCAACTAATGTAATGCGACATAAGCATGCCAAATTCTAGACGCGCCCTCGGGCTTTACTGCTTCTACAGTTCAGACTCGTTTGTCATGGTTCTTAATCTGATCTTGCAATGTGCAATGCAAGACTGATAAATCACCAAAGAGTCCAAATCCAGCAAATCGTTTTGGAAAATAGATTTTTAGAAAGAAGTGCCAAACATGGACTGCTTTGCCAGATACAGAGTCGCCACCTAAATATTTTATTTTTGGAGAAATTTAGGAAACCCTGAGTCGTTGCCTAAGGGCACGTGTCCGTCATCACCAAAGTTGCCTCGGCTCGGGAACTTGGGTACGATTGGGAAAGGTCAGCTATGAGCACCCCCGCTCGCCCGATCAAAGATCGGCCACTACTAAACATGATATCTTGTTTTTGAAAACACATGTGCTCTTATTCCGATTTATTAGCCTAGAATTACTATGTGATGCGCACAACACATAAGTACAGACTAGATCGCCTAATTTGGAACAAAGCATCGCATATCCATTTGTTTGGAAATGTTTTGAAGTTTGCTACTCGCAAGTAGGCTAAAACACGGATTTCAATGAATTGTTCCAATTCAAGCAATCCAACCTTCACCCACAGGCATTCAGGCAGTTATATCACATAAGCAATTAGTCTCATGGCAAGCATGTTGTCATGTTAACATTCACATACATGCAAGATGCTTAAAGCATAAACACTCACAGTGTACTCCGAGCCAAAACAAGAAACTAGTTAGTAATCATACATGATCCTAGTTCATGTTAGCAATGGCTAATGCAACGCATGCAAAATACAACTAAGATAGGCTCGGCTACCCTAAGAATGGCATGTGAAATGTGACAACTCGATACACGTATTCAACTTGGAATTTGAAATACAATGCAGTTAGTATGATGTGCCGAGCTCGGTGCATGCAATACGAATGAATGTATGCAAACATGCTATCATAAGTATGCTAATTGAAACATGCCCTAAAACTAACCATTGAAAGCAGGTAAGTAAAAGGGAGAAAGACGTGGGGTTGGAAGACATGCATCACACACACACACGCTTATTACAAAATTTTCCCTCTCTCGGAGGGGCCAAATTAATAATACAAACCAAATAAATAATTAACAACTCTAGCTAATTAAATATTACAAAACCTTAATCAATTAACAAATTAATTAAGCTATTAAAGCAGTAAAGCTGCCTCGGGAAGAGGGATGCACACATGCTCGGTCGGCTTTGCTCGGAAATCCATCGCTATGCCATAGTTTCCTCTATTTACAATGTTTTATGCCTCTGAAGACTGCACAAGTCCCAAAGTTGCTTCTGAAATACTCCCTGAGGGTTGTGGGAGACCACCGGCCAAGAGGGATGATCACCGGCCATGGAGATCTGGTCATCGACCACAAATGAAGCTCTCGGCCAAATATTCATGGCCGGCTGGCACTGAATGTGGTCAGTCGGCCATATCTTCCTGCAGAACCTTGTTTTCACAGCAGTAGAGGGCAGACCAAGCATGGTAATGCATTTTCAAGCAAATGTTTGTACAACCACCCTCCCCATCATATTTAAGACTCAGGGGAGTATGGTACTCGACCCTCGGGCCACCAATCGCGCACTTCAATGCGTGATGGCCCAAGAGGCCAAGTGTGCAATTTCAATGTTAAATGAAATGCACACTAAACAAACACGGGACCCAACCTCTATCATGGGGATTGAAGAGGCAAGACATGCATGCAAAATACAACCTAAGCATGCGAGCTAAGTATGCAATATCAGCATGCAAACAAGCAATGTGTACTAGGCACACAACCTAGGCAAACAAGCATGCGAGACATGTAACAATAATGCTAATGACCAACATGTAACAACATGTGAAGGGGATTTAGCATGGAAACATGTAAAGCAACTTAATAAAGGAAATGCATGCCAAATGCAATGTGATTCAAGCATGCGACAACATGCAATAGGCCAAGTATGTACCAACACGCAAGGCGAGCATACAACAACATGCGAAGGATGGACTTACACCATGACGGACAGCTTTCTAATGAGCCCAAAACAGTGGCCAATATGCTAAGCACATGAAGGCAAATGTATATACAAACATGCATAGATACATGGTTCAAAACTTAAGCACAAAGAAGCAACTTTTAAGCACACTTAAAAGGGACAAACATGGACAAATGGCATATATTGTAAGCTCTGAAATCATGTTAGAAAAGGTGCCAAACCAATTTAACAAATCAAACAAAGCATGCAACGAAGCCCAAAACTCAAGGCTAGTCAAGGGGCTCAAGCCATGACCATACAAACCAAGCCTCAAAGGGCCAAAGGGACTTAAAAGAGTCCCAAGGCAGACCAAAACAAGGCCAAAAACACACTTAGATGGCATCCCAAATGCCTACACATGATGGTATACACAATGGCTCAAACATGGAGCATGAAACACAAACTCTTTAAGATATTAAAGAAGCATCAATTGAGAGTAAACGAGCACGCCATGTGAATTGAAATGACATGGTAAGTGACTCCAAGTCACTGAAACAATGCAAGTAAAGCATGCTAGAGGATCCAATACTCAAAGCCTACAAGCTAGGTTGCATGGTAGCTATACAAAGCAAGTCATGGGTGACCCAAATAACAAAAATCAGACCTTAAGCACACCAAAATATGCATAAAAGCTTCACAAAGCTAAGCCAAAATCATGCTAGAAAGTCATGGTACATCATGATGCATGTTAAGGCAATTTCATGGCATTACAAGACAAGTACACAAAACATGCATGGTGTGTCTAAACCAACTTAAAACAGTGCTATAACATGGCAAAATAACCACAAATACCAATTAAGACATAGCCAACATGGACTTAATCAAGGTGCTCACACATGAGGCTAAAATGACAAGTTTTTAAAACAACAAGGAGAGGGGATGGCCCTCTCCTTCTTAATACCTCAAAACACCATCCCCACCACTAAAATCCCTCTAGATTTCAGTGGTGAGGAGGCCAGTACAAGGTAGTCCCGGAGCTCACCAAAAATAACACAAAAAGGAGGCCAAACAAGGCCTAAGAGGGGGTAAACAACCCCAATCCTCAAAACAACCTTAAGAAAAGTTCAAAAGCAAGTAAAATCAGAACTTTTACTAGTTATACACTAAGCTTAAAAATAGATGCAAGATAGGTCAAAACCTTGTGCAAAAATGGAGAATAAAGGGGTAAGGTTTTTACCCTTGAAGACCTTCTTCAAGAAGAGAGCTCCAACACCTTCCTTAGGTCAAAACCAGTCCAAAAACTCCAAGAACAAACCTTTGACACCTCAGCAACCAAGGTATGGTGTAACACTAGGTGCCTTAGTGCAAAACTAAGAACAAACACACCTTATACACACACAAATCAAAAGGAGAGGGAGATATAGAGATAGAATAGATACAAGACTCCTAACGCTAAAACCAGACCTCTGGAACTTCTTGGAACCCTTGAGGAGGGAGGAGAAGCCCTCCCTTTATAGGACTTCCAATCCTGCAAAGCTTACAAAACAAGCTAAGCAAGAGTGAAATCCCTCCATACACGTGTATGGACGGGGTGCATTGTGGATGCCAGCTATCACAGCTGGCATAAAATATCTGCCAAAAGCAGATGAACAGTGGTCGGCCAGCCAAAAATGACAAATCGACCAAAGCAATGGTCGACCGACCAAAAAGAGTGCCGACCGGCCATCACCAATGGCCAGCAGCAACAAAACAGGGCCGGTGGCCTCAAGCCATGGCCGGTGAGGTGTGGGGATGGCTAACAAGCCTTCCCCTACCCTTAAAAGCAAAACAACAAGTGTTTGGTGCAAAACCAAGCACAGAACAGTCAAGTTGAGAGTTCCTAAGGCAAGGCACGTAGCCGAGACCTCCGAGAACTCAAAACGAACACGAACATGGATGATCACCGAGTGTTCAAACAGTGATGTCCAAGTCTTGAGGACGGTCAAAAATGGGGTGTCTATAGTTGCCCCTCTTTGACAGAACTCGAAAGTCATAACAATGACGAGAGTGAGTGTCAAAGCCTAGAGACGACCCATTTTTGACAAGGCCGAAGACTTAGACAAAGCATACGAGCCATAGACAAAGATATGCGCCCAAAGGCAGGGGCAAAATGCAAAACAATGCACAAAGCCGAGCATAACTTATGATCAATGCAAAGAAAGCTGTAATGAAGCAAATCATGCAACAGTTTTAAGCAATCAAACACAAAGCCAACTACATTACAATGCAGAAAGAATGTAAGAGAATTATGTAATTCTCGCTACGTTTGACACGGAGAATACAATACCTATGCGGTTCGTCTGGTCATGCCAGCTTCAAATGAACCGTACATACAAATATCGTGCCTGCAAGGAAAAGAAACTTAACAGGTACAACATTGTTACCAACATGCATAACAATGCAATCGAAAGGTGCATGACAATGCAAGTGAAGTTGTGCATAACAATGCGATTTAAAACAAGCATAACAATGCGAAAAGGGCACAAACACATGTGAGTAAAGAACACGTGACAACGTGCACAATGTGTGAAGATGTAGACACATGTAAGTAAAGCACACGCGACAACGCATACAATGTGTATAATGAAGAACTTGAACACATATAAGTAAAGCAATACGCAACAACGCATGCAATGTGTATAAAAAGGAACTTGAACACATATAAGTAAAGCAATACGCGACAACGCATGCAATGTGTATAAAAGAAACTTGAACACATATAAGTAAAGCAATACGCGACAACGCATGCAATGTGTATAAAAAGGAACTTGAACACATATAAGTAAAGCAATACGTGACAACGCATGCAATGTGTATAAAAGAAACTTGAACACATATAAGTAAAGCAATACGCGACAACGCATGTAATGTGTATAAAAGGGAACTTGAATGGAAGGGTGCAAGACAATGCAACCTAAGAATGCGAAACAACGCGGGTGGACGGGAGGATGCAAGACAATGCAACCTAAGAAAGTGAAACAACGCGGGTGGATGGGAGGATGCAAGACAATGCAACCTAAGAATGCGAAACAACGCGGGTGGACGGGAGGATGCAAGACAATGCAACCTAAGAATGCGAAACAACGCGGGTGGACGGGAGGATGCGGCAAATGCATGCAAACTACAATGCAATATATTCTATATGCAATGGAATGGAATGGCATGCGGCCAAACCGTATCTTGCCTAGGAAAGGCATGGACACATACAAACCGCGTTTAACACGGAAACGGTGCCGTCACCCACAACACTAGATGCGTACACATAATATCATAACCGTGCTTCAACGTGAAAGGTATGGGCACATACTAGACCAAACTCAACATGGAAAGGCGCAAACCATAGATGGATGATGCAGCAAATGCATGCCAACTACAATGCAATATATACAATGCATGCTATGTACAATGCAAAGTAGGGAAAAATGCATGATATGCATGACAATGCGTGCAAGGTGCGCATAACGATGCATGGTAAGAAAATGCATGACAATGCATGTTTGTTTGTTATATTTTTTTGAAGTGCATGACAATGCAAATGAACTAGAACGCGTGACAACGCAAATCTTTTGAGATGTATAACAATGCAAATGAACTTGAATGCGTGACAACGCACCTCTTTTGAGATGCATGACAATGCAAATAACAGTGTATAACAATGCAAGTTGTGCATGTTACAATGCATGTAGACATGCATAACCATGCAACCTATGTATGCTAATCGTTAACAAGGCAACGCATTCAAAGCAGTTATTGAATCTCGCAAGATACCAAATGATACAAAAAAAAAAGATACACCTCGTACGTATTCAAGGCTCACACACAGAAGACACGGTCCGAGGTCAAAATGAAGACCGGTTAAGCTTCAGAAATGCACTGTCTTGCACTGTGTTGATCAAAGAAGGTCCCAAACCCCATCAATGACCCAAACAAGGGTGTAGGAGGCTCACCAGCCATCAGGAGAGTCCACCGGCCATCCACCGGCCAGAAAACAAGGCCATCGGCCATCTATTTGGCCGACCAGCCAACAATGTGGCCGACCGGCCAAAAATTGCTGTATCGGGGCAGTTTTGTCAATTCGGCCACGAGTCTTTAAATATGAGGTTCTAAACCTCATATTCTCACTTCCTCCAAGCTTGAAAACCCCTCCCCTCTCTCTCTAGGTGATTTTTTAACTTTCGATCCTCGCTTTTCTCGCGTTCTAGACACTTTTCCATCGTTCAATTCGCGAAACCCTCCCCGTTTCGCACGTTTTGAACCGAACGAATCTTCGTTTTAGTGTACTTTTCTCGATTTCCACCACTCGGGGTTTGTTTCCCTCGAGTTTACCTTGATCTTTGTGCCCTTTCTGGACCTTGACCTTTTTGACCATTTTTCACCCTCTCGGGGTTGACTTTTTAGTTGACGTTTCAAATTCTCACCCGGTTTTCACACTTCCGACCATTTTCTCACCATTCTTGAGATGGCGAACGACATTCCAGGCGGTGGGGCTCCTCCGGAGATGGACGTGGACCCCGAGGCCGAGCTCTTGCCTCTTCACATCCGGCCGTTCGATCCGGCGGCCTACAGGCCATCGATACACGTGCTTCCTCCTGACGGTCTTCGCCAGTTTAGGAGTTTTGATAGGGGCGTGCCACCAGAGCTTCTTCTGCGCGAGCCAGAGTCACATTTGTCTCACGGTGCTTCTGAGGTATGCTCTTCCCTGTTTCATTTTTCGCAATGTAGAACATATAACTGCAATAGTTGATTCTGTTCCTTAACTGTTTGGCCTGGATACACCGATATACCACATACTGTAGTTCACTGAGCACACTTGCACCCGATATCTATTTGAATCTGACCACGTGTACTGTCGACACCCCATTTTTGACCGTCCTCAAGACTTGGACGTCACCGCTTGAACACTCGGTGATCATCCATGTTCGTGTTCGTTCCGAGTTCCCGGAGTCCTCGGCTACGCGCCTTGCCTCAGGACCTCCGAACTCGACTGTTTTGTGTCTGGTTTTGCACCAAACACTTGTGCTTTGCCTTGGAGGGGCAGGAAATGCCTTTTGAGGCATCCCTACACACCACCGGCAGTGACTAGAGGCCACCGGCTGTTTGGTGTTGCCATCGGCACTATATTGTGCCGGTCGGCACTATTTTGTGCCGGTCGGCACTCTTTATGGCAAAATGACCATTTTGCCCTGCCGATCACTTTACAGCTGTTTTTGGAGATATTTTCAGACAGCTTTGTAGCACTTGTTTCCCCTCCATACACGTGTATGGAGGGATGAGCCCTTTGGTAGCTTAGCTTGTAAGCTTTGATTCCTATAAGAGAAGACTCTCTTCTCTTGGCTCAAAGGTTGAAGAAGTTAGACATTTTAGAGAAAAAATATAGAGAGGAAGGTCTGGTTTTAGGTTAGAAATCCTATATCTATCCTATCTCTCTTTTTCTTGCTCATTTTGTACACTAGGTGCTTTAGTTCATACTATTGCACACAAGCACCTAGTATTTCACCTTCCTCTTGGAGTTGAGGTTCTAAGAACTTGTTCTTGGTGTTCTTGACTGGTTTGGAGCTCAAGGAGGCAACAAGGCCACCATTGTTAAAGAAAGGCTTCAAGGGTAAGAAACTAGCTCTTTTTACCCTATTTTTACACTCCATTTTTACATAGCTTAGAACTGTTTTTGTGCTTAGTGATCAACACATAAAAGTTCTATTTTTTAGCCCTCTTGATAGTTTATTAAGAGTACTTTGTGCTTTGGGGAAGTTTGGCCCCTCTTAGGCCTTGAAAGGCCTCATTTTGGTGCTATTTTGTTGAGCTCCGGAATTTTGGTGCTTGGGTCTCTTCACCACTGAAATCTTGAGGGATTTCAGTGGTGTAGATGATGCCTTAAAGTCCTAAGAAGGAGAGGGCCACCCCCTCTCCTTAATGTCCTTGAAAAGGGCAAGTTTTGGTCTCTTAAGGGAGCATAGTTTTGAATGTTTGAAGAGCATGTCTTGGCTGAATTTTATGTTTATTATGCCCTAATATGACATTGATAAGTGTTGGTTTTAGCACTCCTTGTATGTTTTGCATAGATGCTTTGTAATGCCTCATATTGCCTTAACTTGCTCTAGGTTGTTAGCCCTAATTTGAGCATGCTTTAGGCTTAGATTTGTGAATGTTTTGTGCTTATTTTGCCATGTTTTAGCTCTGTCCATAGTCATTTGGGTTGATCTTGGCATGCATTATATAGCCCCTTTGCATTTTAGGCTTGATAGCCTTTGAGCATGCATGTGTAGCATGTGTTGCTTACCTCATTTTGATGGTTTGGAATCATCTAGCATGTCATTTCAGTCCCTTTGGTGTGCTTGTATGCTTGCCTTAGTTGCCTCTTTAATGCTTTGAAAGCATGTGTTGCATGCCCTTTGTTTTGGTCATTATGCATGCCTTTGAATTTGAGCTCTTAGATGCCATCTAAGTAGCCTTTTGGCTTTTGTTTTAACATGCTAAAAACCTGTTTTTTAGTTGTTTAATGCATGCCATAATTGTCTCGCATAAGTATAGTTCAATGCCTCATTGTCTTGCTTTGAATCTTGGACCATTTGCATGCTTTGTTTGGTCTATTTTGAGTTGGTTTAGCACCACACTTTGACATGATTTTAGAGCTCATGTTGCATGCTAATCATCCATGTTATCTCCTTTCAAGTGTGCTCGAGAGTGGTTTGTTTAATGCCTAAGTTGTGTGCCTTAACATGTGCACGTGTGCATGCGTGTTTAGCTCTCATACTTAGCATTTTGGCTACTGATTTTAGGCCTAGTTAGAGTTGCCTAGATCATGTTTAAGTCCACCTTTTATTTGGTTTGCATGCTTGCCTTACATGTTTGCTTGTATGCTTACACAAGCGCCTTGCATTGTCCATATTGTATGCTAGCCAACATGCTTAGGATTTCATTGCATTGACATGCATGCTAGGCCTCTTGAGGTAAGCATGATAGAGGTTCGGCACCCTTGTTTGTTTATATGGTTTGCATGCATTTGAAATTCAAGTTGCACATTTGATCCTTTAGGCCACCATGCATGGAAATGCGTGATTGGTGGTCCGAGAATCGAGGCACATCGTCCTTTGAGTCATTAATATGATAAGGAGTGTGTTTAGTGCATACATGCTTTGAATTGCATTGCCATGCCAGTATTTGCCCTCTGCTGCTGTGAGTTGCAGGTTCTGCAGGCATTCAGTGCCGGCCGGCAGTTTTTAGTGCCGACCGGCAGTAAATTTGCAGCCGATGGATCAATTTAGTGCCGATGAGCTCAATCTACTGTCGGTGGGAGTTTTGTGCAGCCGGTAGTGATCTCCAGTACCTAAGGAAGTATTCCTAAGACTGTGGCAGTCTTCTGAGGTGAAAATCAGGGAAAACAGAGGCAAGCTAGGCATGGCAGTACAATTCCGAGCAGAACCCGAGCACGTGCTGCATTTGGCTCTCCTCCCGAGGCGTTTACTGTTTTCCTTAGATAAATTAATTTGTTAATTTAATTAATTTGTCATATTTAATTAGCTTGCGTAGTTAATTTATTTGTATTATTATTTTGGTCCCTCCGAGCGAGGGCAAATTTGTAATAAGTGTGGGTGAGTGGCGTGTATGTCTTCCAACCCCCACTTCTTTCTCCCTTTTATTTACCTGCTTATGATGGTAGATTAGGGCACGTCTATTTTTAGCATACCTTATGCAATGCATGCGTGCATCCATGCATTTGTCTAAACATGCACCGGGCTCGGTACATCACACAAACTGCATCGTACTTTCAATTCCAAATTGAATACGTGCATCGAATAAAGTGCATTTCACATGCCATCTTTAGGGTTAGCCGAGCCTACTCTAAATTGCATCTTTGCCTGTGTTGCATTAGCCACTTAACATGAACTAGGGCATGCATGTTTGCTAATTAGTTTATTGTTTTGGCACGGAGTACGATGTAAGTATTTTACGCTTTAGCATTTCGCATGCGTGTGAATGTTGCCATGACAGTATGCTTACCATGCGGCTAAATGCTTACGTGATATTACTGATTGAATGCCTGTGGGTGGAGGTTGGATTGCTTGAGTTGGGAAGACTCATTGAAATCCGCGTTTTAGCCTACTTGCGAGTAGCAAATTCCAAAGCATTTTCAAAACAAACGGATATGCAATGTTTGTTTCCAAATTAGGAAATCTAGTCTATACTTGTTTGCTGCGCGCACAACATAGTAATTCTAGGTTAATAATTGGAATAAGAGCATGTAATGTTTTCAAAAAACGGATATCACGGTTAGTAGAGGCCGGTCTTCGGACCGGGCGAAAGGGGGTGCTCATAGCTGACCTTCCCCGATCGTACCCAAGCTCCCGAGCCAAGACATTTGGTGATGACGGACACGTGGCCTTCGGCATCGAGTCAGGGTTTCCTAAATTTCCCATTTTTAAAAAAATATTTAGGTGGCGACTCTGTAATCTGGCAAAGCAGTCCATGTTTGGCACTACTTTTCAAAAAATCTGTTTTCCTTCAAAACGATTTGCCAGAGTTGGACTCTTTGGTTCAGATTTAGAACCGCAACACAAACAAAGGGGAGTCCGAACTGTAGAGCGAGGTCCCACGCGGGCGCTGTTACAGTTTCTGGCGACTCTGCTGGGGATTTTAGAGAGCTTGAATCGAACTCGTGATATCCTGTTTTGAGTTCATTTATGTGTCTCTTTGCATTGCATTTGCATTGGTGCGCCTAGGACACCGTGTTTGCCATCTGCCATTCCTGAACGGTTTGCCGGAGGCTTGTCTTGTCAAGGCATGACCATAAGGCTGACCGGTTATGGGCTCTGACAGCATGGGAACACAAACCCCGGTTTTACCGGGGCACCCTTTCTGACCATTCGACCTAGTGCATATTCGGAATCCATAGTGACCATTCCAACTAGGACAGGTTGCTTACCCGATTTTAGGTTGCTTGAAACCGCTGTGTGCATAGTGGAACCCTAGCTCCTGACAAAATAGGACAGGGAAACCCTACCCCAACATAGGGGTGTATTGGCTTTCATTTATCTGCTATGTGCTTTTTAGAGTGTATCTCTGTAGGGAACGCATATATCAGTTTGCAAGTTTGGGTATCTGGCCTGAGGGCATTGGTATCAGTATTGTTGAGAATCAGTTGTGTCTGCGGATATCAGTTCAGCTTTGACCAGTAATTCTGGGGAACAGTGATCAGTAGTAGAGTACAGTTGTCCGGCTACATCCGTGCTTGATCTGTCTGGGGCTGAAATACTGCTTGTTTTTCGTTTCAGTTCAGAGATTCAGAGAGCTAATCCAGAACAGTTAGTGTCTTCTCCTTGCCGAGGCAGGACTGAGCATGACGCAGAATTCAGAAGAGATCGCGGTCATGACGGCCGCGTTGGATCAAGGAATCACCCTACATGATGAGACTACCGTTGACATGCCGCATCCGCCCAGATCGCCGGCCGCGCACCCAGTTTGGGCCCCTCAGCTATATCAGGCTCGCGAGCCCACTACATTTGAACTAATGGGGATGATAGGTGATCTTCAAAGATCCGTGACGGATCTCGCCTATGGAATGTCAGTTTCACCGCCAGCCGCACCATATGTCGGAAGCTTTGTACCCCAGGAGCCCCCGCTACTGGGACGAATTGTAATTGAACTCAGCCAACCGGAGATGGCCTCCAGCTATGGCAACGACGCATCAAACCAAGTTCTGAATCAGGCCGAGGCCAGAGATAAAGGCAAGATGAAGGCAGATGCCGACCCTATCGAACAACTGCTGTGGGTAGTAGAGGCTTTGAAAGCCGAAGGAATGAACAAGCAACAGGTATCCGCAGTTATGTCAAAAACTGTAGAGGATGCTTTCCCCACTCCACCTGAGGGCAGTTCCAGTCAATCAGAGAATCGGGAGAGGCCCCGTCATGCCAAAACAGTTCCTCCCCCTCCCAACCCTGCATCCGGGAAGGATCAGAAATCCAAGACCGCACCCGCCGATCCGTTTGCTAGTGCATCTAGCAAGAATGCTCCAAAGTACCAGCCCCGAGGGCGCAGGGTCTTTCATGCTCTCTATATGCCATTGTCCAAGGCATTGCAGATCCTTGCTGAAAGGGAACACCTTAAGCCCCTGGAGCCTCGGCCGCTCCCGAAGAATCTCCCGGCCACACATGATGCTGCTCAGTACTGTGCGTACCACCAGCAGACAGGCCATGCTACCGACAATTGTTTTCGCCTCCGGCATGAGGTGCAGGATTTGATTGACAAGGAGGTTATCCTCCCGCCTACTTCAGCAAAGTCCGTCACTACTCAGTTGTTGGATTTTGAGGACACAGATACTGCAAGTATGTAATCGGAAGGTGAACTGCCTGCGGGCAAAGCTCGGCGCATTTTTGATGTAGCGTTTGGCACGCATTTTTGGGCACCTGCTAAATGTTAATTTTCGTAAATTCTGACTTGGGTGTCGAGTCAGTTTTCTGTTTTGTCTTGAGCCTTCATTGTTTTGACACATTCCTTTTGCTTAAGGGTCTGTCTAATTGTAATGAGTCAGTCCCTCTTGTGTAGAGTACCAGGTGATTTCGGGGTTGTTGCTTCAAACACCGTTTTGTCTTATATAAACAGTTGTTTTTGCTTTTTGAGTCTGTTTCTGTCAGGGAGCCAGTTACGCCCACAAATCTGAATGAAACAGCCGTGGCTATCAGGTGCCGTATTTGTTGCTATTCGAGTTAGCCGTGCAAAAGGGTGTGAATGGAACGACAGTACATACCGCCTACTCTCTCGTGCCTTGAACATCGTTATGATGACCTAAGCTTTTCATAAAACCCTTTTCAAGCACTGCGGTGATGAAAACGAAGGGGAAGTAATTCCTCGGGTTTTGTAAAATTTTGATCATTTTGAGAAAAAGGAACGCATGCTAAGCTTTTCATGAATGAAATCATGCTTGTCGGCATGAGTACTGAGAAGGACCCTGGCCTGATCCAGACTGGTTCCACACTATCTTCAGCACGAGCGATTTGTCGCTTTCTTAAAAACTTTCAAAAACAAAATATTTTGTGCAGTCTCGCGAAGACTTGTGTGGAATCGCTCTTGAGATTATGTGGCCCAGGATCGCTCTCGGACTCAAGATTCAATTTATCTGTTACGAACCGGAATCTGTTCAGAACATTCAACGGTGCCATGAAACGCCTGTGTGGCCCATTTTGAGGCAGCCCTCGAGCAAGAGGCGTCAAAGTCAGATCAAGGAGATCAGATCCCACCAAGCAAGGCTCGTGAAGCAACCGTGATGGACTTTCTTGCAAATCAATACAACAGTCATTCTCTTGGATACAGAAAGGCCTCAATCTCAAAACCATTTGGCATGGGCTTGCTACACTTTTACCCTTTGAGAGGCTCGCTGGGCCGAAAACCCGGAAGGGCGGTCCAGGAAAAAGTTAGAGCAAAGAAAAGAAAAAAAAAAGAAAAATACAAAAAGAAACAAGAAAGAAGAGAAAAAGAACAAAAAAATAGCAAAGAAAAAGAAATGAAAATATAAAAGAAAGAGAAAAGAAAAAAAGAAAAAGAAGAACAAAGCTCGCAAGGTCGAAAACCCGCATTGGGCGCCTTGGCAAAAGTTAGAGCCTAAATAGTGAAGGTTAAAATACCCGAGTGTACCTTAACCGGAACTACGTATGGCTTGATTCCCATGTTTGGGATACGTAGGCAACTTCATCCTGAAGTCCAGCCCCCAACGCTTTCATAGCGCCTCAGTCCGTGTAATGGTTTTGATTATCCTTGCCTTCTCTAAATCCGACAGTTCGGTTGTAACCGTGAACTACGTAGGCTTGATTCCCATGTTTGGGATACGTAGGCAACTTCATCCTGAAGTCCAGCCACCATTGCTCTTGCAGTGACTATGTCCATATATTGGTTCAGACCATCGTCTTCGGAGCTCAGTCGTCATTGATAAAGACCGTTTACAAAATGCTGCGGCATCATCCAGACAAAGGGCAACTTTCCGTTGCCATGCATTGCCATAAGTTGCCCTGAGTTGCCGTCCAAACCAGGGGCAACTTTCCGTTACCATGTACCCCCTTTAAGCAAGGGGCAATTTTCCATTGCCTCCGATCTGAGGTTGCGCATCTCGAGGGTAAGTTCCGCGCTCGTCGAGCGTTGACTGTTTGCAAAAATAGTTTTTGAAAATTTTCACTGAGGTTGACTTATTTTCTCGAAAACTATTTCATTTTTCAAAATTGGACCATGTTTGGACCCAAAAGGAGAATTTTCAGTGCTCACAGCCTGATTCGCATGATTTTCAAATCAAAAATCGAATAAGTGTGTTGATCCGACTCTCATTTTTTTGATCAAAACTGTTTTAGGAAAGAAAACAAAAATGGTCAAAGTGACGAACTAGGGGCACAGTTGAGTCTGGTCTTCTGTCTTTCTCCCGTCAACATACTCGCTGGAGGGGCGCCCTATTCACCAGAAGAATAGCCGTGAGCTAATGGTGCTCGGTGTGAACCTATGACTTTCTATTCATCCATCAATCACCCTAGGGAGGGATGAAAAATGAGAGAATAAAAAATAGAGAGGAGTAAGCGGAGAGAAAAGTGAGCAAGAAGGTTTTGAGAGAAAAATCGAGCCTGAGGGCCGAGAGATGTGAGTATCACAAATCAGAAAGGGTGGGAAATAACACCCGAAGGAACTGGCTCCCCGAGATTCCAGGTCTCTCCTTTTGTAAACATGTCCGTGTGTCGTGTCTTTCGATTTGTCGGTCTCGAGTTTCGGCTTTGAGTCTTCTCCGAGCGTGTCTCGTTGTGTTAGGTCGTGTGCCTTTTGTTTCTCTGTTTGAGTCTGTCTCGCTGTGCTCTGTCGTAGACTCGATACCCTGGTTGAAAACCCTTCTTTATTTCAAAAATCGTTTGTGCTCAGGATGCCGTGCCATTCTCTACATTCGTGCGAAGCAAGAGAAGAAAAGGAAATTTGGGACACCCGAATGTGTTTCAACTTCAACCGTGTCAGTTTTGTGATCCGTCTTGTCAGATTGGGTTATTTGTTCAAGGTTTGCTGTGTGCAGAATGAGCCGAGAGCTGTGTTATGAGCTGTATGCAGATCAATCCCCAGTAGAGTATGGGCTGTATTTAGTTCAAGCAGTGGTTTGTATGAGTTGTTTACTGTTAGTTGGTTGGTTATCCGATTATCATAGTTGCAAATGCTCAATTTTCAGACAACAGATCAATATCATTTACATTTGAGGTGTAATATGATGCAATGCAATGCAAGGTATGAAATATACACAAATGTAAACACTTTTTCAAACAAAAAGTTTGTTTCATTTCATATCATCTTTTCAAGTACATAAGTTCTGGAAACAAAATCTGCCTATGGCAGTACAAAGTACCCTAACTACTGACAAAAGGGGGAAATGTAAAAAAGGAAGAAAAACAGCAAAAATCTGTATCAAATGTCCAAAATGGCTCTGCAGCCGTCAATCTGTCCTGGTCCTCTTCCTGGACGAAGGTCCAGGAGCGTCATCAACAGGGGCACCACTAGGGGCATCACCGTCTGAGCTCGAGTCCGAGCCATCATCAGTCTCCTCCGCCTCTGTCTCTGCCTCAGACTCATCATCCGGAACCGGAGCCCGCGAGCTGCTCCCGGCGTAAGTATGCCCTCCTCTGGTGCGGGGGTAGGCTCTGCCATCCCGAGTAGAAATGGGAGGTCCAGCTGGAGCGCCGCCCACCGGAGGAATCTGGAAGGGAGGCTGAAAAAGCATGAAAAGTGCATACATCAGAATACTGTGAATGCCATGAGCAGTGAATCAGTGCAGGATGCAGTGTATGAGTACAGTGTATGTGGATGCCGTGAGCAGTGAATCAGTGCAGAATGCAGTGTGCAAGTACAGTGTATGTGAATGCCGTGAGCAGTGAATCAGTGCAGAATGCAGTGTACGGGTATAGTGTATGTGAATGCCGTGAGCAGTTTATCAGTGCAGAATGCAGTGAATGAGTACAGTGTGTGAGTGCCGTGAGCAGTTATCAGGTTTTGCGCAGTACATCAGATTGTATGAAAGAGTCAGAGAAAACATACCGGAATGCGTAAAGAGCCAAGATGTCGAAGGTCCGCTGCAGCATCCCATCATGGAGGCATTCAACTCCACGGACTGCCGGTGTACTCGGAGGACGCCTGCAAAAGTATCAGATGCATCAGTATTCTGTGGAATATCGAATAAACTGAAATGGAATGACAATGCAAGATACAAAATGAAGTGATACATACCGGAGGCAAGTCGGGAATACCGGCCAACTCATGACCAGCCGGGGAAGGAGCAAAGGGGATCTGAAAGGTCTCCCCGCCCTGCCCTCTGTATGTCAGCATAGTGGGCAGAGCAGGCCAACCGCCCCCCCGTCCTCTCTGAACCCCGCCTCTGCCGCGAACTCGAGCCCTCCTCGGCGCTCCTCCTCCTACTCCTGCTCCGGCGCCGGCGCCGCAGGTCTCTCTCTCTCAGCTCGGCGACCACCACTCAGCGGCGCATGATGAAGGTCCAGACGTACTCTGAGTAATCGCCCTCGCCTCGAAGCCGTCCGCCTCCCACCGAGGGTGTAGCCGCCATCTGCTCAGCGTGGCGTTGTGAAACGCTCGTGTCCCTCATATGCTCAGGAGGATGCATCGGACTATCTGCTCAGGTAACCCTAAGGTCTGACGCAAGAAGCGCTCGCCTAGGTAACCAAGCCCGACAGACCGGGCCGTCCAGCAAAATCCGGTAACGACGGAGGTCTCAACGGCGCCGGCAAACGATCTCGCGCCACGGCTGGCAGGCTGCAGGTGATCTGAAAATGCAATACAGTTTGTTATCTACTATTAGTGAAATATACAGTGGAAAGGCGAAGCTTAAATGAACTGCAAGTAAAACATACCTCGGCAGGGGTAATGGTGTCGAAGTAGCGGCGGAAGAAACTGAATGTCTTCCGTGGCCTCCGGGTGGCATCTCCCGTCGAAACGGCGTGAGAAAGGGACCACCAGAGGGGTCTCCGCCACAGGTACAGGAGCGAGCCTAGGAAAGTAGGCGTAAACCCCCAACTGCAAGATGAATACCAGTTCATTTATCAGATAAAACAGAATACAGAATAGAAGCAGAAATGGCAGAGCCGTGTGCTGTGTAGTGTATTATGCAAAGTGTACAGTGTGAGCAGTGTACAGTCAGTGTAAAGCAGAGTATGTGTGTGCCGTGTGTACAGTATACAGCAAGTGTAAAGCAGACTACAATGTGTGTAGTGTGGGCAGAGTACAGAAATACAGAACATAAATGTAAAGCAGAGGAGAAGGCTACCTCCTAAGCTCGCCAGTAGCCTCCGAGCAACTGCCCGCTGCCTCGGGAGACTGAGCTCATGTACCCGTAAAGAGTGGCCAGAGCCGCACCACCCCAATCAAAACGCAGATGTCTCGGCGTCCACCAGTGCGCTGAGTAGGCAGAGAGGCACGGTGTTCGCCCGGTCGGCGAAGAGGGTCGTCCCTAGCAAAAACATCAAAAAGCCGCGTGCGTACTGCTCTACAGCCGCCTCGGTCATCGGAGCCGTCGCCACCAACTAGGCTGCACTCTGAACTGCACCTCGAACCAGGAGTAGCGGACAAAGCCTGGACGAGCAAGGGGTGGCGCCTCGCCAAGCAAGTAGATCTGAGCGGCGGTCCACTCGTCCATGTCGGTGTCGAAGGGGATCGGATCATCACCCCCTACCCCGATGCCGGTAAGCACCGAGAAGTCGTAGGGAGTCATCGTCATGTCTCCCGCCGCGGATAGGTGGAACGAGTCGGTGGTGTCCCACCACCTCTCTGCCAGGGCAGCTAGAAGAGGCCTACAGGCAGTAAGCCGGGTCAGACCCCTGCAAAAGGAACTGAAGCCCGCATCGTCCACGATGCGTCGAACCGCCTCGGGAAGCTCCAAGTACCAATCTCGAGCCGCGACATTCCCATACCCGCGGATGGCATGGGAATCTCCCTGTTTTCAAGCAAATAGTTGCAAAGCAATATGAGATGTACAGTTCTGAGGAAACATGTTAAGGTCGATACAAATCTAGCATGTGTGCACATTTTTTTTTTTAGATCCAAGCGGATATCAGGTTTCAGTGTACTACGGTGGACTACGGCCTGTGATTGTATGTGTTTGCGAGAGTCAGCATACAGATATAGAGCATGTGTGCACATTTTTCAAGATCCAAGCAGATGTCGGGTTATAGTGCGCCAGTGGTGAACTACAACGTATGATGCGTCAGCGTGTGTGTGTGGTTCAGTTTTAAATACAGCATACAATTTGTTTCAGATTCGAATAAGTGCCGGGTGTCGGTAAGTTTGCAGTGAAGTAACGGTGTGTGCCGTGTGTTTGGGTGATTGAGACTAGTGCAGTGTGGGTGCATGTGTCCGTCTTAACAGATATCAGTTGTAAGCATGATTGCAATTGACTAACAGTGAACATATATATCAGAACCAAGCAGTTAAAGAATGGAAACAACTTTTGACAGTTAACAGTTCTACATTGCAGAAAGTAAAACAGAGAAGAGTGTATCTCGGAAGCCCGAAGGATAGGTGAGAGGTCGGCTCGCGCAGGAGG